>JBAMHW010000010.1:21245094-21255626 GCA_037177495.1 Rhadinocentrus ornatus | reverse complement strand
AGATAGATAGATAGATAGATAGATAGATAGATAGATAGATAGATAGATAGATAGATAGATAGATAGATCGATCGATCGATCGATCAATCATGTGGTTCTTATCACCATATTAAAATTAGGTAAAGAAGACAACTTCTGGTGAAAAACAATACATGGCATACATGTATCTGTTAACATGTATGATGTTACCAGTTTTTTGCATTGTGGAGGGAACTTGGTCCACTATCCTTTATAATGTTGCTTCAGTTCATTAAAGTTTGCAAAGGCTAGTTTATGCACATCTTTCTTAAGAGCCTGCCAGAGTATTTTAATTTAGTTGAGGTTTAAACTTTAACTGAGCAGCTGCAATACATTCATTCTTTCCTTTTTTGGTTATTTTGTTGTAGATCTGTTGTCCTGACCTAGTTTCAGATAAATATTCTTGTCAAATGTGAGGCAATGTGTAATTGCTTCATATATGCTTTTAGAAAATTAGGGCAAACAGTGGAGTTAATAACTGACTCAATGACAGCAAGGTGTCCAGAACCTATGGCTGCAATACAAGCCCAATTTAACTTTCTTGACATCTAGCATTCTTACTGAGGCCCAAAGAATCTGAGATGTAGCTTTTGGATTTTTAAAAGTACTGTTCAGTACACGTTTATCCCAAAGTCAGAGTATGCAATGCTCTGACTTTGGGATAAACTTGCTGGGAAGATTGGCAACAGTCTCAAAGTGATTTCACTTCTAAATAATCTTGCTCATCGTAGAATAATGGACTTCAGATTGTTTGAAAACTTGCCATATGACCTCTCCCAGACTGATGAGCAGCAACAGTATATTTTTTTTAAATCACTGAGATCATCTTTTTGGGGCGATGCTAACACATATAAACTGTCAATACCTATGCTTTTTTAAAGGTGTTCACATAAAATGGTGATCAGTTAATGAAGTGCATTAGATTACCAGCACCTGGCTACAACCTATTTCATATATTCCCATTGAAGCATGGAGGTTGTAGTTAAAATTTCACATATTGCTTCTAAATTTTGCTTTTTTTAATTTTTTTTTATATATATATATTTTTACTGTGTCATGTGTTGCTCATCTCAGGATGTATGCATGATAAAAACCAGTTTATATCTTTTTATGTCCTGATACATAAAACCTTACAATTGAAAGATGTTGTACTTTAATTTTCAAATGACTGAAAACCCCTAATAGGAATCTGAGGTGACTAAATTAGAGGGCAGGAAAGCAAACAGGAAGAGAAGAAAACAATCCTTTGAAATGCAAAAGTTGGATCAATAACATTCTGTTCTTGCACGTAAATGTCTTTAATTGAGCCTGTGTAGCACCTCTTAAACTAATGCACATGCACTGTTATGTAGCAGGAAAGCATAATGAATTACTTAAGGGAAGGTGTAAGTTGGAAATGGACAGGTCCGGGCATGAAGTTTTCTATATATTCCACTGAGTGAAGGAAACTTGGGAGATACATCCATTTACAGTGAGGCATGCATGCAGCACTAAATGGAAAACAGGCACTCATTATAACAGCTCATCACTGGCCAGTCATTGCATTGTTTGGAGGAAATAACTGATCTTTATAAATGTCTGCTTCCCTTCCACGTTAGTATAATAGTCCAGGGGGGGTAACTGTGTGTTGACTCCAGAACACTGACTTCTGTCAGCAGGGTTTTTAAAAGCAAAGGTCTTTATTAATTGCTGGTACTGTATGTTGATAGAGGAAATCAAAGGCTAAATTGTGTGTGTGTGTGTGCGTGCTTGTCTAACTAATTTTGCTCAGTTTGTCTTTGTACAAGTCATGTGAGATTTTGAAGCATTAACAAGTGGTGGTGTTATATCAGATTGCATAATATTGTTGTTTTGTCCACCCCCTCTAGAGTATGTTCAGTACAAAATAAAATGGGTTTCCTACACATAACACAATCTAGTTCAGCTGTACTGGAAAAATAATACAGCTTGGAAGAATACAATTTATTTGGATTATAGACTGTTACAGAAAACAATAAAGATTTTTTTAAATAATGTCATAATGTAAACAATGATTATTCCCAGCCTAAAATGGCACGAAAAATATCCATCCATTTTCTATACCACTCTTTTCAATTCAGGGTCACAGTGAAGCTGGAGCCTATCCCAGCAATTAGCAGGCAGGAGGCAGGGTATATCCTGGACAGGTCGCCAGTGAGAAACAAAAAACAAAACAAAAAGAAACACCAAAACTACCATGCAAACTCCAATTAATTAAAGCATCTTCCTGATATACTTTCGTTTTGTCCTCAAACACAGTGCCAGTCAGTCTTCTGAGCATCCCACTCTTCACACTGATAAACAAACGCTGCATCTTTGTGTGTCGTAGTGACACTCAGGAACAGTGTGGACTTGGGGAAGAGTGACTGGCAAGAAATGGTTTGCGCCGCTGGCTAATTCTCATTGTTGCTGGCAAGCCACAGGCCTAGAGTTGTATGCAGTGACAAGGCCTTTCCACTGATGTATTCACTGTGAATAGAGTCTGTAATTAACTTTGAAGCGCACGTCTAATTAATCTTCTTGCCAGTCTTAGTGGAGCTCTGTCAATCCCCATTCCTATTATGTTTATTGTTGAATGTGGGACACGTCTTCATCAGCTTGGGGGGATTTTTCTTGCATGTGGAAGGTTAACTTTGCAAGTATGTGTGTATTGTGGGTTTACGCTGCTTTTCAAAACACTTAAGAGAGGGAGCATGTTGATATATACAATTGCTGGATAGTGCATGATAACTAATTACATCAAATGTGTTTCTACACCTGTCAAAACAGCATGGAGTAAAGTGTTAAAAAACCCACTAAAAAAATCAAAAGATGCAGGTCATTGCCTTTAATTAGAGGCATTTTGCCCAGATGGAAAAGTGCCCATAACAAAGATGAAAAATTTCACCTCTAACAGCAACCTCATTTTTGTCTGGAGGTCTGCCACAAATATTCTAGTTGTGCCAAAGAGCTGGTTTAATGTCTAGCTGGCCTATTTATTCAAAGAGCCAGCCAGCTCAGGGATCCCTGTGTCCTGGCAATATCAGTTTAAAGATCAGTGGGAGCCAGAATGAGTTTCTCTATCTTACAAGACAGAGGACAGTGGAAGTAATGATTTGCATCTAAATTGTTTTTACGTGTGAGGCTGATTCTTTGAAGTGATTTTTCCCCTCCTCCACCTTACTTGTGCTCTCACATCGACCTGCCCCCTGGGAGTACAATGCAAGGTCATAAAAACCCTCTCAAACTCATCAGCTTTTGTAGTCATCATCAAGGACCAGATGCAGTACAAGTTACAACTGCATTCCTTGCAGTTTTATCTAAAAACAATTAAACATTGTAAGAATAAATTTGGTTTTAAATGTACCTGAAATAATTGATCATGAGTTCCTAAAATCTGATTTATTAAGTGTCAAAACTCAGGCAGTTATCTTGAACAGCAACTCACCCTTGCATATTTAGAAGAATAGGGGTCCTCAAACAGAGCCCAAACACGTTTCTGCCACCGACTCCACAAGTTCCCACTCCTGACATCAGGTGAGTCCCCCTGTGCCAGCCTCCTTGTCATTTCATCTGCATCATCCTCAGCATGCTCCTGCTCGGGCTCAGGATCTTCGCTCCCCAGGTCTAACAGGCCCCCTCCGGCGAAACTATCAAGGGCCTCCTCTGCCTCCCGGTGCTGACGATAGGTCATCCAACAGCATGGCTCCACGTCTGTCTCATCAATGCCCCAGAAGGCCAGTTCCTCCTCATAGAGCGGCCCGCAGACATCAGCCGGGCAGTGTAGTTTGCCTGTCCTGTAGTAATTAAGGATATGTGCAAAAACGCCAGGGTGGCGGTCGAAGAAAAATTCCTCGATCTTGGCATCATAGTCAAAGTGGTTGGGTGCATCAGGCTCGGCCAGCCAGGACAAGCGAGTGCCAGGTAGTGTACGCAGGGTGCTGCGGTATGTCTGATGTCTGATCCCTCCCACGTTTATAACAATGCGATCCTTGTCGTCGCTCAGGCCCATTGCGTCCCCTAGGCATTTCTCCAATAACTTCCCCTCATCGCAAAGGCAAGTCTAGGCGCACCTTGTAACCATGCACACAGCTGCCCAGACTGACAATAACAATTATGCACAGAACAACCTGTCTTTTCACTTCGGAATAGGAAAGAAATTAGTGCTGCTTGACACGCGCCAGGCTACATCCCGTTTATACCCTGTATTTTCTATAAGCACCTGTCGTGCAGCTGGAGGTTCTTAAACAGTTGCAGCTGTCGAACTCTCTGAAAGGTACAAAATCCAAATCCAAAATGCTTGCAGCCAATGGGATCACATTAAGAATGGACGTCACATCGCTGGTAAATCCAAGATGTCGAGATAAAACCAGAAACGCGGGCCAATTTCCGCCCCCCCGTCAACAGATTAAATCCTCCTCATGGGATTCACCGGGTTGCTGCAATTGATCAAATGAGTCCTGAGTAGGTTTGTGACTTTCACAGCAAGGTGACTGGGGTGGTGCTGAGCGGACAGCGCCTGTCCGGCAGCTCTTGAAGAAGACTCTGCGCTTCTCAGTCCTTCTGCTGCTGCCTACAGACTCACCTCCTTCACACTTAGCTCAACCCGCTCCCTCTCTTCGTTTGACGACACGCCACCACGAAACAGCAGATCTTTGTCTCAGCAGATAGACGCTACCGTTCTCAGACACTTTTCCCTGTCATGTATGCGTTGCAAAGAAGATTTCCACAGTATGTTTAAAGGAAAATCTTGTCTTCAATTCTGCTACGTGATCAAATAGAGAAAAATCAAAGATGAGAGGGCGACAAACCTCCTCCAAAACGCCCAAACTGCCTGTTACTCACACTGAGCCCTGCTCCTCACTCATATCAGATTGAGCATGCCCAGTGGAGAAGCCTGCATTTAGCCTGTTAAAACAAGCTGTCAAGATTCCCAATTAAGGCTGCCGAAATTGTCAAATCTGACCACTTTTTCATTCCCCCCCTTAAAAAATTCTCGCATTAGGTCGTCGCTCGAAGCGTTGTGGTCGGTGAGCAGCTGTAACAGCCAGGAAGGACTCATCATTCACATGCACAGCTGGCTGAAGAAGGTGTGACCTGGAGCCATGAACGCGCAGATGCGCTCATACCACAAAAAAGGGAAAGTGATAATATACTATATCTTTTTATAATTCCATTAAATACGGATGTAATTTTTGATGTGGTTAGGTTTAATTATTGTCTATCTACAGGCGAGACACCTCACTAAGATCAGACATGCTTCCATGGAAAGAGAAAATCGCGCAACTCTGAGCTGCACTTAATTCATGTGAAGGCGCTGCTTGTGAGTTATCTGCCAGCAGAGGGCGCCATTTATCCCTGCAAAGGTGGTTTCACTTATTTTGTGCCGTCAACTATGTAGCTTCTGTATGTTAGATAAATACATGACAAAACAAGTAGTAAATTAATACAAAATAAAATTAAAAATAAAATTTAAAAAAGTCTTCAGGGAAATTACTCCTAAATCTAAGAATGTTGCTAGTTTTTATATTGATATATTCTTTTCTTTTTCTAAGCTATTGAAATGGCTTCTTTCCTTAATTTTTCATCGATCAGAGGGGATATGGGGCATCCTCTGTCGTAGATGAAGATCTAGTTTTCCCTCAGTCTTCTTCTGTCAGCTTCAGTTGGTGGGCAGTTCCTGTCTCGGTTTTCACTCTTCATTTTGGGGGAGGAGTTTGCTGTATGGATGCTTTTACTAACTGGCCTGGATAAACCTAGTCCTTTGGCAAAGACTGTGGGATCCCTGGAAGTAGACTGGTCTCACAAATTCTCTGATTTCGGGCAAAGCAACGAGCTGACAAAGAAGGGACAACATGGCTGTTGCGGGCTGCACAAAATGCATAAAATACATGTTATTCTTCTTTAATTTCATTTTCTGGGTAAGTCAGTTATTTAACTTTTATTTATTTTTAATTTAATTTTTTGCACTTCTGTTGTTTAACTGAAACGTCTGCGTTTATATGTAAAAATGATTTGATTAAGCATCTTAATACATGTGTGTAAGTAACTCAGATCTTTTTATTTTAAAACTGAGAGATTCCCGCCCAGCTATGATTAAAGGATAAATACAGGAGGTGAAAATGCTCAGCTACTTTCCACACCAGTTCAGGGTGACTGAAAAAGTCAGACAGGAGCCCTTCGCGGTGGGTTGGGCTCTCTCCGCCTGTGTCTGTTTGTCCCATTAACTCTGCTTCAGATCCATCATCTCTTCGACTTAATCGTGACCTGAACTCAGAAGATGTAAGAAAAAAAACTTTTTAGTACTAGATGATACACGCTGTTAAAAAATATATATAAAAAACCCGAATTTCCTCACCATAACTTTTCTTTTTTTTTCTTCTCCAGAAACACTTATTCAGTAAGGTACAAGGCTAACATCTTCATGCCTTTTTTTACATCATATTTGGAAATATGTATATATTAATTTGTGGTTTTGAAGAATTGATCACTTGCCTGGTAATTTTGAGTACTGCTAACTTTAGATGCAGCAGAGTTACCATATCCTGGACAAACTACACTGATTGACTGTTTCCTCTGCTGGTTTTATGGCTGTCACTGTCTTTGTGAAAACTCTTGAGCTCTCTCTTCCTTGTTCAGCTATTTTTCATGTCGAGGGTTCAGTTTCCTGTTTTTATTTGAGAACAATGGAGACCAGGCAGGGCAGAAAGAAAAGAAAATGGAAAAAAAGCCAGCTATCTTGATTCAAACATTGGAATGAAAAAATAAAGTACATGGCTCCGTCACTTTATACAATAACACTTATAAGAAAAAAATATGCTAAACAGAAACAGAATGTTTTAAACAATATTGTAAAGCACAATCTGCGCGGCAGGTTACTGAGATGTCAGGATTTCCTTTCCTTTCTTAAATAAGAGACAGGTATGGATGTTAATTAGATCTTATTATCATTTTATGCTGGCCCAGGTGTCATCGTTCTCTCTCTTGGCATCATATAAAAAACCTTGATTGGCTGTTTAAAAAGTCTTCAAAGTTAATGATATTCATTCTAACATTTCTCTTGCAGCCGAGATTCTCCCTAAAGGTTTCATCAAAGTGAGAAATGTGAGAGCAAATAATTAAAGACCTCATTTCTTTCTTTCTGTCGTTTTTTTTTTCTTGGGATAGCTGGCTGGAGGTGTGATCTTAGGAGTGGCCCTGTGGTTACGCCATGACAGCCAAACCAGCAACCTCCTCATACTTCAGTTTGAAGGCCAACAGGCACCGGGCACCTTTTACATCAGTGAGTATACACTACAGGAGACCTACAGGTCGTCTGACATATATTGAGGCGAGATTATTATTAGTCATGTATTTTTGTAGAAACAGGATTTTCTGACGTATTTTCGGACATAATATAGAAGCTCTTTTTTGTTTACAAACATTTTATTTTTAAAACAATAAGTAAAGCTCTTAGACAAATGTCATTGTCTTGTTTAATACATTGAGAAATGTCCTATTCAGTTAAATGGCCTCATGTTACACATTATACAGTCGTGACCAGATAAGCAATCATACAGAGATTACCATGTAAATGTATACTTCTTAATTTATTTAGCTCCTGTAAGTTGCTTTACATCTTGTTATTATGTGTACACACGGTAAAAAAAATGCTCAGTTATCTGTGCATTTAAAGTTATGTAAATATCAGAACTAGTTGACAGGGATGTGTAAAGTTAGAATGAGCGTCCTGACCTCTAAGAAAAACCAGGAAACAGGACCTGCGTCAATCCGCAGCTTGACTTAAGTGTCCCAGCCAGTGTGCACTTGACCACATGGTATATACCATGATCTCTGTATCAGATAAATATTTAGTAAGAAAAGTCTAAGTCTCACGTCTTGCTCAGGCACTTTCAAGAAAGCAGCCAGATGCTTAATACAGCTGTTTAGACAGATGTAGGCTCTGCCTTTAAGGATCATGCACAAATAAAAACAAGAAGCAATGCCTTCTGTTGCTCACAGTTTTTAATTATTGGATCTGTACAGCAAAAGAAGCTCTTATCCCCAGAATAAGTTGCATGTGTTTGAAGTTGTGGCCGTTACATGAACTTAGGACACATGCCTTCATCTCTGCTTCCAGGGATCCACAGAGGCTGCAGTACCTCTGACATGATGTACAGTAAATGTCATCTTGGTTTGTCGTAGTGGTGAACTGAAGAGAGCCTATTAATTTACATTTTGGGCTCCTGCTGCTCTGCCATACTTACCCCTCAGTAAGTATACAGAGCAAAGGCAAACCTCTGCTTTTTATAGAGGAGAGGCAAAGTCATGATTTTAAAAGCAGGGCGGCAAGAGAGGCCCACCCAAGAGAGATCAAGGGAATCTTTTTTTTTTTAACCCTCCCTTAAACACACGCCCTTGCATAATTCAAGTAGCCTTGTACATGTGCACATTATCCCTCAAATTAGTGTATGAAGTGGGTGTTTTTAGCATACTGGCTCGGTAAAGTGGTATTTATATAAGACTGAGAATACACAAGCTCCTACCTCTGCACCAGTGTTTGAAATCATTATTGGTGGCAGTTTTTCGCTTTGGTTAGTGCCGTGGCTTTTTTAGACTGCTGTACTTTAACTTTTCCACTCGTTGCTGAGAGGTGGATGAGAAAAAAAACAGAAAACTCTCAGATCTCTATAGTAAATAAGCCATCACAGTCAGGACAGGGTAAGCTATAGCTTAGCATAAAGAAACAGCTGGCCTGGATCTATTCACTAAAGTGGATAACAGCTGGCTGGCAGGGACCTGGCTCCAGCTTCATATTTAATGAGGAGATATAAGCGTTAACTTGAGATGAGAGTATACAACTAGTTATTTACAGAGACAGAAAGCACATTTACTCCAGCTCTGAGACATTATTTTAACAGCTTTATGTGATTTTTTTTTAAAGTTACTTCACATATTCAACTACATAAAACCAGTAGTTAATCTAGTATAAGATTTTAAATACTAATAAGGCACAGCTATTTGTTTGTAACTTCTTGTGACATTATTTATTCTCTCCCAAATTTATAATAAAGATTTAAGAAAACTTACATTCATGATTAATTTACTTTTTATTCACTGAGGTTTTATCATTTCTTGCTGTTTCCATCTGTTTCACTGCAATCTTACACAAATATGTCAAACAGCTTCATTGGATCACAGTACAAAATTTAACAAGTTAACAATGAAGGCTCACGATATGCAAAACTGCACTGCTACATTTTGTGGACTACAAAATCATTGTATACCCACATCTACCTTTCATTATAACCACATGCTTACATCTGCTGTTGCATGAAACTGGTGCTCAAATACTGTAAAATTACTGCATCTTTTAAGGCTCCTGAAATGTTACATGCCTATGTTTCCTTTGGTAACTGAAACAGGTTTAAGTTTTTACATTATGAGAAAATCTAACAAATGTGACGTAACACGACTTTTACACGTTCCTCTATGTTTATGTAGATGTAGGAGGTAGTTCATGCTGGCGCTACAAAATATTAGGCAAGTGAACCCAATCTCACTTTTATACTTCTCTGTCAGTTGTAGATGAATAGTGTTAGACATAAAAATTTAAATAAAAATATGGGTAGGAATAAAAAATAATAATACTACACACAGTTATTTGTATCATGTTACCTTAATGCTTCCTAATAAAAAAATAATTGTTGAGTCTTTATTGTTACTACTATACTTTAGTATCTTATGAGACTGTGCTGTCTGTAACTAAACTGTACCTAAACTAGCTGTCACTTGAGTCCAGTTTCACTTTTATCAAAGAGTCTTGAAAGACATTAATCCCATTAATCTCAGCTAAAACTACAGAAGGTGCAGTAACCAGAAATGTTGAGCGGCACCTTTAAACTGGTGGCATATCTTCTAAGTAGTGAATCCTTTTTGGGTTACTGTAAGCTGGGTCATACGCATGCTGTGTAACTTTGATATTCACTGCAGTCAAAGCTCTGGGCATGTTTTCTCTGACCTGTTTTTGTTTCAGTCTTTCTTTGGCATAGATGAAAGAGGGGAAGGTTAATGTGGTCTTTCTTAATAATTTATCTTTATCTCATTATTTATACAATGTGACTGATTTCATTTGGGTTTTTTCTGTCATGCATCAACAACATAAATATGGCATCACTGTTCTTTTCTTTTTTTTTAATATTGGATGAGAAATGCAAGCAGGGCTTTAATCTGGTGTTCCCCTCCTGTCCTCCATCCATTCTGGAGATTACACTAAGAGACAAGAAATAAATTAACTTCTCTGGGGGTCTTAAATCGCATGTCCCTTTTAAAGACTCAATGGCCTCCAAACCTCAAAGAGTGTTGTCATAGTAATGGAAGGCAGTGGAAATAATGGCCCCTTTGCTGCATTGCAGAGTTACTGGCTCTGGTTCTCGGTGCAACAAAAGTTTCTAAGGGGGGGGGGGGGGGGGGGGGGGGAGAAATAAGGAGGGGACGGGTTGTGCGTGACAAAGGAGATACAGTGTGAGGTGTTTGAG
>JBAMHW010000010.1:21202866-21230769 GCA_037177495.1 Rhadinocentrus ornatus | reverse complement strand
TTTTTTACTGACATGACAGGTTAAATGAGGTTTTGTTGCTTTGTTTCAGACTACGGTGGATCATCCACAATGAAATACAGCACCTACAGCCCAAACTTCAGCTCCAAATCATCCTACGTGTACACAGGCTCCAGAACAATGGTGAGAACAGCACAATTTACTAATTTTTTTCAGCATGTTTTAAACACAATGTGAAAATGATCAAATAGTGTGTAATTTAATTTGAATTTCCAGGAAAACAGGAAAAGATAGGTCTCTGACGTGGGTCAAAGAGGACACACTTAGTGTGGTATTTCACAGGAGGCTGTGATGAGATCAACTCTGAGTTTTCTAGTCCACCCTCTAGATTCCTCTTTTTTAGTGGTTATGCAGAAAGACACAAACTTTGTGTCACAGATGTAACTGGAAGTGCAAGAGAAGGTTGCATTTTTGACCCCACTGCTGTCACTTTAATGAGTAATGGAAATGAATGAAGAAAAAAGAAAAGGGAGGATGGTTGTTGATAAGTCACATTCCTCTGGTCAAATTTAGAAACGGTTATTTTTCTTTCAGATGCAATGACTTACAACCAGTTCATCAACACATAAAGTTCACTAGATCATACTGAGAATTAATGGTGAATTGTAACTGTTACTCCACTCTATGCCCTCAGGGTCCTCGTGTATCCCAGAGGACAGACTTCAGCTGCCGGTCTGCAGGCCCAGACCTGGCCCAGTTTCAAAAGATGAGTGCTGTGGGTGGAATTGCAGGGGGTGGCCATGGTGGTTTTTACCAAGATGGGATGCGTATGGGCGGCTATCAGGGACCCATCAGGCAGCAGAGCCAAATGGAGCAAGATGTCATCTCTGTGCACTCATTGCGAAACCTGCCTGCAGTGAATTCCTGGATAGGCGACACCAGCGATGCTGGCAGCTTGGTCTCTGACCGGGACGCCACCTATACTCATCAGTATGCTCAGAGCGCAGTCAATGGCTTCAGCGGCCAGATAAGACAAGGAGGTGGCACCATGACTTATCAAGCACCCATGTGCCGATCTCTTAGTGGTACTCTATACCGTGGTGGAGGGATGACTGGAGGAGGGGCCGAGATTATCCAGCAACAGCATTCATTTAAAGGCCCAGCCCACCGAACAATCAACAGAATTACAAATCGAAACCGGATGAGCATCGGATCAGTGTCTGGGAACCAGGCGTCCTCAAGTGCAAGCTCCTTTGGTGGAGGAGGAGACAGAGTGGACAAAGGATTTTTGGTATCCACAATGTCCTCTGGTTCCCAGGGGAACCTTATGATGCAGCGTCCAGGCACCTTATCCCGTGCTGCGTCAATTAAAAGCATGCACAGTGTGGGCAAGGGCATGGATGTCTTCGGGCAGATGGGAATGGGCGTCAGCATGAGCAACCTCAGCGGGTGAGGAGCTTTTCAGATGTATTCATTATTTCTTTACACATTAACAGTGTTTTCATCTGAACCACTGGAAATATTGCGTATTGTCTGCTGTGACAGACCTTATAAGAAAATCAGAATCTGAAAAAAAAAAATCCTATGTTCACATTTGATTGGTTAGATTTCATCCCTTTCAAGAACCAGATCAGAGTCTGAGCAGATTTTAACAATTCAACAGAGTATAATCCTGTTAACAACTGATATACAGCAGCTTAGTTCTCTGTGCATCTGTTATCCTTTTAAATGGCTAAAAACACCTGAATCTGCTACACTTTGTGGTAACATGATCCCTGATAATGATAAACATTGTACTACAGTCACATCTCCAAATTCTCTCCAGTACACTAAATGTGTATTAATCCACATCTGAAAATAGTCTACTGCAGTCAGATGTTTTAGAAAATACAATGAGTATTAAAGCTGTAAAGACATTCTTTTAGATGTCATTCAGGTGACTAATTTAGTTTGAATGTTCATTTACTACAGTGTTCCTGCAAACTTATGAATCAATGCGATTGTGTTGCAATTTTCATAGGTCAAGAGGTTTTATTGGAAGGGGTATGTGTTTCCCAAGAGCTGTGAATTGTGAGGTGGTTGCATAGTGGCAGGACTCGTTTAGGTTTAGGGTGGGGCAGCTGAGTTTCAAGCCTCACATTTGACACATCCCACAACGTGTGGTTAGGTGGCTGGGTGTGCAGAACGCTGTGTAATTTGGAAGAAATTCAGCAAGTTGAATTTTGCACATGAGCAACAAATCATTTATAATTAATTGCTGTGGCTGCTGTTTCCCAAAAGGGATAATTTGTGCCACCAAAAATGACAGCAGTGGTAATAACACAATGAAAATGTTTTAGATTCTTCAGATTAATTTCTTTTTCTTGTTTTTTTTTTCTTTTGTTCCTTTGGCAGGTTGGCCACCTTGGACATGGCCACTGCAGTACAACACCTGAGAAATCCTGACCCTGAACTGCAGGTCCTTGGAGCTGCATACATTCAGCATCAGTGTTACAATGAAAACGAGGATAAAAATGAGGTACTTTGCACAGATTAAGCTTGTGGTTAGAATTCCTCACACTCCTTTCTCTCTGCATTCCTTTAGAGAGAAGTGCAGCCATGAAAATGGCTTTCAAGAGCAGAGACATCCATTGATTGATGTTTCTCCATTTGTGGTGGCATTAAAGATACCATAGACTAAAATTGCTTTTATGGGTTTCCTTTCAGTGTGGGATATATATTTTATCTTCATGCAAAGGCCTTCAGCACATTAAGTTCTGTGAGAGTTATTATCTCCCACACAAGATCCTGTTCCTAAACTGCTTGAAATGCTTAATTTGTTGGCAAAGCTTAATTTTCTTTCACTTCAGCTCATTATTATGTCTCATGATAAACTGACCAATCAGAACCAACAAGAAATAAAAGAGACAAAAAGTGCTGCAGCAATGTAAACAATGTGATGAAATAAATAAATAAGAAAATATGACATGAAATATACTAATCTTTAAACTAGGTACAGCTGCTACAGCTGTGTCTGTTCTGTTGTGCTCCAGATGTGGCAGTACTCTGTTAGCGTGCTGAAAAGACACAAAACTATTAACTGGTGTGAGAAATACCAGTTAAGAATTTTTTTGTTTAGAGCTGTTGTGGGAAAGCTAAAAGGATTTTCTTAAAGCGATAAAGGCAAGAGTTTTTGCAACGTAAACATACTCGTATTCTGTAACAGATTAAAATATTTATATCACTTTTATTTGAGTAGTAAATATGAAGCTACTACAGCATAAAGACTTGAAACGTGAAACTAACCAGGCTCTGTCAGAAGAAACAAAATCATCTCATCATGTCAAATATGTATATATGATGAGGATTTTAAATCTTGGCTAATGTCCAATGACAGATAAATATGTATTTTACTCAGTCTCCCTTTCAAGTACTTAAGTTATACACCATCAGAAAGCTAAGATTCTTGATATCTGTATGATGTATGCCATTTCAGGCTACAATCATACCTGTAGATTCAGTAAACACTTATTTCGGACTGGTTGCAAATGGATTTTATCTTTGAAGCCATACTGTATTTCAGTAGCAGATGATACTGCAACAAAAACCATCCTATTGCATCAGTAATGATCCAGTAAAAGTTGTCCAGTAAAATAGTTGGTCCACAACTTTTTTTTTGCAGTATATACAGATATATGACATATCAGATGTATACAGAAAATATATAGAGTACACAACTGCATGAAATGTTCCATGAAGATTTAATGAATGAAAGCTGATTTAAAAAATTTTTTAATAAAAAAATTATAAGATAATCTTTTTTTTCTTTAGGTACGCAACCTGAATGGTATCAGTGATCTGGTGAAGCTGTTTAACAGCGATAACCAGGAAGTGCAGCGTTATGTCACTGGTGCCACACGCAACCTCATCTATGAGAACATGGAAAACAAGATGGTCCTGATTGAAGAAGGTGGCATCCCAGAGCTGGTCCAAGCACTCAACGAGAACGATGACGAGCTCCGCAAAAACATTACAGGTAGGAGAATCCCAGCATTGTCATTTCAGCTGGAACAACTTTTATAGAGTCTTTCGCTAAGGTCAATGTCTAGCATTGCGTATTGCGTAATTACAGAACGTAGGTCAAATCCACACAAGAATGGAATGGCCTCTTTCTTCTTATTTTTTATTAAATCCTGTGACAATTAGTTTTTAACTTTGCAGTTCAACCGACAATTTACACTTCTCTGCATCAGCTCCCACCTAAGCATTGGAATTAGAATCATACCACAAAAAGCAGAGCAAACATAATCCTCTGGTTATAAAATTTCACTGCTGTTAGAAACAACTGCAAGTTGGTTTTCTAGATGAAACATCCAGCTAATGTCCTTGAAATTCTTTGAGCAAACAGTAGCCTTTGAAATTGATATTACTCAGATAAAAAAGGAGAACATTAGAGATTTGCAAGACATGTGATATGTCTGAGTGCACTGACAGCAGAAGGTGGAGTTGCTGTTATTCCTTTAGGGTGTGTGTATGTGAACATAGGGGTGTGTGTAAGAGCTGTCTGGGCTTGTGGACCAGGAGTTTATAACTGCTTCTGGCTTTTATGAGAGAACGACTTGTCACTTTTTCCTTTAAGCAGTTCTACCTTGATTATTGTGTGAACTGTGAGTTCAGTTTGAAGGTTTGGAAAAGTGATAGATTAAAAGAACAAATGTGCACCTTTTCGCATATGTGCATATAAGTTTTCCAGCTTTTAAAGGATAATTTAATTCTCAAGAGAATAGCTGAATGCGTCAGCTATTAGTAGTAAAGTAAAGGTTGATTCAATTGGTTTTGGGTTTTTTTACTTATCTGAGAAGATAGGTGGAGTTAGATGACACTTAGGAGAAGATAAAAATTGTAACATGAAGACAAAGGTTGTGTATGACTAATCTACTTAGCTTACTTTAACCTGTTATTGAATAAGCACATATGAGAGCTTCACTTATTTTGTTTTGCGCAGGTATCTTGTGGAATCTTTCCTCTAAAGACAACCTGAAGGAGAAACTGGCCAAGGAGACACTTTCTGCCCTCACCGAGAAGATCCTCGTCCCCTTGGCAGCCACAGAGAAGGAAAATGCAGAGAGAATCACCGAATGCTCCGACATCATCACAGAGTCTCCCTCTCAGTCTGAAATATTCTGCAACACCACAGGATGTCTCAGGTGCAAATCATACGCCAAGCCTTGCATCTTTAGCCCATCTAATTTATGGAGGACCAGACTCGAAAAATATCTACGCTTAAAGATAAAAACTAATTCGTGACATAGATTGCTGGAAAGTAACATAACAATTCTATATAAATTATATTTTTGAAAATATTGTGTATAATTTTAATTTTAATTTTTCACTCCTTAAAAAATGTGGCATCAGTTCAATTAATTCCAGGGTTGGTCTTTAGATAGCAGCTTTAATATTTTTTGCAATAAAATTTTTATTAGTTTTCACATAATACTGGGGCAGCTGATGGACGCAGGACAGTTACAAATAAGTCTTTTAATTTTACCACCTTGAATTAATTAAAGTAGTTTAAAATAGAGCTTTAGTTGTAAAATAACGTTTTAGGTGTTAAAAGTTGCTAATAGTATAATGAAGTATAATGATGCTTGGAGATGGAATTGAATTTAAAGGTGTGAATATCATCACCATACAAAGCTCCAAATGGGGCAGCGTAGCTCAGCAAGGCAAGGTAGAGCAGTTGTCTTGTAACCCGAGAGTTGCCGGTTCGATCCTCAGCCAAATTGAGTTTATGTCGAATCCCTAATTGCTCCTGATGGCTCGTGCTGAGCACCTTGCATGGCAGCTACTGCCATCAGTGCGGGAATGAATGTCATGTATGATGTAAAGCGCTTTGGATGAAGGCGCTATATAAATACGGACCATTTACCAAATGTTGGGGACCGTCATATGTATTGGAGCGTCTTACTATGACGTGGCTACTTGGTTGAAAATGTTTATCTTTCTAGTTTAATGCAACAAATTTTTTTCCTCAAATTGTGATGGCAGTTGCATTTGTTAAGCCTCTTCCTGTATTTCACACAAGCCAACACTGACATTTTTACCACATACTACTTTTTTATTGTTTGCTAAACCAATTTTCAGAGCCTACTTCAGTTAGTGATTCTTGCTTACTTGCAGATTGTGACCATCTCTTTGCGTGCTATCTGGCTAAAATAATGTCAGGCATGAATTTCACTTGCTCTCTGTGTGTGCAGGAATCTGAGCTCTGTGAGCGACAAGACCCGTCATCAGATGCGAGAAATGTCAGGATTGGTGACATCTTTGGTGGACTACATCAAGGCCTCTCTTGACAAGAACAAAGCAGAAGACAAGGTTGGTCTATAGATAGTTCTTCCTGTTCAAACCAAGCCTTGCTTTCTTTGTGTTCTCATTTGTGTGTGTTTACATCTTAGGGCATGGAAAACGCAGTATGTGTTTTGAGAAATCTCTCGTACCAACTCTACGGTGAACTTCCTCCATCTGTTGCAATGCGTCTGGAAGGACCAACCAGAGATCAGTACACAGGAAACAGTGACACTATTGGCTGCTTTACACCTCAGAGTAAAAAAGCTAAAAATGTACGCACTCATCAGCAGGCTCTATGTTTGTAAAGCCTAACCTATTTATGTTAACACTGATGACTTTTATCTTCTTTTGATTGGTAGAAAAAGAATCAGACTGCCTTCACATTTAGCGAGGTTACAAAGGACCCAAAGGGTATGGAGTGGCTGTGGCACCCTCAGATCATGGGGATGTACCATCGTGTGCTAAAGTCTTGTGAGATTAATGCCACCACACGTGAGGCAGCGTCTGGAGCTCTGCAGAACATCACAGCTGGAGACAAGAAGGTAAGCAACCTCATTTAAAAGTCAAACCTTCTGTTTGTATCATACTTTAACCTCTGTATATTTAACCTGTAGTGGGCTTCAGTGCTGTCCGGCTGGGCTCTGGAGCAGGAGCGAATGCTGCCAACCGTGCTTGATCTCATGCACACCAACAGAGATGTGGAGCTGCGCTCTCTCACAGGATTCATGAGAAATCTGTCCCGTCATGCCATCAATAAGGATGACATGGGTCAGTGGTTAATTGTTAATGTATTTAAGTTTTCTTTGTTTTTACTGTTTATTTGTAAGATGGCATTCTTTTTGCTAGTGATCACTTGAGTTTTAACCCCTTATATTTGTACAAAATTTCAAGCGAACTCTTAAGTTTTAGGTTTTCAAAATCTGAGTTGTAGTTAATCAGAATGCACACTTTCACAGAGTTACTTAATCTCCTTGGTTTAAACTTTACGACTGTAATTAGGAGAAATTAATGATCTAAATACGGTAGCCAGGAAGTTCAAAATGTTGCAATGCACATTTACTTTATAGAAACCATGTTTACATTTACAAAACAAAAGTACAATGCTGAAACACTTTTAGCAAAAACAAAGCAACTTTACATTGACATTTAACTCTTTTACAATCTTCAGGATGGTTTTACATCTTATGAAACACTTTTTCAAGTTTACCGAAACACTTTTACAAGTTTAGGAAAAACAATTACAAAGATATGACCTGGTCGGCTATATAATTGTATTATTCAGGGGTCCTGGAGAGGAGGTCCGTCGGATAGTGGAACTGCGGATTGAGGAGGAGCAGTATAGTTTTCTTGCCGGTCGTGGAACTGAGGACCAGCTCTATACCCTCTTCGGGGTCTTGGAGGGGGCATGGGAGTTTGCTCAACCAGTCCCCCGGGGACTCCTGTGGCAGGTGCTCCGGGAGTATGGAGTATCGGACCCCCTGTTCAGTCCCTGTATGACTGGTGCCAGAGCTTGGTCCTCATTGCCGGCAGTTAATCAGATTCATGTCCAGTGAGGGTTGGACTCCGCCAAGGCTGCCCTTTGTCTCTGATTCTGTTCATAACTTTATGGACAGAATTTCTAAGCACAGCCGAGGTGTTGAGGGGATCCGGTTTGGTGGCCTCAGGATTGGGTCTCTGCTTTTTGCTGCTCCAAATCCGAAAACATGGTCCTCAGCCGGAAAAGGGTGGAGTGTTTTTTCCAGGTCGGAAATGAGGTCCTGCCCCAAGTGGTGGAGTTCAAGTATCTCGGGGTCTTGTTCGCTTGTGAGAGAAGGATCGGTGCGGCATCCACAGTGATGCGACTCTGCGTTGGTCTGTCGTGGTGAAGAAGAAGCTGAGCCAAAAGGCAAAGCTCTCAAGTACCAGTCGATCTACGCTCCTACCCTCACCTATGGTCATGAGCTGAGAGTAATGACCGAATGAGCAAGATCACGAATACAAGCGGTGAAATGAGGGTGAGAAGCTTGGTGATTCGGGCGATCAGTATAAAGTTGCTGCTCCTACATCAAGAGGAGCCAGATGAGGTGGTTCAGGTCAGGATTCCTCCTGGATGCCTCCCTGATGAGGTGTTCCAGGCTACCCCCACCGGGAGAAGAGCCAGGGCACGCTGGAGAGACTACATCTCCTGGCTGGCTGGGAATGCCTCAAGATCCCCCCAGACAAGCTGGGGAATGTGGCTGGGAAGAGGGAAGTTTGGGCTTCCCTGCTTAGATAGCTGCCCCGCGACCCAACCCCAGATAAGCGTCAGAAAATGGGTGAATGGATTGCTTTGTCGTTGGTAATAGCCTTTCAGCATTGTACTTTAGTTTAGTAAATGTAAACATGGTTTCTATAATGTAAATGTGTATTGCGAAAATGTAAAAGATGGACTTCCTGGCCACCGTATGTAAAGGATGACCAGTCATGCCTGAATTTAGTCAGTCCAGTTGTACAGGACATGCAGTAATAGGACTAAAAATGATAATTAGGTTACATTAGGGAAAATAAATATTTAAATTAAAATACAAAATTGCAAGCTTAAGAAATCCGTAGCTAATATCAAGGCCGTGATTACCCACATACCCCTTCCCCATCTCTCTTCCTCTCTCTCTCTTTCTTTATCATTTTTAAACATATTTTGTTTGTTATATTTTTTCTTGTTATTTAGCAACAAAGTCAGTAAGTCACTTGGTGGAAAAGTTGCCAGAAGATGGCCAACAGAAGGAGCCGTCCAGCGAAGTGGTGGTCAACATCTGCGGTATTCTCAATAACCTGGTGACCGGCAGCAGCCTGGCTGCCAGAGACATTACCTTCTTCAATGGCCTGGCGAAACTGATGGGCATCAAGAACACACATGACAGCAGGTGTGTAAAGTGACAGCTGATCAAACACACCATTTTTGTTAAATGTTTAGTGAGTAGGTTCTGGTGTTTGCACAAAACATTGTAATCTGCCATTTATAGCAAGTGTTAACCATATATTAAATGTTTTTATAGCCCTGGAAGATTGAAAGCGGCCAAAGCAGCAGCCACAGTCCTCACCAACATGTTTCATTACAAGAAACTGCACAAACAGTACAAAGCGGTAAGAGACAGCAGAAATAAGTAAAACTTTCAGCTCTACATGGTTGATAAGTGGTCCTGTTTGTTTTTTCCATATCTCAATTTCATTCACACCATTTTCTTTTTATTCAAGTTCAAAATAATAAAAATAAACTCAGAATTTGGGCCTTATTTCCTAATCTGTTAAGGCTTTTAGATAGAAAATATTTGGGGTCAGTTCAATGTTTAAATGTATTTAGTGAAAACTGGTAGATGTAACATGGTGGAAGTATTTGCTTGGTGCTGTTAATCCAAAGGAGTAATGGTCTCCTTTAACTTAAGTATTTGTTTGTGCCATTATCCAGCCATACTGTTTTTGCACTGAGTATATCTGTACATGTATCTGCACATTTTTCTTACGAACATGGTGGTTTGTAAGGTCCACTGTGAATAGCTTAAAAGTGTCAAAGTCCCCTAAACATAGTCCTGCATTTTTTTAAAAGCCACAATTTAGAAATTCAATTAGCAAACTTTTGCTTATATATGTTTTCTGCACTCCGCTACTGTAACATTACTCTCTATCACCTTTACACTGTTGTCTTTCTCCAACAACTCACCGTGTCAGTTGCAAAAAAAAACACATTGATGTGGATCATTAATGGTGCGTTTCAGGTGTCCTCAGAATTTCGAGGAATTTTTGCCAGAAATGAGGAAGTGATCTCGTTTTTCTGAACGTTGAACTCATAGGTTTCAGAGGACCTAGAGATTTAAATCTGCGCCCAGTACCACTTGTAGTCTATTGTTGTCTTTAATCAAATTCTTTATATTTTGTGTCTGTAATGTTTCTAGTGAAACAAAAGCAAGTTGTTGTCATTGATAATTATGTTATGGTGTGTTTATGAAAAATTGCGTCAATGTGTGTGGTTTAATTATCATTATCAGCAAAATTGACTGCTGTTCTCATGGTGCACATTTTTACAAGGGGTTTGTGATTTTCTAGTTTTCATATTGGATTTTTAGAGGCTCACAAATTAGCTGTTAAGGAAGCGTCCATTTTTACTGAGTTGTTGCAACCGGAACGTCACATACCTGGTGATAATATTGCCAACTTTCGACTACTCGGAATTCCAAGACAACTGGAGTGCACCATGACTTCTTGAATTTCATTGCAGCTATTTTATATTTGCTGGGGATATTTTCTCTCAATATTGAACAAGTTCAAATGAACTGTTAGTTCGGAACAAGATCCTTTAAAAATACCTCTCTCAAGACTCTCAGATACTAAATTAATGTAACTAATGCAAAAGTCAAATTTTCCCTGTCACAGTGGCCCACCCTTATTCTTAGATCTGCTTGTGTGTGTGACAGATGAGTGTCAGCTGGATGGCACATGTTCAAAACTCTGAAAAGTCTCAGGTGCTCACATTGCTGTTCTTTCAACACACACACACACACACACAGTCAAGCAGGTCTATTTTCCAGTTCTGGACTAGGTGATACTGTCTTTTACAGCTGCCACTCCCCAAGGTCTGGTGTTCAGGCTGTTAGCTAACAAGTCTAAACAGGACAAAAAAAAAAAAAGAAGCACTATTTGTCATACATGCAGTTTTACAGCCATCATTCTAATACTGTCGGGTACTTTGTCGGTACATAAGGAAAGGATCAAACTACACAGTGAATTGTATTATTTATTGACACAGTACTTGTATAGTTTAAGCTTTAGCTTTTTATATACTTAGTCCAAGGACCTTCCACTTTTTGTTTTTTAATTTAAATTTGACAGGGACATTGCATTTGTACATAGTCACACAAGTTTGTAGCTGATGCCATGCAAACAGTTTTTAGCCAGAACCAATTCAACCCTTGTCCCTGGTTGGGCCTTTCTAAATTACATTTAAGGTCCCATATTATGCAAAATTCACTTTCTAAGGTCATATGTGTTCTCATAGCCTGTGTATGAGGCCCAAAAATGAGAAAATTCTGTCTCCTCTCTCACTTACTTGCTCCACTTTTTAGCGGATGTGTGCTCAAACAGGTGAATCTGAGATCTTTCCTTTTGTGACCTCACGAAGGGAAATAACCACTATACCTGGTAGAGGATACTGTCATTGACCCTTCCCCCCAGCTAGCTGAGCCTGCCCTCTAAAATCACAGAGCGGGTGCCAGTGAAAGCCAGATCCTCTTTCAGAGAGGGGCATGGACAGGCACCACTCATGAACATTTAAAGGTTCAGACACAGAAACAGCCCGTTCTCCGCAGAGCTCACTAGACACATTTTAGAATGGCTTAACTGAAGGACAAGGCTGAATTTGGTCCAATACCTTTTGAAAACAATGTTTTTGAACCTCTGACACCCACATTAAATTCTTAAAAAAAATGTATAATATGGGACCTTTAAAATACACAGATATATTACAAAAGCTATATAAAACTTACCTTTGCACACAATAGAAAATTATTATTCATTCAAACACATATAGTGCTGTTTACAAATGGGTACAGTTTTGGTTTGTTTTCTGCCAAGCCTAGAGGTGAAGTTTTAAACAATATGGTCTTGAGTTAAGTCGGTAATGAATTCCACAGCTACAGCACTTTTGTAAGAAAAGGCAGACGGACCAAATGAAGCTCTGCAGCGTGGAAGCTTAAATTTCTGTTTGATGGAAGATCTGGTGACTTTCTATTCTGTCTCTGAACAAATCAACTAAGTGGCTCTGGTGCTAAATTTCTGATACATTGTAATATTAGTTGAATTACAACAAGGTTGTCATTGATACTCATGAACAGTAAAAATATTTTATTTAAATTTTTTCTGTGTTCCACGTTAATACCATGTCAATAACATCTTTTTTATGCTTTTGTGTTACAGAAAGGGTACACAAGAGCAGATTTTGCAGACGTCTTGGTTTAAAGCAAAGGTGTTGTTGTCCAAGGATTATCTGTACGACTAATCCAAGATCTGACCAATGGTGGAAATGGAATATGTTTTACAAGATGGACGTCACTCCAGTCCAAGGACTGTGGATCCAGCAGGACTATAAATGGACTCAACCTTTTTTTCTATGAACAGTATGTACTGTCTAATCAGAGATTGCTTTTATGTCAGAGCAGCATGTATTTAAAGCAGTTTTTAACTGGCAATGGACAACATTGAGGACATTTGTGCTTTCTCACTGGTGTGCCTTATTGTAAGCTTGAAAGCAAATAATCTGATATCAGTGCATTTTTGTAAATAGATTTATATTCTACACTGAATTTACTTTGAAAATTTATATGTTGTAGTAAATTCTACTTTTCTAATGGACATGTGAGTCACTCTAGACAGTTTTATTTGAATGTAAACCAGAAATTTATAGAAATTGGGATGTAAATAAATTTGCTGTAGAGGATAATCTTTCTACGTTGGACTTTTCCATTTACTTATAGACATGCAAAAATATATCTGTTAGGGGACTGAGTAATGGTGTAAAACATTGGTGAAAACAGAGTTTTTTCTTGACTCTGTGGCAGAACACGTGAAAATTTAGCTTTGCATGTCTTTCATCATTGTGAAAAAGAATTAATACTCTTAAGAGTCAAAATAAACCATACGTATTAAAACTTTAAACTTTAGTGATCCGTACGGGTTTTGCAAGAGTGCTTGTTTTATTGCTTTTTATGTTGCATACAAATAGATGTACTATGTGATTTAATAAAGAGGCATACTTGTAAATGAAATTATTTTGTTGGTGCTTTTCATGTGTCTGTGCTGCCGTAACAGATTTAACACTGAGGCGCGGAAATTTCAGCCACACCCTGTTTAACATATTTGCTCCTGCTCAGACAGGAACAATACCAGATGTTCCCTGCTGCACCCTTTATGAGGCCTTTAGTTCTTTGCAGGTAGTCATTACCTCATGAGGGCAGATTATCAGTCTTGTTGGAGAGGAACAGTTCCGTGCTAAATTAGTACATTGTGTTATTGACTATTTTGCATCTCTGCCAGCTATCTATGCGTCATCAACTGCCAAATTTAGACAAACGATGTAGACATTTTTTTTCCACATTTTTCCCAGGTTATCAGTTCCCATGAACCGATTTATTTATTCCTTCATTCATATATATCCTCTCTTTTCTTCAAGATTATAGATAATTAGATAATTGGAAAAAGAAAATGGTTCATTAAGTTAAGTAACAGCATACATATATGAAAAAATAAAAAGAAGTGGCAGTGGTGGATATAACTTCAGACAGGTGGCAATCAAATGTCTTCTTCAGTGACCAGGCAGTAGAAATCTGAACGGGCTTCATAGTTGCGTGATCCTAGGTCCGAGACATCGATGTCGGATGGTTTTAGCTCTGCAGCTGAAATCGGTGCAGCAGGGAGGACTGAAGCCTTGCAGGCCAGAGCCTTGTACACAGGCAGACGAAGCCCTGTAGCAAAGAAAAAAAGGTACACAAGTGAAAATCAAACCAACTTTTCTCTTGTTTAGAGTTGTCAGAGCATCCTAGTGTCTGAGAAATGTTTTGGTTCTCCCTTACAAACGATCAAATTAGGGTTATTCTAAAAAGTAAGCTACACCTACCATCAGGTGACAGGCTGCACTTCTTCAACCTTTCTGTAAACTTGTTCCTTTCTTGTAGAATCGGAAGTATAAGGGGATTGATTTAACTTGTGATTGTGAAATATGAAGCAACATGCTCTCTGCTGCATAGCTCAGTTTAACAAAGACTAAAAATGGGGGAAATACACTACAAGCCAGGAACAGTCCAAGCACAGAATGATTGACACCGTTTAGCCATGACTTTATAACAACACACCTAATACTGATGTTAAAACAGCCCAGGACACTTTCAGATGTTATTTGTCCACACCCTGACTGGTTAGACTGTCTGGTATTGGGCCATTAGAAAAATACTCTTGAAGTGCAGTGGATTCTTTGTTGGAGTCTTTCTAGATTTGCTTCCTATAGATGCCTGAAAATTGCTGTTTTTAAATCAAGAATAGCAGATAAGGCTCCTTATAGAGTTGATAGGATTACTGCATGTATCTGTACATATCTATACATATCAGCAGGAAGCAAACCAAAAGCACTTCTAAAGCACACTGCCACTAAAACGGTATGTTGCACACAATTTTATCAGATAAGTCAATATAAGAACTGGCTAGGAAATCTTAAATCATATCTTCATAATAGGAGGTACTTTGTTTCCATTGGTCATTATGTGTCAGAACAATGGGCATGTTAGGTTCTACAGGGGTCCATTTTGGGTCACGTCAGCTAATCTCTACTGTATCTCTCTACTTCCACTGAGCAAAAACATTTAAAATAATGAATACCATAGCCATGCAATAGACAAAATATAAAACTCCCTTGCATCAGAAAATGTACATCTATAATTTCTATGCCACTGTAGCCAGCTAATTTATTATTTGATGCAGAGAGTATTTCTTCAACTCAATGGAGATAAATATATTATATAACTGCTCTTACATCTAAAAGCCAAGCAAACAATTTCCTTTCCTAAGATTTCAATAACAACCACCACGTCAAATTAAAAAGTTCCTCTACTTATTAACATGCAAAAACATTGTTAGTACTGGTGAAAAATAGGAAACATGACCACATTATTCCAGTTCAAAAACCACCCCACTGGACACCGTTTCACTTGGAGAAATAATTTCAATATTTTTCTCTTCTTGTATACACATAAATCTCTCAAATTCTGCATCCATTTACATCTCGACATGCTTGTGACAGATATAAAAAGGATCCTGAGGACATCCTTGGTCCCTTGCCAGCCCAAAGATTTCAGGCCAAACATTTTATCATTGTGCTGCATGGACCTGGAAAATGTTCCTTTTCGACATTTTGCCTGTTTTACAGTGTAAAAACTGTGGACCATTTTCTTAAACTTAAGTCAAAACACAGTTTTATTGAGGACTATCTGAAATCAGTGAACTTAAAAGATATTCTCAGTGAGTCCTGCATAATTTCCAGAAAAAAATCATTCTAGAAAGATACATGTTTTATTAATTGCAGACTGTAGGGTTGACTGTAAGCAGCATGCATAATTGTTTGTCTTATTCAGACTTTTGTTGACCCTGGGTGTACCGTGCCTCTCACCAGATGGTAGCTGGGAGAGTTTCTGGCCCCGTGGAATCCTGATTTGGATCAATTTGGTAAAGATAGATAAATAGAATAACCTTGGTCGAAGATGATGATTATTTAATCAACATTTTTGTCATTTCAAATACATTTTCCATTGTTTCATCTTTGTTTCTATTCTAATCTAAGCCATGTCACACAATGCTATACAAGCTTTATGTTTTTGCCTATTGTGACTAAGTATATATGTGCAAACTCATTTGATGCCCAGTAATGATAAATATGTAGCTTTTGTTTTCCAATTTTCCTGTGATACAAAGGACAAAAAATTGGCAGATTAACATCCATCAGAGAAGTAGCTAATAATTTCACCTTACCATAGCATTTTCTGAGTTGGTTGACATGCATTTCTAAAATTTGCATGTGCATACACATTTATTTAATTTTGTTTGCAAAGTTTAAGTGTAAGCTGCTCTTACCAAAATCTTCAGCAGGGTCAGCATCAGAGCGGCAGTCCAGATAGTCCAGATCGAGGGTGAGCATGGGGTCTTTGTCATCCTGGAGCATAGTCTGAGGGTCACCTGCAGACTCACTATGGAAGATGATTCTTCGAGGCATCGCTAAAGCTAACTCCTTCCAGAAGACTGAGGAAGGAGTCTAAACATCAAACACACAAGAAGCAGGTAGATGTGTTGGCTGCATTTGTGGGGCGGCTGACGCTTCGTGAGCTAAACATTGTGCCCATGGGAACATTCAGCAACAACAAAACCAGCCATTTTCCCCTCATCTTTCTGTTTGGTCTTTTTGCTTCTGAAACAACATTTCAGGGTTTAGTAACAGTGCTGCTCTGGTATGTTGTCTCCACTGTCGGTGAAAACAACAAAAAAATAACTGGTAAACTTTCCACTTCCACGAAGAGGTTGTGAGGCAAAGGAGAGGTAATTACTCTTGGGTGAAGCTGCAACTAGCTTTGCGGTTAGCTCCCTTCACTTTAACTAGTAGTGGTGAAGTAAACATGGGACTCTGCTGTAACTAGAAGAGCTTCGTGGTGTTTATTGCTAAAGCTTGTAGCGAAACATTTACTGTTAAACAGGCAGTTTCTCACAGCTGACTTTCTCTGTTCTGATGTCTGAAGCAGGAGAAGCCCAAAAAAGCAACTACACTTAAGAACAAAGTCCAAAAACCTGCAACCCGTGACTCACGGTATTCCCCAGTGAATTTACAGAAAAACAAGCCCAATCTCACTAATAACAAGCAGGCTTGGCAGCACTGATCACACTTCAGTGTCAGTGTGACCATAGCACATGAAACACAGAAACTCTACTTGTACATATCCTGTCATAAGAATAATTATCTTTTTTTTTTATTTCAACACCGAAAAAAGAAAATTAAAAACGCATGTGCTTTTATTGTTTTCTGTCTGCAATGTTTTGGCCTGAGGTCCTGTCACTGCATTTAAGTAGGCAGTACTTAGTTTGAAAACAGTGAAGTCGCATACTTTCAGACACAAGTCAGAATGGTGAAACATTTTAACGTCAATGGTATGACAGCCAGTCAAATCTGACAAAACACACTTTAATGCAGACCTGCTGCACGCTGCAATTCAGCAAGAGAATATTAAGTTAATCCTTCTAGACAAGGTGCAGTGTTGCTTTTGAAATAATTTACAACAAAAATGGTAATACTTCAAATAGTTACATTTTAGTGAAAACAAAGGCTTTTGTGAAAGCTAACAAATATTTTTAATATCTCAAATGCCCTCAGGCGTACAGAGCTTGTTTTCAACAATGCTTGTGCTTTAGAACATTTAACATACCTCTTTTACGTCGTCAAACTAAATGTTGTCCTTGCAAGGGTAACATGTACAACTGAGTATTATGTTTTATTTTGAAGAGAGCGTTCACCTTGTGTGGAAACTTGAATAAGCAAGTCTCACTGAATATCTTACCACAGAGTTGTGCCTCCAGGTGAGAAAGGTGAGACGATGCTGATGCTCACTGAGCTCTTGTTTGATCTCATGACTCATGCGTCTGGACTGACCCTCCAACATGATGAGGATGGGTTGCTGACATAACTCCAACAAGTGCAGAAGGCCCTGTCTGAAACCATACCACCACAGCCCATCAGAGGTACTCCAGTATACTGTACAGCAGCAATACTGACCTCAGGTAGTACAATTTAATGATGCAGTTGGAATTTGCTCCTTATATTGACCAGAGCTTTTTAAACAATGCTTATGTTTATGAAGATGTGAGAGTCTAACCTGAAGTTGTTGGTGCACCAGTCCTGTTCAAGATAAGCATGAGAGAGTAGCACGATGAGACGACGGGAGCGGCTCATGTTCATTAGAAGCTCTGCAGAAGGTTCTGGGTTATATAAAGAAGACAGATTTCAAATTCAATCAAAACATTTATGTACCTCTGTGGAAACAGAAGCTATGGCTATAAATACGGAAAATAAATAAAATAAAATAAAATAAAGCTATGGGACAGATTCAAAACTGCATTCTTATAAATGTATCTTCCCTCTATGTGACGTTACCTGCACCAGGTAGGATATCGTTGCCATTAAGGTGCACCTTGTACCCACTTTTATTTTCCAGGTAAGGCTTGAGAATAAAGTTGACATACTTCCTGTCATAGTCATTGTTCACATAGGTGATGTAGGCATCATATAATTTCCCATCTGAGGATGCACACACAAAAACATATCACGTCTGTTAAAATGACACTTTTTACACAGGAGTACAGCAGTCTCATGTGACTTAATTGGAAGTCTTACCATTCAGTTCATACTCTCCATATGAGTTCCTGTACCAGAGTTTGATGTTCAGATGACACCTAGTGTACACGACAGCAACTACTCCCAAGAGGATGATGACGACGATGGCTGCAATTACAGCAGCTGTGTGGCTGGGATTGCCTGACCACATAAAAATATAAAACCCAGTGAAAATAAATAAGTTTTTGTTGATTCTGCCAGTAGATTGT
The DNA here is from genome assembly GCA_037177495.1 of Rhadinocentrus ornatus. Taxonomy (NCBI): domain Eukaryota; kingdom Metazoa; phylum Chordata; class Actinopteri; order Atheriniformes; family Melanotaeniidae; genus Rhadinocentrus; species Rhadinocentrus ornatus. The sequence goes on along the minus strand of JBAMHW010000010.1, from coordinate 21,212,349 downwards.
GTTTGTAAAACCCGGTCCTTGTAACAACAAAGAATACATGGAAAGACAATTTGGTTTCAGTACATAAATTAGAGACAAAACCTTTTTTGCCACATTAACCATTTTTTTTACATATTCACAGAAAGCCAGAATTTTTTCAACATTTTCCCGAGAGGGTACATGAAAAAACACGTTCACTTTGGACATCCTGTGGAATTAAGTGACCAATCATATTAGTAACAATCCAAAAAGTAATTGCATGTGGGAGTCCAGAACATTCAACACAAGTTTATGTTGACTATGTTAATGTCATCATTATGGATTCTCAGCATGCCATCAACAAAATCATGCCATTTTTGTTGCACAGTTTGTAGAATGTGCCCTGAAGAGGCACCACTTGGGAATATTGCTAGTTTTTAAGATTACACCTCAAGGATCAAACCAGGTGCTGTGAAGCACGTTTAGAAAAAACTGTACAGTCTTGATCATATTCTCCGCACATTATTCAGATGTCCTCTCATCCTCGTGTGTGAAGGTTGTTCATGAGACAAGATGAAAGACAAAACCCATCAAATCTCCAAGCCTTCCTTACTTGAATTCTGTAAACTGAAGTAAGAGGAAATGTTCCTCACTGTGCAGCTGTACAGACCAAAGTCTTCCGGCACTCTGATAGTGATCTCCAGCAAACTATTTACCATTAGTTGGCCAGCACCAGGTGACCTGAAACGCAAGAGAAAAAAAAAACGTAATCCTTCCTTTTCCCACAATACTAACCTCGATTCATGTACAACTAATGGAAAATTATTATTTAAAAAGCTTGAAATGACCATGATGATGGGTTATGCAAGTAAAGTGTGTGGTTGGTCAGCAGCTGGCCAGCTTTACTCCAATGCAGCGTGGTGTCACATTGCTCCTCTGATGGGCTCCAGAGGAGGAGAGCAGTACAGTTCAGTTTCACTGTGGATCCCACACTCCTCCAGAGTTTGGTCAGGCCTTCTTTTGGTTTAAATTCTGGAGCTTTTGAGCACTGAGACTCTGTGCAAAGACACAAGACATCGTTATCTGTATTCACTCTGATAGTTACAGACAATAGAGGCCTTCTTGTACTGTAGCAGCTGATACTGCTACTGGAAGGCATACCGAAGCAAAAGGCATGCCTGCAGGTGTTTCAGTTCATCTATCCCCTTTAACCCCTGTCCCACACACATACAGTGTAAATTGTGGCAGGGACAAGTTATACTGTACTGAGCCACAAAACTACCATATGAAGTTTGAGATGACTTCATTACAGTTACACACGTGGATGAGACACGTACCTTTAATAATAAGCCTCACAGTGAATGATGTTGTGCTGTTGTCTTGTTGGATGCAAGTGTAATTTCCTTGATCTTCCAAACTGACACTGGCAAATTCAAGAAAAGTCTTTCCATCTTGCTGTTGGAGCCGCAGACAGTCCTTCTGCCAGGTCAGCTGAACTTTAGAGATGTTCTTGGGCTGAACAGACTCTAGAGGACACTGTAGTCGATATGGAAGTCTTTGCTGTCCCACATAAATCACTTGCTCCTTAAACCTGCTTTCATCCACACAAATCTGGCCTACAACAGACAGAGGGTGTTACATTGTGTTTTTAAGAATATAGCTATTGGTAGCTCAACCCAACCCAGAAACTGTAGCCATTTCCTTAATTTAAAATCTATAGCCCATACAAAGATTGATCACTGAATGTCACTAGACAGTAGTATATGTGGCTAATATCTGATCCACTTGTGCAAAATTCCCTGATTTTATATAAACTAAAATAATACCTTGAAACTGTTTTTCTGCTTTGAGAAACCACTTTGCCAACATATAAGACTGCATGTGTCTTAACAGATACTGCATCTAAAAATGTGTTTAATGGTGCATGAAGGTGTTTACTCTTTCACCCTGCCAGCAAAAACAGGTGTTTTGCTGACTTTATATGTACATGGGTAAAATGTGTTTAGTGACTTGTGTATTAAAGTACCAGTCAAAGATTTGGATGCACCTAAAAATTTAAATCTAATAGGTAGGTGTGTCAAAACGTTTGAGTAGCGTTGTATATTTAATGCAAACTGTATGCAAAGTATTTTATCACAGAAGCATCCGGGTTCAAAGTCCGGATCTGATTCTGTTGCCAGGTAACATCATGTGACTGAGTGACAATTGTTTGACATTGCATAATCTGACCCGACGTGCACTGACCCGGTACTTGTAACACTCGGCTAAAAAGTCATTAGAGGTTTATTTATTTTTAATAATGAATGAGATGACAAATATTGCTATCAGCAGAATCAAAATGTATGTGTGTTGGTTTTTTTTTTAAGTTTAAACATTTTTTAAAACGAATAGTTTCATTTTGTTCATCCTTACCTGCAGTGAAAATGTTCCATAACCCGAAACACAAGGACATAAAGGCAACTAAAATCACAGCCATGCGCCAATGTTTTGGTTTTCCTCCGTCCAGGGGTTGGAAATTAAGTTGACCAAGACTTTTCCTTTACCTGCATCGCAACCAAATAAGACCAGGTGTAAGTAATAGTTTTAGTTTTTCTAGCAACGTCGCGGAGAGGACAGCATACGTCAGCTCAGCTATCTGTTTCATCAACTGCACCTGGAAAAACCTGAAGCTCTGATGATTGGCTCTTCGTGTCCACGTGACCCTCACACCGGTTTTTACCTGCATTCTCATGTTGGAAAACACGTCGAACTATGCTGTCAAATTAATTACAACATAACCAACTCTTTCCAAAATAGCTATTTTGACATGCACAGGTTTATCAAACGGGAGCTGTTATTTTCTGTGTTACTATTTTCACCTGTTTCCTCCCTGTTGTAACCGATCAAAATGGCAACAGAAAGGTCTATTTTTCAAAACCAGAAAATACCAAAAATTTGTTGATCTTACTTAAGTCACTTTTAAATTTTGTTTAAGCTAAAAAAAAAAAAAAAAGAAAGAAAAAAGAAAAAGGTATCAAATTATACAAAAAAACAAACAAACAAAACTATTGTGTTTTCGCTCAAATATTTATCTATGATAAAAGAGTTAATGAGCAAATAAAAAAAAATCACAGTCAGGTTTTTATTATGTGTATATATGTAATTGGTTTTAACATTTTTAAAAAATGTTTTTGTTAGAAAAGAATTCCCCCACTTTCAAGGTTGGCATATGGGCATAACACAATCACACCTAAAATCATCAAACAATCAAAAATAAACATCTCCACTTTCAAATTTATAACTCTGCTAATTTAAAAGTTGAACTAAGACTTATCTGAACAAATTCTGAATAATATATATATATATATATATATATATATATATATATATTATTGGGGCATATTTAAAATTTTATTCATTAATACAAAATATAATGCAAAACAGTCTGATGTACAAAACACACTATCAGAGTCTGTCTGTAACAAAGCAAAAAAGCATCACAACCCCTTGTTTTCTTTTGCAATGTAAGGCAATATCATATCACAATTAGCACTCTATTTGTAATAGCAATATAAATTATCTTTAGGCTTTTGGGAAAACACTCACAAATGGCTCACAAATACAGTTTCAACACTAAGCTCTCGGTGCATTCTCAGTAATAGAATAGGAAATACAACCATTACAGGTATGATCAGTAATATCAGTCTACTGTACACACACACACACACAGAAAAAAATGTTTGGCGTCAAAGTCCATGTTATAGATGAAAATCCAAATAGCCAGCACCTCTGTCAGCAAACAATTAAACAGAGCCATGACCTTCCATCTGAGCTCTTCAGGGAGATGATGAATGGCCTTCAGGCTGTCCCAACACTGAGATAGTGTGAACATTTAAATGCACAAGGCAACACTGGGTTTAATGTTTTTAGAGTAAAATATGTCCCATTTAATTGAACGAATGCTGTCATGCTTCAAAAGATCTGAAATAAAAATATACAATATATATAAATAAATAAAAAACAAACTTTTGTATTTATCTGTTGCTATGTCGATAGTTAGGGTGAAACATTTCATATTGAACCAAAACTGAATTTGTTTGAAGTATTTATTCAATATTTCTAAAGACAATACATTCAACTACGGAGGAAAAATATGCAGATTAATAAATGAACAGATCCTTCTCACACCTGATTTTCAGCCCTGTAATGCAGTATCTGTAGTTACCGAGCAATTATTTACATTATCTTGCATCTGTGCTGAACCTGCTCTTGTCCTGCAGAATTGGTGAAGTGAAAAGAGCCTGAGAATCACATTTGTTTAATCATCATAAATAAACAGATTGTTTATTGCAAAAGAGGCCACCAAACTAGATTTTTGTTTTCCTCCGATAGCAAAATCAAATCAGACAGATTTGTTTCACACTGGTGTCTTCAGCCAGAGGCTTCTTCAGGTTTGTTGATATAAAGACTGCTACAGGATTTAGTCATGCCGACAGCAATGGCTTTACACAATTACTCCTTATGACTGTAGATCCTTTCTTCTTACTTTTATATATTGTAATTTATATTGCAGCAATATATTTTGCTTTTAGGAAGGAACTATTAAACATTTGAACTTTATATTACGATTTATTGCAGGTTATTCAGGTAACACCCACTGACATAAGTTCAATTCATGATATATTGTTAAAAAGCAATCCTCTGTCTTTGAGATCAGGGCAAATGTTGCAGGTTGGTAAAACTCAGAAATAAACTTATTAATTTGCAGACTGAATTACATTTAAGCAGCAGGATTCATTGATCTGACCTTCTTCTTCAGATAACAATTTTAATACTAATACCATATTTGTTGTTGAATCTGAAGACTGCTTGGAAATGACTGGAATAATTTTTAATCCAAATTATATAAAAAAGTCAACCACCTAATTTGATAGAAACAAATTTCTTTGTAGCAGAAAAGTTTTACTATTATAATGACCCTGATAAAGATTATGGCCAAAAGTCTACATATTGCAGCAAGGAATGATCTGAAACCCCTGCTTTTATTTCATAGTATAAAGACAAAATTTCAAGAGTTGCATATGTTATTGCTTAAAAATTTAAAATTTATGTGCAACCATCTGCTTTTTCTTTTACTCACCTAAGTTCTTCTTTTAGTCTGTTGAGTTTATCAAAAAGTTTATCATTCTTCACCTGCAGGGGGGTGCCTGGCACAAACCAAGCTGCAATGAATTTGAATATGACGACAACATGCTGCAAGCAGAGTGGACAATGTTAAAAATTGGATCTCTTTTCTAACGATGAAAATACAAAATAGTTTTTTTTATTACAGTCTGGCATTTGATATGATTGCTTTTAAAAGAGGCAAAACTGTTAGTGAGACTTACCTCAAAGAGGATGACAAATGCAAAGCGCACAGCTAAAATCAGCCAGAACTGGGGGGTAAAATTGTAATCACTGTTCCTATAGTCTTTATAGCTGTAAAGAAAAATGTGGAAAGCCTTTATGTTCTTTTTCTGAAATATCCATACATGGTGGATGACTGTGGAAAGTTGTCAAAAAGTCCACTGAAAGCTGTACCTGTGCAGCACCAGGCATTACCATTTTGACAATAACATCTAAGTATATCTCAGACACTGAACACTTAATACCCCTGGTGGTGGCACAATAAGTACTTTTGGTTTTTCGACTTGTTGCAACCTCAATCTCAGGATTATGACTTCAGTTGTGGAAGAAGAATATAAATATTACAAACCTGCATGAAGTGACATTTAAGCCATCAGAAGTAACCATCTGGCTTGGTAAAAACGTCACTCTGTCGTTATCCATTGATGCAATGGACAAAGTGTTGTTAATATAGCCAGCCATGCAGCTACAGCAGGAGAAAAATCCATTTAAAGCAAGTTTTAGACAGATGATTACAAAATCTAAACAATTTTCCAATTAATGCATATCCTCACTCAATATGTGTTGTGCCATTAGTGGCACAGGGCCCGTAGAGATAAAGATACACCAGTCGTGGGATGAAGTCCGAGGACACACCAATCACCAGCCCATTTGCAATGACAGCTAAGACACCGATAGCCTCCAAAATGTCTATCCACACACCTGAGGTTAAGAACAAGATCAACATGCGTAATTACATAATAATAATAAACAAGTCAATTGTTTGTCCAGCAGTGACTCACCAATATCATTGGTTTTCTTAGGAACCATTCTGCGCTCCAGAGTCACCATCTTAATGGCATCCAAGCGGATCTCAATGACATTATTAATTAGGGCCAGCAGAGGGGCAAGAGGAAATGCTGCCACAAATATGGTGGTAAAGCTGAACTGGATCACTAAAAGTGAGAGCGTAGAAGAACAATACATAAAAAAAGTAGGCCAATATTAGCATCTGTTTATCTACTGAGCATACAGTGCATACCCATCTCTAAAAACTCGCCAAACAGGCTGAAAGAATCAACATCTTTGAGTTCGTAGTTGTTGTGCCAGTCTCTGAGCTTGCAGTTCTCACATAGTTCAGCACCATCTTTGGCCTGTGACTCATCTTTCAGATAGCAGTGAGCACATTTCCTCTGTAGCTTATTGGTTCTTTTTCTTTTCAAAAACCTACGGAACCAACTGATGCAAAGAGCAGACAGATCTGATCAGCCAAGACCAACACTGTACATGCTGCATATAATTATTTTAACTAATTTATACTTACGGGCCAGTGAACTCAAACACATTGTTGAAGGTCTGCTTTAGTACCATTATAATGGTCATTTGGATGAACAGATCCGTAAGACATCCACTAGGGTGACACTATACAACACAGTGTGAAATATTTAAGATACATTCAGACATTTCAAGTAAAAGAAATCTAAGTAAAAATGTCTATTCATGCTCGCTCACTTCCTCAAGCCTCCATTTTCCTGCAATTCGCACATATTCACCTGGATGGCCATTTATCCTGTCAGAAAAAGCACAATTTTTGGTCAAATAAGCCAGAACAGCAGGTTTGAGAAGTTAATGCAGAGTCTCAACAAGATCTCACCTGCCAAGAAAGAAGGCCACATAGAAGAGTGAGGAGAAGTAAGTGAAGAACTGAAAGGTGAACATCTTTACAGTAAAACTCTTCTCTGTTGCAGCAAATGACCTCGTTTTCTCTAACAATAAGAGAATTAATTTAGTATGCATGCAATTCAATGTTTGGCCAATAGATGACACAATCTAAATACTTTGAATAAATATTTTTTTTTAGGTTTACTTGATTATATCATTGTCTGTGTTGAATTTCACTCTATCTTAAATTTCTAATATTTTGAACAAACATAACTGAGATGTTCAGATATAAACAAGTGTTGAAATCTATTGTTAAGTTGGTCAGTATTTATCTTGACACATGAAGGGTACTTCATTATTGACCCTTTTTCCTCAGGAAGCAAACATGTAATAGGGTGTACACTAAAATCTTAACAAATGCTACATTTTAATTATAGATGCAAGCTCCAGAGACTTGCTTTCAGGCAGACTTTAAACATTTATATTTATAATTAACAATTAATAACGTATGTTTCTCCCGCCTCTATGAGATAAAACAACAGCTACTGAAGGTTTCTAAATAGCCAAGTACCCAAACTAAATGGTACGCAGTAGAGTCCAGATACAACAATAGCTTTTGTCTGTCATATATAATGATTATACAAGGAGATAAATGTTTGTGTCCATGAGTGATAAGGCGGAGGTTCTGGACCAAGAAAACTGGAATACCATAAACAACCTGTTATAAAGATACTACAGTAAAAATGATAGGGTCAGGTGACAATCATATAAATAATGGTGAACTCAGTCTGCTTTAATCAGGTCCCTGAATTTTTTTGCATCTGGAATTAAAATGTAGCCCATTTTTTATTTTTTATTCTTTTATCTCAGTAACTATAGACTTGCAGAAAATGTGCACAAATATCTGAAAAGAGGTCAATATGCCGAGCAGTTGCTAGTCTTGTCTTCAGACTGTTTTGAACCATATCATACAAATATGTGCCCAAGTCTGTTTCTGTAATGGACAGCAGCCTGTGGATTCTGTGACACTTGTTATCTTTCTGCTATTTCTGTCACCTGCTTTTCTGTTTTAACGATTCCTGACATAAGTGGAATAAGAACAGTAAGTATACCTATTCCACATAGCTTCATGGCTACAATCTTATTGACCTGCGAAGACACAAATATGATTAAAAAATATGAGAAAGGTTACAGAGAACACTGTTAATTTCTCATAGAGAGACACTTTTAAAATCTTTATACCCTTGTCATGACAGTGATGATGACGTAATGGAGGACAGCTCCCAGCATCATTGCTCCTATGTTGGAGTGGTTGCTCAGTAACTCCCATGATTCCTGAGCAAAAACTCCTGCCATGATCACCCTGAACACCACTAAGGTGTGTGTTAGGCCGATAATCACCAGTATCTGTGGAGACAAACACCTACTTGTTCAACTTCAGCCATTAAATATGGCTGCAGCTTTTACATCAGCTAACAAACTTTAATTATTTCAACCACATGCCTAACCATCAAACAACTTCATTCTTTTACATCAACCAAATCTGAATATTAACAATCTTTTTCAATGTATTTAGAGTGGAAATCAGACTTTCATCCTACCATAGCTGTGACACAGATCAAAACCACAGTGCTGTGCAGGTAGGAGTGCTTGAAAGCTTTTGGCTCACAATTGGCATTGTTCACTATTTCCAGGATCAGTTCCTCCTGTTATTAAATTTAAAAAGAAGAAAACAAAAAGAAAAACACAATAATTAAAAATCCTATGACGACTGTCGGGGTGTTACCCTAATATGCTGAAATGTTTGGAAGTAGGCATACCTCTTCCTCACTCCAGTCAGAAACTTTCCATTGGCACACAAAAGCAGCCCGATGTCTCTTCCAAAACTCCAAAAACAGTGTTGCTTTGGGAAAAATTAATAATTGCATTCTATAAGGTGATTAAGCATTTTCTACAATCATCTAGGCAAAGACAAGCAATAAAGGTTTTGTGCCGTCTTCACTTCTTTACCTTTTAGTATTTTAGATCGTTTATCTGTTGTTGTTTTTTTAGGTAAACATTGACTTAAACTATGAACATTAAGGCATTTAAGGTACATAATTTTGTACATTCATTAAAAACTTTACTGGAGCATAAAAAAATATCTAAACACAATTGTGTTTTTAACAATAATACACATATTTTTATAATTATTACTCCCCTTTGTTTTTTAAGTTTGTTAACTTTTGGAACAGGGTTGTATATTTTTTTACATTACTTTGTGACCACCCCCACAGCCAGATGGCCCAGGCTGATTAAGAAGTGAGTGGCCAAAAGGAGTAGGTTCTGTCAGTGATGTGGCATCTCTTTGGCAGTGCATGTCTCAGTGGTCACAAAAACTGGCAGTTACACAAAATAAAGGCAGATAGCATATATATATATATATATATATATATATATATATATATATATACCTGTATATAAAAGATACATGATATATATATATATACATACTTAGAA
>JBAMHW010000010.1:21172604-21202766 GCA_037177495.1 Rhadinocentrus ornatus | reverse complement strand
ATATATATATATATATATATATATATATATATATAACTGTAGATAAAAGATGCATGATATATATATATATAAATAATTAGACAAATGGACAGTATTGGAGATCAATCCTGCATCCTCACTTACAGTTATAAATGCATCTTTTATCTGTACTTATATTAATCTAAATCTTAAAGATGGATGTGAATGTAGAAAAACTCACCCCATATTGCCATGAACATGGCAAAGAACACCGTTCCATGATTGTCAAACAGTAGGGTCACCTGTGGATAGAAAAGACCAACTGTCAGCACCCACAGACAATTATTACCACTCAGCTATTAAACGGTAAACATAAAAACAAACCTTGGCATATGTGCAAGTCTCTGAGAGGTTCCACACTTTGCAAGAATTGTCACAAAGTGGACACATGACTGTGTCAGACTCACAAACCTCTTTTCTACAAGACAGTAAGGTCATTATTATGGAGGAGTAATAGCAGAAAAAAAATGCTTTATCAAGACTCAAACGCTGAAAGAAACCCATGAAAAACATACATGAGGGGTGAGGAGTTGAAGAAGCTGAGGCCATAGAGAAAGACTAAGATCCCTATGAGAGCAGGCGGGATGAGGAGATATGTGTAACAGCCCAACCACAGGTAGTACAATGCCACCTTCTCCCCAAAGTAGTCCCTGACACAAAGGAGAAATCATGAAAGTTGAAGGTTTTGCAGTTATCATTGTCCAAAAAAATAAATAAATACTACAGCTACTACAGTTATGCATAGCATGTCTACATTTGTGTTTAACTGTGTATGTAAGCATATAATCAATGCCAATATTATAAACTGTTGTTAAAATTTGTGAGATTATTTGGTAAAATTACTTAATATATCTATACTTTGTGAGCTTTATGATTTACATTTGTGATGATGTATAAAGTATGAAGTACAATACAAGATACTCAAGGATGACATTTGTCACCACCAAGTGTAACAGTAATAAAAATACCACAACACAAATACGTTGTTTTTTTTTACTTGGCTTTTACGCTGCACAAAGTGGACAAAACCAAAAGTTACGCCACAGGATGTCAGCAGCGATAAAAGCTACTGCCTCTAACAGGCAATAATTTTCTATTTTCCACATCACAGTTAACATTTAATGCACACATGATTTATCATTAGTGTTTTCATCTGTTCTCAAGCTTTTTCCCCAAAAAATATCTCACTTTTCAGTCATTGCATGCAGCATAAATAAAAAAAAAAAAACAGAAAGAAAAAAAGTGGCGTAACTTCAGTTGCAGCTTTTGTGTTGTAGCTAATTGTGGAGTGTTGTAGCTTTTGTATTTGTGTTGCAGCTCATTTTTGTGGTTTTTCTATTTGTGTTGTGGCTAATTGCAAATTGTTGTGGTTAAGTGTGGGGTGTTAACTTCTTGAAATAGCATGGCAACTTTGTTAAATATTGTACCTGACACTCCAGATTTAACAATCTTATGCTAACAAATTTTAGCACTGTCAGCTTATCGGCATGCTAATGTTGCCATGTTGATTATTAAGCTTCACTTCACCAAAGCACCTGCTACTTCCAGTCCAAATTCTTTTTTCTTTTTTAAATTAGCTTATTAACTGCATCAGTCCATAGTTGTTTGTTTTGCCACCATGCTCTAAAGTACCAGGAATGATGTTTGGACATCTGTGGACGAGTCTGTGCTGTAGTACAAAGGCAGGCTAACGAACCTGCAGTGAAGAAGTGGTTGCATGATTCACACATCTTAGCAATGTGGCATTTTTATACAGGATTGTACCAAAGTGTGGTCTGTTGTGGTTTGTCTTTCAAACAATCACAAAATAATAGTTCATTTTCTGCTGTTTGACTTTTTTGTTATCACAATTGATGCAAACTTGACTCATTCATTCAGTAGCCCTCTTGGTATACAAACAAATACCTCACATCTCCCCCTCGAGTTAAAGTTGGTATACATAGCTCAGTCTTAATAATGTGTTTAAAAGCAATACTACTTGCGTAGTTCCACTTTAAACTGACATATAGTAATTGAAAGTGAAATAACTGAGGTAGAATGGCAGATGTAAGCGCTGCTGGGCATTCACAATCAATCATAAATGTTCAGCATCTTAAGCCAGAACACTAAAAGTACTTTATTTTGACCAGGGTTGTTTGGGAGGAGAGTAAATAATGTACCTAGCTCCTAGGTTCATGAAATTTCTCGTTCCAAAGAAAAGTTCTTGTGTTCAAAACAAAGTTTGCTAGCAGTAAGATCTTATGGCTGAGACTGTGGACTGATAGTACTTAAATTAATTATCATATTAAGGAAGATGAGTGCAGAAATGATTTTTGCAAAATGCACCATGCCATAGCAGTCTGCTGATGGGCCTGATGTGAGAGCTGCAGTAAAACACCGACATTTTGTCTCTACTACTGAGATTAAGATGTATTGAATCTAATTAGCCTTTTGAAATGTCTGAAATTATGTAACGCAGACAGCATTGTAGCTGCTTTCACATTTATGCTGGCATTGTATTCTAAGTGAATCTACAGACACTCTTCCAACTTTAGCCTACATTACACCCAGCTATCCTGCTTACAGAATGCCTGCACCATGTTGGCAACATGTTTGCTGTTGTCTTGTTTCCAAAACAATCATAATGCCAAAATTTAATTAATGAATAGGCTGTTGTGTTTCAGTCCAAACCTAACAGAATCTATGGGTTGCCCTTGGAGAAAGGCTGTCCATCGTGCCCAGCTCTCCTTCAGCTCTTTCTGTTTCCTTTTCTGAAAACAGAGGCACACAAAATCAAAGGAAATTATCAACATGAGGAAGAGCTTAAAACAAGACATGGTTACACCGAGAGTAGAGCTTACAGTATGACAAAAAAAAAAAAAAAATGGTATCTTGAAAAAAAACAAAAAAAACTGGTTCAGCCTGTTGATTTATACCAATAGGCATCTAAAAATTAATATAATTTACTTTCTGAGTGATAACTATTGTAAGTTCAATGTGGTGTTACATTATTAGAACACTTTATTGGATCTGCATGTGTTTGGAGAGAAAACCGTAGAACAAATATGTCAATGTTTTCATGGTCACATATGCATCACTGCATGCTCACACACATGCCCACTTACTCCTAGCGATGACTCACTGCATTAATATGACGCTCATCGCATCGCTGTGAGCAAATGCTTTTATAGTAACAATATATTGTTTGAAAGGTCACTGCCAAGTTTCACTTCATAATTGCTGAAGCATTAAAGAAAAGAGAGAAAAAAAAAACACACTTAAGCATATAGTTAACATCTGACTGCCATTGTTTTCTCTGATTTCTCTGATCATTCTTGCTGGACCTGAAGGAATTACAGATACAGTCTACTGCAGACACTTACTTTATCAATGTCTATGGTTATCTGTCTCAGTTCATATAATTTCCAAAAGAGGCAGGTGATGATGCTTTGGTGGAAAGATTTTCAATGGTTAAGGCTCTAATCATTATTGTAACTAGTGATGCAACAATATCACACATGTAATGTTTATTTTACCTCATGTAAGCAGAACCTTGCCTCAAAAACCTTCATCCTCATGAGATCCCGTAGGTTTTCTGTGAAGTTAACACAAAAGAGAAAAATATCACAAAATAAAGTCTTGTTAAATGTGAAAGATCTGGTTTGTAGTTTCCTCTCACCTCCTGAACCGATAGGGGTGTGATTTAAGATGAAGTAAACAATCCTTATCCTGAAACAAGGATAAAAATTAATTTATAAAGCTATTCTTGAAGCAAATGAGGTTAAAAAAATCAATGAATGCAGTGGATCCCTGCAAACTTGTCTTTTTAACAATGACACCTGAGATTATTGATAATTTAGACATCATATCGCAACAGTATTGTATGAGTAAAACACTTATCTACACACAAAAAAAAACAATTGTAATGTCCTAATCGAAGTTCTTTTGATACAACTTGCTTGAAAACATGTCACTTGTAACGATGCAATCATGTGGCGGACATAAACAATATGGGTGCTAAAAATAACATCAGAGAATGTTTAATTGACAAAAATACCTAGAGGTTGGATTACCTTGTACTGAAAGGCACGAAGTTCTGATCTGAGCTCCAGTTACAGGCATCAGACACTTTGAGCAGGTACCTGTACTTCTCAAATATTTCTTTAGGTGCTTGAATCCCATAGAAGACGAGATCATCATCAATAATTTTCTGACAGGAAGAAATCAAGATTAAATATATCAACTTTCCAACAAATAAACTAAAGAGTAAGGATGCTTTTGTTCTTTGCTAAAACCCACTGTCACTTTAAAGTTCTTCTTCTTCAGTTCTTCAATGTATTCAATTTGTTTCTTGAAAACCTGTCCCTCCCGGTTATCCTCCGTTTTGGCGACCAGGATGTAGTCATAGGACAGCGGTGTGAGCTGTGAGAAAAATGGCAAATTCAGGCCTTCTGATATTTAAATGGTCAAGTTTAATCTGTGAATTATTATGACCAGGAGTGCATTACATGTTCTTAATGTGGGTACAGTAAAAAAAAATCTCACCACAGGAGGAAGTGATGTCTGTTCATTGCCGTTCCCTTTTACCACTCCCATTAATTCCAGCAGCTCAATACTGGGCTTTACCACAAAGTAATGAAAGAAATGTTACAAGGAAAAGTCTTCCACACAACTGTAAACAACATGCCTGAAACAACTGAATTATTTACATTAATGCATAAAAACTGAGGTATAGTTGATAGAGTGATACCAGATTTTACCAGATAAAGAAGCTTAGCATATCTAGCATATGATAACAATCTTATGAAGATCAGTAGAAAGGTTATCACCTACAAAAGAATCTGGTCTAACTATAACATGGAGGTGTGTCAAGGAATGCCACAGTGCAGAGAAACCTGCAACCAACCTGACTCACCACAGAAAACTGTTGCTGTCTAACTAAACAATATGACATTAAAAATTTTCCCATACATCATGACAATTCATGCAATTTACTCCCAGCTGTCTTTAACATGTAAATTAAAATGAAAAAAAAAAAAAAAAAAAGATGTGGCCAGCCTTAAAACACAATGTGAAAGAACACTGTGATGCCACAATGTTTGCCCTTATGGAGTGGGTCGTGCAATATGTGCCTCTTCTTCAGCTCGGTTGAAGCTGTGTATTCTGACAAGAACATTACACGCAGTCATGTCGAGCGTTCAGTAATACAAGGGCGTTTTAAAGTGGCATCTGGCCTCAGAACAGCTTCATTACTAATCGACATGATTATTAATATGATCACCCACCTGCCTCCTGTGGCCAGCGAGCATGATGAGGAATGCAGCGGCAACCTCCCGGATAATGAAAAATCTTCAGTGACCATTCACTGATCCCTCAGCCCGAGTCAGGTTAGCAATATATCCAAATCTAAAAGATATATATATACATGGCTGACCTTCAACAGACAATGAGCAACTTCCGGATTTACTCTTGAAATAATTGTTTTTTCACGAGGGAAGGTAGGCTAAATAAAAGCTACTCTACCTGTTGCTGGTGTCACCACATTAATCTTAACATCCGCCACCCTTTTCCCTTCTCACAGCCCACAATGCGGTCAGAAACAGGAAATCAGCATCTACTGTATAGTACTGTAGCCACAGACAAAAAAAGAGACTATGATTTTGATTTGTCAGGTGCAATGGGATGGCATATTTTTTTTGTGTTGCCTCCTCCTCATAGTTTGAAATTACACTTATTCACCGCCAGATGGCAGCAAACATGCTGAATTTAACTTCCTCTGGCTTAGCTCTAAACCATCCTACACATCAGTCACCAACACTTAGACATTTTAAAATAAAAATAAATAATAATGAAAAAACAAACAAAACACATTCCTTAAATACACATATCAATACTGAAAAATACTCTTGTTCAAGTCATGTTCAAGCAAAAGCAAAAAGTATTAAAATGAAAATATGCATTAAAGTGAAAGTACAATTCTAATATGTGTGCCATTATTAGATTATTACTACTTAAGTATCAGTAGGTAAGCAACATGTCACTGAAATACTCAAATAAAGTACAAGCATCTCAAAACTACACTTAAGTATATTTCTTGAGTTTCTATATGAACTTACCTCCATCCCAATGGATTAAAATCTGAGAGCATCCTAAAGTATATGATATAAAAACCGAACTGGTATATGTGTAATAGGCTATTAACTCTTGTCAAGACTGCTGAACATGAACATAAACAAAATGAAGAAATTTAAACATCCATTTAGTCAATATTGAAAGCAAAAATAAATGAGACGGACTGCTCGCTGTTTAATTTCCTGTTCAGAGTGAACTTAAGGAATCAGATGTCTCATGATGAAAGCATATTTCATCATTATGGAAAAGTTCAATCTTTAAATAAAAGTGTGTCTCAGCTGTTTTGCTTCTGCATTTTCTGTTTCTATCTTGGAAGAAAGAGGATATACAAACATAAAAAGCATAGTATGTAATTCAGGTTCAAAAATAAACCAGTTAATCGTTTTGATTACAATTTTTTACTTAAAACAAGCCTTTAGTGTTTTAAAGCAATGAATCACTTTTGTTCTGTATATTATTTGTAGTTGAACCTGAGAATTAGCATTTTACCACTGCTTTACTTTTAATTTAGTTTTCTAAAGCATAATACAAACCTGTGATTTGGCAGATTATCCAGAATGTAAGACTGTTAGCAAGGATGGGGCCAAAGGTGTGCATTGGGCTACTCCTAAAATCCAACTGGCCCAAACAGATGCTACCTTCAAAACAGTAAATCCGATTCTTAGTGTAAACTGACCTTTATCCGGGTAACTTCAGATGCCCAAGTGCAAGTGCAGTAAATGCAGCATTTAATTTACTTCCATATGTTGTTGCACATCAACACTACCATGTTCATGATCACAGAACAGCATTTATACAGCATAATGCCTTGTGGGAGATAATATTTGTATTTTTTATGAACTGTTTACATTTTATGAATTCAATTAAAAGGTCACTGGTGCTAAATAAATATTAGTAAAATTAGTGTGTTGGCCCAATGCAAGTTTTTCTTGTTATCAATTACATATAAGTATTTCTGCAGCAGTAATTAAAACCACACAGTGCAGGACTAAAACAATAAAAAAGAATATGGTTTGCAGTCAGAAATGAAGCAGTCAGGATAGTATCAGTTATTCTGTCTTAATTCAAACAAAAATGTTTTATTAATATTTACATTGTTATTCCATTTACACACACTTGGCTGTAATTCCTATTTCTACTATTTCATTTGGCTGTGAAAATAATAATAATAATTTAAAAAAAGATAAAGGAACATAAATGGGTGGTCCTCTGTGCCTTGTTATTAGAGAAGATTTTATCATTAGTCTTGGAAACCCTAAAGGGCAGTGCTCACCCAAGAAGACCCACATCTCAAGGAGGAGAGGCAATGTGAGACTAGAGAAAAAGTGATGTGGTACAGTAAATAAGCAGCTGTATTTCTGTACCCAGCCACACCCCACAGAGGAGGGTAACATAATTACACCCACACAGCACTGTGTAAACCACTTGAAGGGGGACAGAGGGGGCCACTGCTGCTAAATTTGACCATAGTGGAAGTACAGAGTGTATAAGTGGCTGGGATGGGCAGCAATGAGCTTCAAGAGACCCTTCCTGAACTCCCTGTCAGAGAGGAATAGATATTAAGCTGTGTGACTGTTCAGGAAGAGATACCAAACATAGTGCTAAATATTCCCCCAAAATAAACAAAAAACTTTATTAAACATCTTGCCTTTTGAAAGATACATTCTGATCCAAGATCCAGGTCCAGCAAAATGTCATTTATAAACTATAGTTTTCGGTGAGGACTTTGTTGAAGCAAGTCTTCCTGAAGACAAAGAACATCTTATATGTCTTTAATATATTTATTTCTTGCAAAATAGGTCCACCAATCATACAGACAGCAATCTGGTTCTGCAGAGTGTGAAACAAAGACTGCAGACTTAAAGAGTAATTTATGGACATAGATCATACACATGGATAAGGGAAGAATGTGGGAATGACAGAGAATGATTAGGATCAGGAGCACAGGATGCTGACCAGTGCAGTTACAGATAAAACTGAGGAGGAAGATGAGAAAAACTTTTTCAAAATGATACTTGAATTTTTCCATTACAAATTTAAAATGAATGTCTCTTTGCTAAAGAGAACCAATATTTATTTTAAGACCTCTCAGGTGTAAGAATAAATTATTCTCGAGATCACTGAAGTTTTTTAAAAGCGTTGTTGTGATCCAGGAAGTTCACTAAGGACATTTTGAAAAGCAAATTGGGTATTGAACGGAACACTGACTATAAGGTGAAGAAGAACAAAGAAACCCTGCAGCTTCGTAGTCTGTTTGCTCAACATAGCATCTGCACATGAACAAATTTTTATACTTCAGATGTTCTCACATTGTATGAGCTGTTAATACTTTGTCCACCCACTTAGTTTCAACTCCCAATTATTTCAACAAGCAAGTAACAACCTTGTTACAATATGGAATTTTGTTTTAAGACGGCACAAATCTTTCTCACAACCATTTGTTTTGGCACCAGCATACTGGTGAAATTCTGATGCTGGGACACACCAAAGCAAATATTCAGAGTTTGCTGGATCTCCTTCAGCTTATCCAGGCAAAATATGCAGGATGAACACCAACATGAGAATAACATGGTTGGCTACTTCAGAGCAGTTTTTCCCACCAGTCTTGTGCACAGATTATCCAGTCTTGGACTGAAATCCAAGATCGTTACCATGGTCTTGGATTTTCTTATTTTCTTTTTTTAATAGTGGCGGCCTTCCTGCTACTGTATCTGTTGTTGTTATCAGAATAATCTGCTGATATGTGGGTTGGGAGGGATGTACCACTTCCAGGAATTTAAATGTATCTGTTATTTGCTGCATTCTACTCCCAGTAAAGATCTCATTTTATCTAGTGTGAAAACTTTTCATTTACAAAGTCTTCAGTCCTAAAGTACAACATCATACCTCACTTTTTTTTATTTTACAATTACTGAATTGTGTGAAACTATATTAATCTCCAAAATGGATATCCTAATATTGCAGTACAAATTGACAAATAGTAGTCATTTGAAATAAATATAATTCCTTGACAGGGATGACCTCCTATACTATGCTTTGTTGCAGTAAAGCTGAAGAAGCCTCTGACTGAGCAAGCTTTACTGTTTAATCTCTGTTTTGTGTAGAGGGTTTGCTGTACAGCAGCTTGTGCAGCACAGTCTTTACACATCCAGCTCCAGAACAGTTCTCTCTTTGTCAATTGGCTGCTACCATAAAAGATGGATTTAAAACAAATCACACTCTCCCCAACATTCTTGTACAAGATATGTAACATATTGCTACAGATGTTTAATGACCTAAGCTTTCTCAAGAAGAGTTTGCCCTTTCCATTCTTCTGAAGAAGTTAAGCCACCATTTGTCCCATTCAAAAGATTTTCAAAACCTCTAGGACGCTACTAAAAAAACTGGAATAGCATTCCTACAGGTATTCATTGATTATGTATTTTAATGGTGATTATAGTGGAAACGATTGTACGTATTTCAAAACTCTTCTTCAGGGTGTTCAGATGGAATGAGATCTGGAGACTGCATGGGCAACAGCATAAATCTTATGGATGCTATTTAGTGACCTCTTGTTCTCTCTTCAACCTTGAAATAAAACTTTCATTAGCAGACATATTGCACCAAAGAATGAAGATTATCACTCAGGATAACTGTGGAGAGGCAATGTCAGCATAGCAAAGGAGTTAAATTAGCGATCTTTTACTTAATTTCTAATCCATCTTTATTTTTGTTGTAACTATTGCTGTATGATTAAATAAACTTTATTTAATAAACTCAGTTTTCATTTCTGTATTAACCTTTTATTGATCATATTGTAATGCAAAAGTGGGCAACAACAGATTTAATAGCTTGTATTAGCTTTTTATTAATACCTGGATTATTAGCTCAGTTTATTTGATTTTCCCTCAGTTAACGTATTTACATTACGTATGGACGTTTATGCCGTGTTTATCCACCTGAACTATTGGCTTGTGGCGTGTAGACCCTCCCCTCGTAGACCTCCCTGTGGGTCGTGAGACGCAGCAGACTGCGTCGGTCAGTCGGCAAAGAGGGAGGGCTGGCGAGGCGGCGGCTGCAAGGCTAGCAGGGAGGGACGACGAAAGTGGAACAGCGTGGTTTGGAGTTTAAACCGTTAGCCGACGAGACAAAAATCCCATAACGTGGGATATTTTACTGTAAAAGAAGGCCAAAGGAAACTGTCTGGCCACACGAGATATTCAACATGCACCGAATAACGGGGAAAACAGGAGGGGACAGTTTAATTGAGATGAGCCCGACAGACTCTTTCAACGGTGAGTTGCAGAAAACAGAACCAGCACTTGTCTGTACACAGAGGATAAGAGTACTTATAAAGGAAATGATCTACTGATCGTGTTGGACTGTATTATTTCCTCGGATGGAGGACCCTGTTGGGTTCACATGTGAGACTGAACACATGGGACTTCCATATTTGTATCCCTTGAAGAGAGTTTAACTCTTAACTTTTTAGAGTATTTCCACACATAAACTACATTTAAAGTAATATTATCTCGTTTATTCTTTTCATATATGCATGAAATGAAAGATTTTAACATCTCTAATCAATTCCCAGCTGGTTACTAAGGGAAACAGCACTTTATAATCACTGTTTGGGGAAATGATAGTGTTTACTTTGCTTGTGACAACAAACTGTGTGATGTTAATTTGTGCTATAGCCATCATAAAAATGATAGAAATTAACATTTTAAAGTTATTTGAAATGTTAAAGTTGTTGCTCTCCTTCTTAAATGCTCTAACCAGCCCATGGCTTTCTTTCCATGCAAGCAGCAGTGATTTACAGGCAGCCAGGCCTTAGCAGCTGGCCTGCCTACTGGAAACAGTCTGTCACCTACAGACAGTCACTTTATCCACCAGCACAAACCCCAAATCCCTCTCTGTTCCTGGCTGACGGTGGATTCCAAACAAACACTTACACAGTGGCCTATGTTTTTGCCATTTATGGCTGCAAACTGCGTCATGCTGAATGAAAGATGAATAACTCTGTTTGCTCTCTGGCTGCCCTAAATCACAATGAATCGATGGGTAATAGTAGTGTTGCATTTGCAGCGTTGAGATGTTCTCAGCTCTGCGGTCTGGTGGAGTTGAAAATCTCAGGGATTTTAGCAGAATTGTGAACTTTAATATTATCTTGGTGTTGTGTGTTTATTGTGTGTTGCGATAAGAATGGAAGTGGGTTAGCCACCGATCACACTAGCAGATCCACAACAAAACATGTCAGTAATGCTTCAAATCTTACAGCTTATTGCAGTACTTTGTTGACCACACTTAAGATGCTTGTGGCACATTTGTTGCATGTTCAATTTCTTATTAACTATTTTACATATCTATAGAATGAGGGAGACAAAACAGACCTAAGAAATCTCTCTCCCTCCACATCTCCCAAATCTGCCAAAATCATAAAGACAACAGGCAGATGCATACATCATTTAGGGTACGTTTATTTTACAAGATTAAATATAATTACAAAAAGCATTTTAAGCACACATACAATATCGCTCAGTAAACATTTGATAAAAGCTAGCTCTGCCAGGGTCCTCTATCCAGATTCTCTCCTCTATTGCTCTGCGAATGTCCTTTACTCTTTTCAAACAGTCATAAAAGCTCCACACACCCATACAATCTCCCCACTTCATACAGCATTCATTCAGACACAACGCCTTTAAAGAGATTTTGACCTTTCTTAAACTCAAAATTATCTATTTATATCGGTCTACCTTCTTGCCAACGCCTGCTGTCTCAGCAAATTTCTACTGCCAACAAGACATGAAAATGTTTTTACAAGATTACTTCATAATACTAATAGTTATCTAAACAGGTCATCCTGATATCTCAGACATTTGTACCTCTGCTGATCTTTATTGTCTTACACAGTACCGATTTTCATGCTGTTCGTAGATGCAGTTGGATAAGACAGGTTCAGACAAAAATGGATTATTGCATGCCATTGGGCAATGTTGTTGCATGTTCAATTGAACTCTGTGCAGGGGTAGCTTTTGCGTACGTAGGAAACTTGTGGCAACTTGACACTTGAACAGGAAATTACACAAACCCACTCAGTTTGTTTATGATCAAAAGGTAGGAAGTGAGGCTTCTGGGGTAGTTGTAGCAGTTAAAAGAACGGGTGCTGTATTTTTTACCTCTGTGACTTCAGCAGTCTTTTTTTTTCATATTTTTTGTACAACATTTGGGGACAAATTCACACAAAAATTGCCCTTCTCTGTGTTTTTGGTTTCTGTGGATTAAAAAAAAAGAGAGACAGAAACATTATTGTGGCATTTCCACTGTGATCAGCTGCTCACTCTTGAACAAAGCCTTAACTGTGATGGCTACTAAGTAGGAAAAGACTATTGGCATAACTGGCTGGTTCATGCTGCATCCAATAGAGAAAAAATATGCTCAGCTGTTTGAGAGGCATGCTGTGAATGAAGTTCCTTCAAATCAAAGTCAGGAAGATGTCTGTTTTTAAACTGATAAAACAAGAAGTGGTTTTGAAAATAAAATGTACATATTTAGTATTAGAGTTCTTCAAATGTGAGGTGAGCTAGACTCTAAAGTTACAATGTGAAACAAAGGATGTTTAAGGGCTCACTGTTGGTGGACAAGGCCTTAGTAGACCTGCACTCGGACAGCTGCAGATGCAGCAGAGGCTCCCCAAGCGACTCCTGTTCCTGAACATCATGTAAAGTCAGAAACAACACAGACATTAATTCATTAGTTACCCCCCTGTACCATTTTATGATGGTAACATTAAACATGTCAGCTTTACATTGTTGCAGTCAGTATGTTGTGTTGATGTCCATTTAGAGGTTTTTTTATACATGGACAGTAGACAAATGTTACAGATTCTGACAGGGCTTTTTCTTTCACTCAGCCTCTCTTCAGCATCCATGTTGGTTTTCCATGCTCTGTTCATGCCTTTGTGGCGTCAAAGCAAATTGAAGGGTTTACAGAAATCTACACAGTCTCTCATACACCCTCTGATGACCAAATTTGACTTCACTTGGACCTCTTGTGGAACCTTGCAGATGAAAGTAGAACAATAGAATAACACAAGTCCAATGCTTCCTCATCTTCACACTGCCATAAATGAAAGTTTACACAAGCATGCTATAACAACAAATTACAACGGCAAACTCAGTTTTTATATACAGTCTATCCTTTAACAACCACAGTAAAAATAGAAAGGTAATTATAACCTTTTGAACCCGATGCCTTATTTTTAGGCATTATGCAGCCCATAATCATATATGCAACCACAAGGTTTATTTGAATAATTGTTGTGTCATGCGAAGAGGGAACACTTCTTAAGATTTTTTAAGATTTGTAAATATCAGTATAGTTTTAAGCTTGTCTACAAACAATATGAATGGAATGATACAGCTGTAGCTCTAATCTATCAAATTAAAGTACAGTAAGTGAACATTACCATTGCAACTCTGAACACAGAACACAGTTAAAGAGATTTTATTACAGACAATTGAAGCAAAGTCTCAGAATGTTCACAATGGTTTCAGGTTTAAAAGGCTAAACAAATTACAGCAATTCTGCACAATAAAACAAGTTGCGTCCCAGGTTATGCTGCAGCTTTTGCAGTAAATGTTGCCCATTTTAATTTCAAACCTTTAAGGTGCATAATGATGTGGAGCAAAGCTTTGAAGGCTTTGGGTTTGTATGTGCACAAGTACTGCCGTTAATCCAGCCTAAATATAATCTCAGAGACCATCAATTAGAACTGTTGCAATTTCATGTCAAAATAAAGATGCAGAGACTAAAACATCTACTTTATGCTTCTTTTTTTTTCTTACAACACCTGGTGGTTGTCTTGTTTATCCACCCATCTGTTCATTTGTTTATGCAAATCTTTTCACAGAATAAACTCTGGAAAGATCTCATTTCATTTGACATGCGAAGAGCAGAGGGTATCAGAAGAACTTTGTTCTTCTTTGACCCTTCTTCAGCACTCAGGCTATTTTCAAGCACATTGAGGGCATTTATCAGACTTCTCATTCTTCTTTCCTTCAATCACTGCTGTTATGGTTGAATTGCAGCAACATGACTGTGTGTATTTTTTTGAGTGATCTTGTGAAGTCACCCTGTGTGCCTCGAGGGACTGCTGCCACAAAACTTTGTACAAATATAAACCACAACATTGGCCACCTGTCAGTGCTGCCCTCTTTACCTCAGGCAGCGGCTCATATGCCTGAAACCTCCCTTCCTGTTTGAGATTACTCACAATTGTAACACGCTGTTTTTTTGTTCTATGGTTGCTAAAAAGTCATCCTGTCAATAACTCTGATCATTCTGTTTGTGCTTTTTATCTTGCAGATGAAATGAACGGCTATCACCAACATGACTCCTCCAGCACAGGATCCCTCCAGCAGGGACAATCCGCGGTAAACACTCATCCATCACCTTTATATGGTTGTTTCTACTGTGGTCTAGTAAATAGATAGTTTGGTTTTAATAAATGCAGATTATTTACATTGATGAAAACATATTAAAATTGAGGTTTACAAGCTGATGCTTAAATAGTTTTTCCTCCTTCTTACCACCTGTTAATATAGTTGCAGGAAGTTATTGTGTGTAAGTAAAAAGCTGTATTCAGATTTCCTTCCTTATTATTATTTTTTGCATGTTTTCCCACCCACAAGTTTAGTGTTGCAGGTTCAAATCTCCTGCGCTCAAGCTTGGTCTCTCCCTCACACTCAGACGCATTCTCTGCGCTCTCAAAACTTCTGGGATATTTTTTTCCTCTCGCTTGTGTTACTGAATAAACTGTCTATCAATTATCCCCCAGCCAATAGAATACAAGATAAATGGCAAATTGTCCCCACCTTCTTCAGGGTGCGCTTGTTTTACTTGACACAGTGCACTCAGAAAATCGGTACTTAACTGGGATAGTCAGTAAACTCGTATAGATAACCTCACCCAGAAAGAAAAACAGTGAATTGCTAACTCTTAGAAAAGTACTCATTTAAAAACTATTTGCACCCATCCAGACATACTGCATCCCAAGTATGATGCTAAGGAAACCATAAATTTAGCATAAATATTCTGCTTTTATGGTACTATAAAGTTGACCTATGATAAATTAGCATGCATATGGAGCTAATCATCATTCCTCTAGGTTTTTTTAAAAATATGTAGCAGAATTATCATAATGTACTGATCATGGTGTTGCGTAATTGATATGTGTTATGATATCAGCCTCGTTAAACTGTCAAATAAATAAAACATTTCAATTAGTGTTTCTTTCTCACAAAATATATAACATGAAATCAACCTGTATTTCCAAAATTTACACCCTATTATTCCTACGTCTGCCTCCACGTCACATCGTGGAGAGATTTTTAAACAATATCTAATACATGGTCAGCCTGACATAGATAGCATCTACGCTTTATGTGCTCTCATGAAGTCATCTTACATAAGGCAGTAGCTGGTCACCGATTGAGTTTCATCTCATTGAGCCCAATAAGTTATACTATTACTAACAAATAAGTGTCCACTTTTAAAAGTTAAGACAAAAAGCATTAAATGATTATAAAGAGCAAACAAAAAACAGTTAACTTGTCTGGAGTCACTGTGTCAAGTAAAACAAACGCACCCTGAAGAAGGTGTGGGCGATTTGCTTGGTCAGCATTTATGTTGAATTCTATTGGCTGGAGGTTGTTTGACAGACAGCTCATTCAGCAACACAAGGGAGAGGAAAAAATATCCAAGAGCAGAAGTTTTGAGAGCGCAGAGAATACGTCTGAGTGTGAGGGAGAGACCAAGCTTGAGCGCAGGAGATTTGTACCTGCAACAATAAACTTGAGAAGAGGAGCAGAGTTTGGAAAAGATAAACTATATATTTAAGAGTAAGAAGGGACTTTTCAGTGTAAAAGCAGAGTTTTGAGAAAGAGCAATATGATATTTCAGCATGAAAACAAGAAATCTTGCTCTCAAATCGAATTACGAAAATCAAATAAATTATGCTCTTGATTAAAGAGGGAAATACCCCCATAAATATTGCAGGTTTTGTATCTATTCTACAGTCAATTGGCAGACGCTTTTATCCAAAGTGACTTACATCTGAAGGAGTCACATTTAATAGTCAAATTTTTGACGTTGCCTTATTCTTAGCTGTTAATTACCATCACCAAGACTTGTGACAGAGGTAGACGCAACCCTAATGCTGCTGTATTTTCTCCTCATTCACACTGTACTTGAAGACCTCTTTTATGCCTGATGTTTGCATAGAGACTTGTGAGTCTCTAAGCACCAGCTTGGCCTCCCTGGCCCCCTCCGACCACAGCGACACTCCCCAGTATCAGTGTCAGTCCTTAGGGCGAACCAGTGATTTGACTGGGGTAAGATGCCAGTCATGCTGCTGCGTGTCTGTGTGTTTTTGTGTCTTCTCGGAGCTCCAACGTCTAACTCACAAAGGCCTGAACCATGTCTGTGTGTTATGGTGTTTTTGGATGTAATCTCTAAAAGACGTGTAAACATATTGCAAGTGCAGTGTGCTTAATATACTGATCCATTTGATTGCCTCTGTGAGGTTGCTGCTACAGTTGTAGCAGTATGCTGTTGAATTTGTCGCATTGTTAGGCTTTCTCTCACTATCTGCTCGGTTCCTCCACAGCTTTCGAGAAAGCGGGCACTATTCCTGAAGTATCGTTCCAGGGTATGGCATGGTAAAACAGGCTTGTGATTTGATGCAGCTTTGTGCATACGCCTGCTTGCTTGCCAGGCTTTATCTCCTCCTTGAATAGTGTCTGCTCAGTGTTGCGTTTCGCTTCCAGTATTAGATATTCAAATAAAGCCCGGACATGAAAAAAATCAATACACATTTTCTTGGTGGAGAGTTAATGCTGCCCTTTTGCAAAGCATGTTTGTTTCTGCAGAGAGTAATGGAAACATGCACTGATGTATCATGAGAGTTCATTAAAATGAAAAATGTATTTAAACTTGCTTATTTTCTCACCTGTGATAACTGTTTGCTTCACTGAAGAGAAAGCAACAGCCTGGTGGTGTTACTGTTTAATTAGAGAGCACGTACATATCCACATTTTCTTACAGACTGTACCCTGTACTAGCACTTTCCCATCTGTATTAGTGTGTTGTGTGTGCACGCACAAGTGCACAGCATATAATGTAATCAAAGCCCTGTTCAGTGCTTATAACAGGATGAAAATGTTTTGTAGATAATCATATGATTCATCATGAGCTTCTTTTAACAAATTCCTTTAAATGTGATTTTGTAACTTCTTCTGATCTAAAGCTATAAATATATATTTATATATATTTAGATTCCCTCAAACTAAAAATGATAGTATAGCTCATTTGCCAAAGTTTTAGGCAGAGGCTTCTACACATATCATAAATAGTGTCTGTAAATTTAGATATTATCTGGATCTCAACGATATCTCTTGTTTCATTAGTGTGTCTTTTCAATAATGTCTTTTATATTATTCTTAACTGTCTCTTAATCAGATTTTTTTTATGTCGAGATCTTGCTGGAGTTATAGTTCTAGAAACAGCAAATCATCACCATGATTAGACCTAATTTTAGCACTACAAGTCTTACAATAGCCACATTTGCTTGCTTTTAGAAAGTAAAGCGCTTTTTATTTGGGTTGAACACACATTGTTAGGTGCATGCTTCTTGTTAGATTGTGCACTTCTGAAATCAGATTGATAAAATGTGAATTCTGAAGCACAGAAGATGAAGCTTGACATGAGGTTGGCTTAGCAGCTGCATTTTATTCCAACTCAAACAACTTAACTGAGCATCTAACTTCAATGTTTTAAATCATTCGGTCCAAAAACAGAAATGGCTTAATACTGATATTTTAAATTACCTCTTCCCTTAAACTGAAAGGATGAATGTTTTACATTTATCCTTCTTAATTAAGAAAAGGGCATATGCATGTTGAAACACCCAGTAGTTAGGGGTTACTCTGTAAATGTATAGAATCTGTGGCTGCTTCCAGAGAGGTTCGCCTCTGCAGACGCACCGATTCCATATGGCTGATCTGTAATTATGGCAAATTAGAGAGTTTCTGAAGCAAAGTTGCAGTTAAAGAAAGCACCCACCCTGCCATGCTGAACATGGTCTTATTCTGTCTTATTTGGTCTGGGAGGTAATGCAGACCAATGGTTATGATGGACAGTATGCATAATTTGAGATTAGAAAACCGTTGAAAAGTTGACACCGCAAACACGCTGGACACGTTTAACTACTTTAAGGCAGTGGGGGAAAAATGCAGGAACATGTGTAGAACTGACATTTCCTTATTCCATGCATTTTGTATTTTCCCTTTGTCAGTGTCTTCTCGTTGTTTAATTAGTTTTAAATGAACCAGGAAGATCAGGCACTAATTATCAGTTTTCTGTAGATTACTCTTACCAGACTTTCTGGGAACATGTGGTCACATGCTCACATTCAAGTTGGACATGCCAGATTTTTCTTATTGTGTTTTGTTTTTGAGTGTTACCGGCACCTTTCAGTGTTGCTGAATAATAAATAAATTAAATTGTGAATCTATTTTTACCCTAGTAACATGTGCGTTCACTGGAGCAAAATGGTGTTTCTGCGGGACATTGATGAAACGGATAGGCCACGTTAAACTGATACATTTACAATATAGGATAAAAGCTTTGGACAGGGAAACAGACTGGAACAATAGTAAAACTAACAAAACAGAACATGGATTGCTAATCCAAAGCTATCTGATTAGCATTTAAAGTCATGGGAAATGTGAGCATGTTTGAGGACTGTCACCTCCCTCCCTTCCCCTCTCTGAGGCTGTGCCTTTATTAAATTAGCTAGCTGGCAGCAGCTCTGCTACCCCCGTGCTGATGTCATCTTTAGGACTCTACTTTTCTCCTAGTATTCCCCCTCTCCTGTTCCGCTTGCTCTGTCTTCACTGGATGACTGAGCAAGAACAGGCTTGTGCTGCGATGGTTAGTAGGCTGGTTGGATCTCATCTGGGCGGAGATCAATGGAGTGAGAGTGAGGCAGTGCTTTCAGGGTGGACTTTACTCTCTGGAGAAAGGCAATTTTGCTCTGTGAGGGAGCCGGCCTATCTGCTGATGCATCACAACCATAAAGCAAGTGGGCTATGGAGGTAAAGTGCACTTCTTTTCCTCCATTCCCCTGCAGCGTTGGGCTGACAGGCAGAGCGAACTCTGCCAGGATGACGATACAAAAACAAAACATGTGGCTGAGTGGGATGTGGTAGTTTTATTTATTGATTTTTGTTGTGCTAGATGAGTTCTCTGTGCCATATGCCCCTCGTGTAGGTAGTTGCTGTAGTGAGGTTCGGGAGGTAGCTATTTTTATCCTGGTGAACAGCTGAAGCAGCACCAACTGCAAGCAGCTCTGCCTTGTCTCTCTCCTAAAACATTCCTGTGCAACTCATTTTGTCAGCCTTGTAGCCACTTCAGTGCTATCATTAGCTGATCTTTCTTGGAATTTAACATAAATTCTGGTGCCCTAAGTCAACTTAAAATCCAGCTTTGGAAAGAAAACAGAACAACAGAGTACAATAATACCATCAGTTTACATAAAATTTAAAGTCAGAAATTTCCCTGGAAGTCTTTCTAGGTTTTACTTTGATTTACAACATTAGTAAATGAGAATCTTTGTCATTAGAGATGCCCTATGTTAGCATGCTATTTGTGTTTGGAGTGAAAACACAGTTATCAGTATTTTTGTGTATCCAGAAATGGAGGCTTGTTCTTTGGATTAGCTTCTGTCTGTTCTGCTGTGCTGAATGCATCCCAAGACTTGTTGATACTATACCTGTTTATACCTGTGTGAGTGTATAAGTGCTGACCTTTCTCTGTTATTTTGTTACAGATTGACAAACAGCATCACAGTAAAGATTCTGTGTTTTTCCGTGACGGAGTCCGCAGGATTGATTTTGTCTTGTCTTATGTTGATGATAAAGATGGTGAGAGAAAACAGGTAAGAAATATCGTCTATTAGTGCACATACAAGTTATATTTTTTTATTTCACTACATGCATATATGTGCATGTTTTCAGCACTATTAAAGTTCTGTTTTCAGCCATGTAGAGTGGCACTCAGTAATTTTGATTGCGATCAGAAGTACACATCCTAAGATCTGTGTGTCAGCAGCATTCTCTAAATAACACTGATTGTTAGATAAACATTGTTCCTCAGCTTGTATCAATGATCTTGTCAAGGCATTTCTAGGAAGATAAATTTTATACTATCAACTCTTAATATGAATTCCACTTCATCATTGGCCATATGTCTTTATGTGTGTAGTTTCTCATCAATAATGAAAGATGTTGTGTGTTCATACTGAGCTGTCAGTTCTCACAGCAAAGCGTTACAACTCTTGGGCTATGAGGACACAGCCGACTCACATTTTACCCACACTTTCAGTCTGTGAGTCAACAGTAAAACTTCTGGCCTGCTCTGGGTCTGGCTCACTTTTTCCACAGTAGGAGGAAGTCCAAACAAAAGGCCACTTCCTGCACACTATCCAGATGTTTGGTATGAATGCTGAACCCAAATTGAGCTCTAACTTGAAGGCTTTATTTCTTTATTTGTTTTTTTTTTTGCTGTTGTTTTTGTTATTGACCTAACAATCCTTTTCTGTATTCAGGATTCTGAAATGTTAAAACAAAGTGCCATAAAGTAGCTTTAATCATACTGTTAAATATACGTAGTTTGGTCTGATTTAACCACATTGGTTCATAATGTGCAGCAGTTCTACTGTGTATCCTCCGTAGTTTAACCTCAGGTTTTTCTTGATTTTACATAATTTCTGTCCCATCTTTATGCTGACTTTGCCTTGTTGAATTTAACTTTTTTGACTTATCAACAAAAATGTTTTCGGATTAAAAAGTTTTCTGATATTTTCATTTAGGCTTGAAATATTTACATTTACTCTGTTATTGGTTTTTATTCTCATAATATTATTTTGTATTTTTTGTACATAGTGTCCATATTTCTGATAATTCAATGTTTTTATTTATTTATTTTCTTATTTTGCTTCTGTTGAAGGAGAGGAGGAGGGTGTATGAGGCAAACTTAGTAAAGGTTGGCCTGGAGCTGGAAACAGAAGATAAACAGGTAAGATTAAAATTTGATCATGTCCAATTATTTTTAATAAAATGCTGACTTTGGTCATGTCATCTTAAGTCATATAATCTGAATAGTGTTCAGGCAAGAAAACAAGAATTTCACATATTTCTATAAGGATGCCTTTTTACAACAGAGCATGTGCATTATGTTACATATAAACAAGCTTACCGTCCATGTCATCAGGAATCGGAGGATGGAAAGACCTATTTTATGAAGATCCACGCTCCGTGGGAGGTGTTGACCACCTACGCAGATGTCCTGAAGATCAAGGTTCCATTCAAGGTCAACGACATCCCAGATGACAGCAAGATGCCCATGAACTGGCTGTCCACACCTTTTCGCCTTCCGGAGCATGTCATGCACCCTGACCCTGACTACTTCACTGCCCCTTTCAACAAGAGCAAGTCCGACTTCTTCCTTATCGACGACAAAGACACGTTTTTCCCTCCCTCAACTCGCAACAGGATAGTAAGCAGAGTCACCTTTGACTGGTTTGAGACATTAAAAATTATTTGGGACATTTAAAACTGTATAACCTGCAGTTTTGAATGATTAACTTCCCAGTAAATCAAGTTATTCTTGTGAGCAATTGAATTCTTATTCGTGGAAAGTTTGGACATAGAAGCCTTTTTTTTTCTTCTTCATCTCATCAGGTCTACTACATCCTGTCACGCTGCTTGTACGTCAGGGATGAATGTGGAGACAAAGACAAGAAGGGAATCAAGAGGTTGCTGAACAATGGCACCTACACTTCTGCATTTCCTTTGCATGATGTGAGCATCTTTATTAACCTGTGGCATTTTTCTTGCCATGAAAAGCAGTACTGTTAGAAATCTATGGATAAATGTTGAATTGAAATTTGTCTTCTGTGTGTCTGCAGTCGAGGTACTGGACAAGATCAAGAGATTCTAACTGTGAAAGTGAAAGATACAATCTCTACAAATACTGGGCCAGATTCCTCTGTTTCTTCAAGGAGCAACCACTCAACCTCGTTAGGTACGACATCAGAGCCAAGTGCTCTTATCTGCTGCTTATTCGCTTATAATAAAATAGCAGCAGGGAGAATAACAATAATTTTGCTTAATTTTTCTTTGACAGGAAATATTATGGAGAGAAGATAGGCATTTATTTTGCTTGGCTGGGTTTCTACACTGAGATGCTGTTGTTCGCTGCAGTAGTAGGGACGATTTGCTTCATTTATGGAATCCTCACCTACGATGACAACGAGTGGAGGTAAGATCTACAAGGAATAAAAATCCCTTTTTCTTAGTCTTTTACAGAACATTGTATTATTTTCCCATAATATTTATTTCCCCAACAGTAAAGAAATATGCAGTGAAGAAATTGGAGGCAAAATTGTCATGTGTCCTCTTTGTGACAAGAAATGCGGCTTCTGGAAACTCAACTCGACATGCAACTCCTCGTGGGTGAGTAATTTTTGGTCATCATGACTCATGTTCTACCCACAATACATGACATTTAAAGAATAGTGCAGCTTAATAACAAAAATCAGTTTTCCATAAGCTCATAAATTATTTCTTTTTTCAGCAATCGCACCTATTTGACAATGTTGGAACAGTGTTTTTTGCAATTTTCATGGGAATTTGGGGTAAGTAAGTAAAAATGTCTGCTTCCAGCATAATGCATCATTAACCCAGTGCATCTAGTGGGTTTAGTGGCTAAAAATAAAAATGCAATGAATGAGTGCTTCATGCAAACATGCATATTTTTTTTTTGTTTTGTTTTGTTTTTTTAATTTGGCTCCTGCATGCTGTGACTTGAATGCTAAAAATGACCACAATAAAATTGAAAAATCATATAAAAAATATGCCTTTCTAATCTAGGCGAATAATTTAAAAACACTTTTTTAGACAAAGTTGTAGGAAATCACTGGATGATTGTCCTGCAGTGATACATGTGGTGTGATGGATCTTGTGCCTCTGCAGTGACGCTGTTTCTGGAGTTCTGGAAGAGGCGGCAGGCCCGTCTTGAGTATGAGTGGGATCTGGTCGACTTTGAGGAGGAACAGCAGCAACTGCAGCTTCGACCAGAGTATGAGACCAAGTGCACCAACCGCAAGCTGAACCACATCACTCAGGTGTTTCTGTGCTAATAAAATACTAATTTAAAACGTAAAGTGCAGCTTCTGAACTGTTTAGGTGCGACAAAGCTGAATTTAACGACTTGACTGCTGTTTCTGTTGGGATACTGATTTTTTTGTCCTCATTCATTAGAACAAAAAAGCTGGTTTGAATGAAAACTATTTAACTTTATGCTACAAGCCGTATTACTCCTGTAGTGTCTGGGTTGTAACAGGCACATAATTGAGTTGCAAACATCCCACCCATCTTCAGGAAACAGAGTTGGTACTTGAAACAACGGCTACAGATCTAGTGGGGAGACTCTTTCTGTGCTGGGCCACCGTGATCCTCTGGGTAAGGGTGGCACTCAGCGTGGAATGCTAGATTGGTGAAAAAGAGGTTTTGTTGTGGTGTACTTTGTGATGATAACAGATAGTTCTGGAAAGACTCAGAGGCATGAGTTTCCTGCTGTACCGCATTTAGTGTTTTTCCTACTATCTGCTAAGGGGATTTTGCCAAAGCATTGGTTCACCAGGAGACCATAAGATGAACAAAACACAAAAACAGGCTAACAGTTTGGATTGGGAAAAATTGTTTGGCCTCACATGTGAGGCTAGAGGTAATTTAGGAACTTGGCCTTTTAGAGCTCTCTTTTCAGGATTTAAAAAAGGGTGACTTACTGTCCATGCTTTGCTCGCAACCTTTCCTCTGCTTTAGGAAATGGAGCCTTACTTACCCATAACAAGCAAGTGTGCACGCACATGCCTGTCTGGAGCTACCGTCCTGTTGTGGGTGAGCATAGTTTTTTTTGGTTAACATGATCAGTTTGAAGTGCATCCATTTTCTCTCTCCTTCCTGTCTCCAATGTCCTTTCCATCGTGCCATTCACC
This sequence comes from Rhadinocentrus ornatus, assembly GCA_037177495.1. Lineage (NCBI taxonomy): Eukaryota > Metazoa > Chordata > Actinopteri > Atheriniformes > Melanotaeniidae > Rhadinocentrus > Rhadinocentrus ornatus. The sequence goes on along the minus strand of JBAMHW010000010.1, from coordinate 21,178,537 downwards.
ATCATCACTAATAATGTTTTACCAGGGCTGGTATGTATAAAGCTAAAATGAATGGAGATGTCTTGGAGAATTTTACCAGCTAATACCATGTTGTAACACTTCATGCTGAATCAAGGGTAATGATTAGTGCCTTAAATTTTAAATATAAAGCAAAACATTAAGATTCTTGAAACTGTAGACATTACACTTTTAGTTTTACCCGTACTAGCCCAGAATGTACTGCTGTCGTCAATTCATGTGTGGAAGCTGCAACATATGAAGAAGTAAAAGATAAAAGAGTGGTAGATTTTTGGGGGGGGTATGTGTGCACACTTTCAAGCATGGCATTTCTAACGTCTGCGTTGGTTAGTAAATAATCATTTTGCTTTTAAAAATGATGTCTGCTTCAACATTTGTTGTTGATTTTGTGTTTTCACTGTTTCCGTTCCACGTTGTTGTCTGTTCATGTTGTCACGGTTTTCTCTGTCTTGAAGATCTCATTGATCATTGCCTGCATCATTGGGGTCATAGCGTACCGTCTGGCTGTGTATGCGGCATTTGCTGGAATCATGAAAGACAGTCCCACCAACAACCTGGAGGTGGTTGGCCCCTACATCACACCTCAGCTAGCCACTTCTGTCACTGCGTCTTGCATCAACTTTGTTATCATCATGATCCTCAACCTCATGTATGAGAAAGTAGCTGTTTGGATCACTGACCTGGGTGAGGGCTGGAGGATGATAACATATTCATTATGAAAGCTTTGAAATGTAAAATATTGTTCAAAATCAACGTATTTAATTATTTTGCAGAAATTCCAAAGACCCACCTGGAGTATGAGAATAAACTGACAGTGAAGATGTTCCTCTTCCAGTTTGTCAACTACTACTCCTCATGCTTCTACGTGGCTTTCTTTAAGGGCAAGTTTGTTGGTTATCCTGGAGATTATGCATATATGTTTGGAAAGTGGAGCAAACTGAGGAATGAAGAGGTACATCATTTATTACCATGTAAAGGATTAATCTTGATGATCTGAACTAATGAATGACTTGAATTAATATCCACTTCCCTCCAACCCCTTGTCCTTCTCATCCTGCGTGTGTTCAGTGTGACCCAGGTGGCTGTCTGATTGAGCTGACCACCCAGCTGGTGATAGTGATGACTGGCAAGCAGGTGTGGGGCAACATTCAAGAAGCTTTGGTCCCGTGAGTACACTTTCATCATTTCAGCAGCAGTTTAACATTCTTCAATTTAAAGAAATGTTGTTATACACTACTGAGATGCTTGTGTAGAAAATTTTGACAAGATAACTATTTTCTTGTATAGAAAATTATTATTCGCCATTAATAGAAACAGAAAAGGACATTTTTTATTTCAAATAAGGAAAAGGTTTTTCTAGATTCTTGGTCTTTCATTGCCAGTGTATCATAATTTCTGTTTGTTGGCATCAATAAAATAAAATATCTTTCCTCATTTTTAGTTTTAAATGGTTAAAACAATGAAAAAAAAACAAAAAAACACGGCACACTGTAAGAACATGCAAAAATAACTGCATTATAATTCAGACTGTGTAATTTAACTGAGAAATGAAAACCACAGGAGAATCTCATCCTGAAAGCTCTCTGTCGCCCCCCTGTGTCGTGCAGGTGGATGATGAACTGGTGGGGCAGCAGGAAGGCACGAAGCCACCCGGAGAGTCTGTACAGCCGTTGGGAGCAGGATCACGACCTGCAGACCTTTGGTCAACTGGGTCTTTTCTATGAGTACCTGGAAATGGGTAAGAAACCAGCAAATAAAAATCTCATTATTGATACCCAAAAGCTGAAGTTTAGAGGACCATCATAATCTGGAGCCTTAATCTTTATCAAGACCAGGTGGAGTTGAATTTATGTCAGAGCAAAACTCAGAACTAAGCTCTAAAAGCATAGCATCTCAGTAGAGAAGTCACACAACAACAATATTATTTTAAGGGCTGTAAAATCTTTTGTGGGGCTATTACAGTATAAATTAAGCCTTGACACATTATTAAATAGCTGAATCCTGCAGGTGGTGCTCTTTTCCATCTCCATCATTTCTCCTCTCTGTGTCTCAGTGATCCAGTTTGGTTTCATCACACTGTTTGTGGCCTCCTTCCCTTTGGCACCCCTGTTGGCACTCATTAACAACGTCATTGAGGTCAGAGTGGACGCCTGGAAGCTCACCACTCAGTTCAGACGTCCTGTGGCAGCCAAGGCTCACAGCATAGGAGCGTGGGAGGAAATCCTCAATGGGGTGGCCGTACTCTCCGTTGTAACAAATGTGAGTACTGAACTTGGCCAAGTCTTTGTCAGATGATAAATGTAGATTTAGCTAACCCAGCCAAGCATGATTTCTTCCCTCTCTCATAGGCATTCATTGTGGCGTTCACCTCTGATATGATCCCCCGGCTTGTCTACATGTATGCCTACCAACCTGATATGAATATGAAAGGCTACATAAACAACAGTTTGTCTGTGTTTAACATCACTGAGATCCCACAGGACAGCACACCAGAGGAGGGGGAGAATCCTCCCTGGTTCAACAGCTCCATCACAACCTGCAGGTAATTCATAGACTGTGTGTGTAGAATATATATTCACTTATAACTGTTGTGAAAAATACACAGATCTTTTACTTAAAAGCAAAAAGCATGGAAATGCCATCATGTTGCACCATGTCCTGTATGATTTAATTCTCCTCAGCACAAGATGACTGTCATAATGACAATTATCAATCTCAGCCCTGCATTAAGTTGAAGTATCTTACTTGATACACTGTTCCTTCGTAGGTATCGTGACTACCGCTACCCTCCTGGACATGAGAAGAAGTACTCCCACACTATGCAGTTCTGGCATATTCTGGCTGCCAAGCTGGCTTTCATCATAATAATGGAGGTAAATCCAGGCCCCGTCCATCGCCAACACTTACCGAGACATGAGCTTAGTCTTACACTGATCAGCCATAACGTTATGACCACTGGCAGATAAAGTAACACCATTCATATTGTTATGGGGCTGTGTTTTGCTGAGAAGAACTTCAAGGCATAAACATGGTAATTAATTTGACACTTGCCACCTACAAAACCTTTTCTGTAAACCAATTCCACATCCCAACATGACAACACTTCCCTGCAGTATTAGCCTCCCCGAGCAAGACAGCGTTGGGCCCTGCAAACACTGGTTAGGAAGGCTCAATATACTCAACAAAGACAACAAATTGTTGTTCGCTTACCCTTTAAACTTCCCAGACATCTGTTCAATGAAATGTAATGGCATCTGTGGGAAGCAAGGTCAACCCACAAAGACACAAAAATTCACTGGGGCCAAATTCAAGGTTTATGTGGAAAATTGAGTTTGTGATGAAGAGGTGCTCATTGTCTGTGATACGTAGCAGACTGCAGAGAAAGCACACACACACACTGATACTGTTTATGAAGTACTTTCTTAGCTGTTTGCCGATTCTCGTTCAATATGCAAAACAGATTAGTAAATTTACTCCTTAGGTTCATATTCAACATTTATCAAGTCACGCCAACCCTGTTTGTTTTGAGTAGTTAGATGGCTCCAAACTTGATTTTAGTTTTTCTTTTAGACAGAAGTTTCTAAATTGATTCTTCCCTTGGTTTTTGTAGGCATTTCTGTGTTAAATATCACTTCCTCTTTACCATTGATTTTGTGTATTCTTCCAGTTTTCATACAATATAAACCTCATCAGCATTCATTCTTTCTGTGAATTACCTTCGACCTTAAATCTGCTACAGTTTAAGTCAACCCCTTGCATCTTCCTTCTCCCCAGCATGTTGTTTTTCTGGTCAAGTTCTTTGTGGCTTGGTTGATTCCGGATGTTCCTTCTGATGTGAGGGCTCGGGTAAAAAGGGAACGCTACCTGGTTCAGGAATATCTCCACAACTATGAAGTGGAAAAGCTGAAGATCCAACTTAGCCAACATGGCAATAATGAATGCACCTGCACACCGATGATCTATCCGTCTTTACCACAACATGAGGTGCTGTCCGAGTGTCTCTAGCCCTACGAGCTGCTGGTCAGTGAGCCGGACACAGCGACGTAGATCTCCCTGCTTGTGCTTTCTGACACTGACTGTTGCTGTATTCCCTGTGTTTTAATTAGGAGTTAGAGTTTTACTCACTTCACAGCCATCCCTCCTCTACTTACCTGCTGACTGTGGAAAAGAACAGATGTGAAAGACCAAGTCTGCGTGCATGTTGACACTTTGATACACTTGAAATAGTCTTTTCTCATAATTATGGCTTTTCAGTCTCTTGTGTTGTAATTATGGAAATTAAAGAAATCAAAATATGCTGAAAGAGGATATCTTCTACACTGTGTCTAAAGCTGACAGCTACCTTTATTTTAATGTAATTCTATTTATTTTAAGTGCCACTATATGTAACCAAAGCCTTAATATATCACCACCTTATCTTTGGTTCTGCAAGTCAGATGACATTTTTTTGTACTTTATGTACCAACAGTGAAAGTGTCAAATGTAAATTTATGTTCTTAAACAGGTTATTTAAAAAATGTGAACAACTGGTCATTTCTCTGCGTTGACATCACTGCACAGATGTAAAACAAAATTACCAAATTACTCCCTAATTTTACTGAATGCTGCAAAACCCGGACTAATTTTTATTCTCATGATCACCTGTCAGGTTCTGCAGTCTTCAGCTTGACATGTGAAGTAGCTTTTATAAAAATAAAAATCTGTGTTGTTTTTTCTGTGAGTGAGGACAGATTTCGACCTTCAGTAGCCAGTTGTTCAGCAGCAGAAGCAGCAGGTGGTGTATGTTGAGTGATGGTGGTGTTCCTGGAGATGAGTGGAGAAAGCCTGTGATATGATCTTTTTTTAATGTACCCATGCTAGCCAGCACGTCACAGCTGATGATTACCTGTTCCAACCTACTGAACTATGTTTGCTCCATCACACTAAGCACATCAGCCATCACCTACCATAGCTGTTGTGCTTCTGGTTTCCTCAGCTTTGTGTGTAGAGAAGGAAAGATATACATTCTCTTTTATTTTTGCACAAAGCACTTAAAGAAACATGACTACCAAAGCATCAAGACGTCAGAGTAGTTGTTTATATGACGTTATGCATTCATGATCAGTGTTTTGAAGCCGTACATCAGAATAATAACTTCTCACCTTGATGCTGTATGGTTTTATGTTTAAATGTCAAAAAGATCAGATGTAGCTTTTGGTTTGAATAAAATATGAAGGACATTTTATATATGCATTTGATTGCCTGCAGAGAAATGTGTAATAGGTATTTTATTAAAAACTTTAAATGATATGCATAATAGCTGACTGACTGTGCTACAGACAAACATTTAAGTCTGTTTAGATGTTCCAGTTTGCCTTATCTGTGCTCAGCTAAACTCATGCCCGGATGCCTTAATACATTCAAAACTTTTTTGTTTGTTTTTTATTAGTTCTTTTGAATTTATTTTAATCTTGTGTAAACTGCCTTGTTATGCGTTATTACTTATATTTTCATCGTCTAATGCTTAAAACAAAATAAAGGTGGATCAGTTTACTGTATGCTCAAAATGAATTTTTTCCTATTTTATTTGTTCTCCTTTTTTAATCTTATACTCGAATGTGTAATATTACAAAGTAAAATCTCTTCAATAAAGTATCATTTTAACTTGTGCTGCTGTTTGAGATGTTGAGATTGATCCTGAGTGCTGTAGATCCTCGGCTCTGTTTTCTGATGAAATGAGAGTTCACAGAACAGATGGCCAAAGCGACCCCTTATAACTATTCAGTGTTTCTTTTTTTTTCTTTTCACGCTGGTGGGTGTGTATTACACCCAAATATTCTGGCAAGCTTGTTTGGCTTGGCAACAGTACAGAAGCCACTGTGACAAAGAAATGGGCAACACTCAGGTTCAGGTAGATTTTAGGGATTTATTGTGAT
>JBAMHW010000010.1:21132972-21172415 GCA_037177495.1 Rhadinocentrus ornatus | reverse complement strand
ATATATAAATACACATAAAAAACAAAGCTGCATGTTCCTTCTCAACCTGTTCTTGGCTGACACTTTCTGACTGATTGCCTATCCTCGTCCAATGCCATCTTTGTCTACAGTAGAAGCTGCTCTTTTGGTGGCTGTGACGATGTTCTCCTACCTCAGCATCTTTATCATCAATATACCTGACCATTGTGCACTCGCTCCGCCCTCTTGTGCTCCTGGACATGTGGAGGACCTGTCTGCTGAGCCTACAATCGCTCTGCTCCTCTGGTCCTGACCTACAGCTGTCGCACCGTTTGAAGTCTAGTGTTTTCACACTGCTGCATGAGACCGCGGAGAGAATCCCGTTCTTACACTTATACCTCATAACTGACCTCCTTTTCCGGTGTTCTCGCGCTGCTACTGAGGCCTACACAGGGAGAAGTGGGTGCGCCGACTCTGCTGTCACGAAAAGCTGCATCCGTGCGTTTATGGTGAGGACAGTTTATCTTTACAGATCTTCTTGTTGACAGACCAGTCTTTCGCTTTGAAGATGTGCTTCTCCAACCTCATCGCCTGCATAAGCATCCCCGAACAAGCCAATTCGGGGATTTTTACGGCGTTTTGCTGCCATAACGTGTCCTCAATGGCCAAGGCAGGCAGGCAGGTTGCTTCACTGAAACACACCCGGATGACGATGGAAGGAAAAGGCAGATGTTTCTAATGTCCCACCTGTACAGTTTCACCCATACCGGAAGTGTAAATGAAGCGCTCTTTTCCCTATTGTGTCACGAAACTTTTTTCTTTTTTTTTGTGAGAAATATAATAAATGCTTTCTACAAACCAAATGTCCAGTTTAATCTATCCTATGTCACCTAATAGGCTACTAGCTGTGGCTGGTCTATCGTTCTTACACAACACTGCCTCTACGTGGTTGAATGCATACTGTACTTTACAGTTTGGTTCCACATGAATAGCAAAGACGTTCTTTGAAAGATGTACGTCACCACTACTCAAGTAAATAAAATAAGTTGTTTGGTTTCTTCCCCAAATATAAAATGGGCTGTTAACGCTACAGGTCCATCCACACCCCTAGAAATAATGTGCTCTACAAGCATGCATGGATGCCTTGCCTTGAGCCTGATGCAGTGTGTGATTAATAGCTTTACTCGTCCTGAAATTAATTTCAGTTCACTTTGGAATCACTGAAGAAGACAGGTTAAGCAGTCGTGCCCATTCACAGATTTTCAAGTTGTAATTGAATTAGAGAGGAGCAGTGCATGGGAGCGGATGGGAGGAGGGGCGCTGAACGGAGCAGCTGACAGGTACACGAGCTGCGCGCTGTCCGCGGTGCTGAAAGCTCCTCCGCATGCTGCCACTCCGGAGATCCTCACCTCAGGTTAAACCGGATCTTCTCTAACCTCCACCAGCTGAAGCTCTTTGATTTCTGAAAAAAAGAGAGAAAATACTCCATCCAATCTTCTTATTATCTGTGTTGCTGTTTTCAGGATCTTAAAATGGCACTGCACGGATTAACATTGCGCAAGGCAGAAGCGGAGTTATTTGACTGCTGTTTTGTGACTGTGAAACCAGCTCTTTCAGACTGAGCGTGTTTCCCTCTCTCTCCATTTTCTGGCTCATCCTTCTCTGGACATCAAAACCATTTCTGCTTAAACGAAAGAGGCGCAATATTTGGATTAATGTTTTAACAATATGCTCGTTAATGCCGCACTTCCATTTGTTATAGTATTATAGGATTTTTCTAAAAAAGAAAAGCAAAAAAAAAAAAAGATCATTTGGATATGGAGCCAGGCAAGGAGAAAGCTCTCCCTACCACCAAAGAGGGGCTTAAACAAATCGCAGGAAAGGCCCTGGGTGGTCTGTACAGGTAAGAGAGAGGAAAAAAAATCAATTGTGCATTTCTTCTAAGTACAGAAATTGATAAGTTCTGATAAATGAATTCAGAAAATACGTGAATGTTAAGATGGCATGTTAAACGTGCATTGGTCGTAAATATGCTTTTTTTTCTCAGCAAAATGATTAAATTAAAGGGAGATCTCTTCTTTAAAGCACGAAGCACGTACGGAATGCTGAAAGCAGATTCGTGTGGCCCGAATATTTAAGGATCACATATTTCCCTGGAGGATGGTACCCTCCACCAGCAGCTGTGGGTGTTTTTAAATAATTAATGAAACAGAACGAGTCGTGACACAAGGTCGGAGGATATCTATTACCTTATGTATTCATTCGTATTAATTCAAGATCGATGAGCTTTATATAAGTTGATTTTACTATATTTTTATAACCAATTGTACACCTACACAACTTGTAGTCCGAAGATAAGATAATGACTGACCCATTAGTTAAGATTTAATGTAGGGAAGCTGGGTGTAGCAGTAAGAACTCTTCAGAAATGTAAAACTGAAATATTTTTTACCTTTTAATTGAACATATTAATTAAATAAATTGTTTTAACAATTAAATATATTTTTTTAAATAAATACCTAAATATGGAGATTTTAAACATGTTTAAAGTGACCTTTTGAGCAAGCACAGGTCTTATTCGTTAATTGTGAAGGCGTACAATGGGCTGGAGTTGTTGAATTTGAAGCTGTAACAGAAACGTGACTAAAAGAAAAAAATGTAATGGATGCATTTCAGCAGTAGCAGGCCTGATTTGTCCCCGTGCGGCCTCACGTTTCAGCGTGTGGTTCAGAAATTTTTAGATTTTCGTGATAAATAAACAATCATTTTTTTTTTTAAACCCAGTAGCACATTTGACGAGAGCTAACTTGGAAACCAGAAAGGTAAAAACGAACCCCAGTCGACGGTGATGCTAATAACACTGCAATGCGGAACGAGGGTCACCCTGTTCTTCTGTTCGCAGCTGGTCTTTTTTCCAGCAAGAAACGAAAATAAACGACATTTTGATTTTAAACACTGTGCAGGCTTTAAGGGGCCTGGGAATAGTTAAAGGCATCCTTAAGGCCTGTTGTAGAAAAATCACAATGTAAACTGGGAGTCGGTTTTCTATGAGCAGCTTTTAAGGTGCAGGTAAAATTAATTGCTGCACAAATGGATTATTTTTTTTCATTTTTTAAAAAGAAAATGACCAAACAAAAGGGGGTTCCTATAGTAAATCCCAGTCATGTTTTCTATGGAAAAAAAAAGGAAAAAAAGAAGGTTCTTTATGTTTGATTAACATCCAAGTCCACTGTATGTAACCTAAAAACAAAGAGTATCCTGTTATATAATCGGCTTGTGGTGCAGGAGGCTTGAAAGGCGACAGCAAACAGGTGAGGCGATCGAGCTGACGGAGGATGGGAGACCCAGGGCAGACCAGGAGCGGAAGACACCCCTGTGTGACTGCACGTGCTTCGGGCTGCCGCGCAGATACATCATCGCTGTGCTGAGCGGGCTCGGCTTCTGCATCTCCTTCGGTATCCGGTGTAACTTGGGTGTGGCTATCGTCAGCATGGTCAATAACAGCACAATCCATCAAAACGGCAAGATCATCATCAAAGAGGTGCCTGTAAACTCCGCCTCCCTCCTCGCAGGGACCCCCTTGTCTGATAGGTGATGAGGACCAGAGCCACCAATAGCTTTTCTGTGGTTAGATACCTGCTATAAAAAGAGATTTTCAAGAGGAAAAGAAAGGAAGAAAAAAATAAAAGATCAATGCTTTTTAATTGAATTCTATTTTAAAAAGGAAATAGAATCAAATGGTGTTTGTTGAGTGTTTTATTTATGATTACAATTTCTTGAAAATTCACTTATTTTTGTTACTGATTTAGTATTACATATTTTGCTAAATCATAGGGCTGTAAGCTAGCATATATCTTTATATCCAATTAACAGAAAGCATATTTTTCCATATAGAAATTGTGCGTTTTCATTTAAAATTTCCGAATGAAATATGAGCTTGAAATAAGTCTGTTAATATCTGTGTCTGAAAGAAAGCGAAATTCAACTGGGACCCAGAGACCGTGGGGATGATTCACGGGTCCTTCTTCTGGGGCTACATAGTAACTCAGATACCAGGAGGGTATATCTCATCAAGACTGGCCGCAAACAGGTAAAAAATACTTGATGATTTATATATATATATATTAAAAAAAAAAAAAAAAAAGTGTGAATGGACGATTCAGAAATAGGATACATATGATTAGAAAAATGGTTACAGCCATATCTTTCTACTGAATCTAATGCTTGTGCCCGTCAGTCATATAAAGAAACCAGCCCATGAACTGGGGATTTGGCTGATGCCCGCCAGGCGTGCCTTTTCGTGTTAATGAGCTCCCGTGGGGTTACCGTGTCTAATCCTTTATGTTGAGAGGCATGGTAACCGTACCAGCCAAAGTCTTGTGTGAAATGCGGTTTTAAGTAGTAATGGTTGTCAAACGATGTCAATGACCATGTAGAACATTAGCTACATTATGTCACTGATGACTGATTAGTCAGCAAGAACTAGACAAAAGAAGGCAGTAAGCATACAACTTGGAACAAAAAGTGGAAGAAACAACTTAAAATGCATTGAGAGAAAATAGATGTATATCTGTATGAATTTGGAAAATCAAAGTGTAAGTCCTATATATAAACAGGGTTGCCATAAAAATGTTGATTTAAGAGGAAAATCTAAAAAGGATGCAAATCAATGAGGGTCTTTATCATGCCAAGTCTCATCTGAGCCACCGACACCTTCTGTTGTGCTCAGTCCTCTCCTCACTCCCTTGGAAACTGAATAACTGCTTGATAACGAGTGTGAGAGCAGCATCTAAATAGGAATGGTTTATCTTTATCTTTGGTGTTTATTCTACCTTGTTTCAAAAGAATTAACTGTTGTTCAATATTTTCTCTCTGGATAAGATGAGTTTGCCTTGATAATAATCTGACATCCCATCGTTTATCCAGAGTTTTCGGGGCTGCCATCGTGCTGACATCTATCCTGAACATGTTCATTCCCTCTGCTGCCCGTGCGCACTATGGATGTGTCATCTTCGTGAGGATATTACAAGGCTTGGTGGAGGTACTGATATACAGTTTACACATAAGGTTTCAACATTTAAATGGCTCCAAAACTATGCCTCTTTATCAAGACCAAAGCTGTACCTTTCCCCTGATGAAATTGTTCTGACATTCTGTGTTACCCCATTTCGCACAAATCCTCAGTCCACATTGAACCGTCCTCCTTTCTGTTTGAATTTGACTGGAAAATGAGCCCCATTATGAATAAGCTCCACTTATCATACTGTGCACAGATTAATCAACAAACAACATTGAACCTTGAACAGAAGAGCTTGTGTGTATTGGTTTGTCTCGCTGAAACAACCCCATGTTCACATGAAATACACCACACAAAAGAGATGAAAAACACTTGATGGAGGCGGCTCCCAAAGCTCAAGAAGAGCTGTCATTTCAGGTAGAGAGATGCTATTATCAGACTGAAGGTCAGCCTCTTTTGTTATTTTGTTTAGCTGCACACTATCATTTCAATAGCCGCACATGACCATTGAGAAAAGAAGAGCTGCCTGTGTTCTGTGGCACAACTTATTACTACAAATTAAGCATTAGCATTTCAGGGTGTCTCCCACTGCAAGCCTCAGCAATTTGTGTCTATCAATAGTTGATTGTATGCCACTTAGTGTTTAATGAAGATTTAATAGGAGCAATTTAGATTATTTTTTTTCATGTAGTGAGGAGTCAGCTTGAATTTGCACTGACTCACACCTGAGCCATTAGTCTCTATTAGAAAGGTCAGCTCCAATGCACGTCAGTCTGTTTGTTATTAACTGCAATTTGTCCTGTAAATTTTTGACAAATTAGAAGAGACTGCATCACTCAAGCAATGAAGCTGTGAGTCAAAGTGTGAAAATGAGTAAAACAACTTGTGTTCAGTTAAAGGATCCTTCTCAGATATTACTGTGACTGCATTGTTATTTGTCACTGTGCAGGGAGTGACTTACCCAGCCTGCCATGGAATCTGGAGTAAATGGGCTCCACCACTGGAAAGAAGCCGCCTGGCAACCCTCTCCTTTTGTGGTATGAAATATACACTTGTCGTGTGGTTTCTGAGGAAAAGCAAGATTGGTTCAATAGTGTCAGAAGGATTTTATAACCACATTATTCCACACACTAAAATACAGGTTTAGAATTACACAATATTGTTCACTAAAATGTCTGTGCTGAACACATTTGTGAATAACACAGTGGGACAAGATTGTTGTCAGGATAAACAAGTAGGATCACATTCTGCTTAGTCATGATAATGCTTCTTGTACAGGATCCTATGCTGGTGCAGTGATAGCCATGCCTCTAGCAGGGGTCCTGGTGCAGTATACAGGATGGTCCTCAGTCTTCTATGTGTATGGTGAGTGTTGCTCTAATTACACCTTAAAGTGAAACTCATATATTACAAAAAAAGGCGATATCTAATGCAATGAGCTATGCATTTTTTTTGAGCTATGATGCTGCAGTGTTAGATAAACTTTGCTCATAGTAACAATTTGTAAATAGATAGTAGTGGGTAACTGATAAAACTGGATCACTTTGCCTCATTTTTATCCTTTCCTACATCTAATGCAAATAAAATACTACTTATATTCCCAATTATAAAATAAAAAGTTATGGGTTTGGGTATGGGTATAGTTATGGGTTTTAACATAGTTTCACAGCACACTTGGTTTGCAATACTAATATCTGTTTCTTCCTGTGTGTTGGTTAGGGTCTTTTGGAATAGTTTGGTACATGTTTTGGATTTTGGTGTCGTATGAGAGCCCAGCAGAGCACCCCACCATCAGCGAAGAGGAGCGTCGTTACATTGAGGAGAGCATTGGCGAAAGTGCCCAGTTGATGGGTGCAATGGAAGTGAGTTCCCATTCTGTGTTTCCCAGCTTGTAACACTAGAAAACGTGTTCTACATCCAGATAATTATCCATTTGTCACACGTTTTTGCAGAAATTCAAGACCCCCTGGAGGAAGTTTTTCACCTCCATGCCCGTCTATGCAATTATTGTGGCCAATTTCTGCAGAAGCTGGACCTTTTATCTGCTTCTCATCAGTCAGCCTGCATACTTTGAAGAGGTTTTTGGCTTTGAGATAAGCAAGGTAAATGAATAGAGCCCTCTTCATAGCTGTTTTTAGCCCTAAAAATGTCCTCTAATGTGAGCTTCAATGAAATCCCATCAAAGCATTCACAGTTTCTTTTAGCTGCCTGTAAAATCAATTGTAGTAAGTACTTGTATTAATGCAATTTACATGTACAGTTGATATATATTATCATTATTATTACAGGTGTAATAAAGCAGGAGCAAAATTTGTCAAGATTGTAGGTTAGTCATTCAGGCAACAGAATACAACCGCAAACAGTTTTGATCTTTGCCCTCTAGTGAGAGTATAAACCATCACTCAAGCTATGCTGACAGGTGCAATTCAGGATCTGGATGAGATTCTGCTGTTACTGAGCTGAATTATTACTCCATAGAGTCAGAGGTTGAAACTCTTGATTGAAAGGGACATTTTTTCTCAGATGGTTATGACAGTTTCTTTGTAGCTGTCACAGTTCAGCTTCAGACAAGTGTTTGATGGTTTCTCAGGTTGGAGCACTGTCAGCTCTCCCTCACTTGGTCATGACCATCATCGTGCCTTTAGGAGGCCAGTTAGCAGACTACCTGCGGAGCAACAACATCATGTCTACCACTATGGTCCGCAAAATCATGAACTGTGGAGGTAAGGCTTTAGTCACCAGACTTCTATCTGTTCCCAATGACAAGAATATTTCTCATCTGGTAATTTGATATCCTGTTAGGGTTTGGCATGGAGGCGACTCTCTTATTAGTGGTTGGTTACTCTCACAGTAAAGGGGTGGCCATCTCTTTTCTAGTCCTGGCGGTGGGCTTTAGTGGTTTTGCAATATCAGGTGAGTTTTAAAATAATGGATTTTTGATATGATATCCAATGTATATTCAATAGTGCACCAAGCTCAGAAATCTTACCCCTTTTGCTGCAGGTTTCAATGTGAACCATTTAGACATTGCTCCTCGCTATGCCAGCATCCTCATGGGCATTTCCAATGGTGTTGGTACCTTATCAGGCATGGTCTGCCCACTCATAGTGGGGGCAATGACAAAGAACAAGGTGAGTCTTCCCTCATGGGAATGTTTTTGTGTTACTAAAAGTTAAAAATTAGGTTAAAATTCAAATTAATTTGTTATTTAGGTATGCTTAGAGATTCATTTTGGAAAAAAACACTAACAATTAATTGTTAAAAGTATGTGAAACTCTGGGATAATCAGTTCATTTGAAATGAAAAAAGATGTTTCAATAAATGAGATGACAATTAGGTGTAAGTTGGTGACTGTGTTTAAGTTAAGAAAACAGGGATATGTCATTAAGGCTGATCTTCGAAGCATGTTTGTTAAACTTTGTTATGACCTAAACAAGGGACATTTCAGAGGAGCTCATAAAAAATACTGTGGATGCTCATCAGGCTTGAAACAGTTTCAAAAGTGTCTATGAAAAGCTTGGATATAACCAAATTAAAGTTAAACAAACAGTGCACAAAATGAGTAAATTTAAGAATACTGTTACCTTCTAAAGGTTCTTCTCTGAGCAAGTGACGGCTTCTCATGCTGGCTAATTTTACTGCTCTCTATAAACATGAATGCTGCCGGTCTGCAGTTTGTTAAAGATCACATGGACAAACCAGACTGATAAAGATAGAAAATCTCAGAGAAAATGTTTGTAGATAGATGATACCATTAAAAAAAAAAATGTAAGTGTTGTGTGAAAGAAAACAAACAACCTCGCCCATCCACAAACATTAGCATGAGGACCTTATCCTAAAAATGTTTGTGAAACATTTTTATGGTACTATAATGGTTTGGACTTGTTTTGCATCTAAACAAGGGGCCAACTAAATTGATGTTGTGTAGTACATTAAAAAAATTAAGACAGCATAAACATTGAAATTAAAGAAATAGGCTTTAACAGCCAATGAATGACAAAGTAAGTGTATAAGACAAATCTCAACACAGGAAGTTGAAGGCTGCTGCACATGCAGGTGTAGTTGATTCCATAACTTCAAGGCTACATCAGCAGTGACCCACTGTCCTGTGTATTTGAGCCTCAATATCAGAAGAACTAAAAGAAAATGATCTGAACATTTACATTATCTAGAAGGCAGGGCTTTAGATTGTCTAAAAGACACAAAGGGGTCAGACCAGACCGTTAATAGTCTCGTAAGTCAGTAATAAAACCTTAAAATCAACCCTAAAGGAAATGAAGGGAAGCAAGTACTGGGGCGATGTTAACATTTATATACTTTGATAGGATAAGCTGCAGTATTCTGGAACAACTACAGCCATAAGAGGGAGGCTTGGCTAACATTACTGTTGAGGGCATTACAGATGTTCATGTGACAAAAGCAGCAGTTAGACTTTCAAAAAATTGAACAATGAAAAGGTTTTGACTAAAGGTAGAAACCTCAGTTTAAAGAAACTATTTTAACCACCAAGTTTACCTGTGTCTTGAATTTGAAACCAGTATCAAATATTACACCCAGTTTTCATGTTATTCTGTCATGTAAGTTTTCAAGTCACCCAGATGCATATAAAAAACACTGCAGCACTGCTAATACTCTACTGCTGCACATGTCATCTACCCAAGAAGTGTGAAGTTAATGTTTTGTAAGGATTATATCAAAGTCCTGACCATAATCAAAATTAAATGTGTGGAATGACTTGAACTGAGAAGTTCATGTGAAGAAACCCACCAACAGCAGATCTTAAGATGTGGAAACATATCTAAGCTAAATTGATCAATGTGTTTTTAGGAATATAAAGCTAAAGTAATTGTTGCACAAAGGGGTCACACAAGGTACTGTGTGTGTAATGTTATGAAGCTTTTACAAGGTCACTCAGTCTGACTACTACTCGTTCTGTTACTAGACCCGAGAAGAATGGCAGTATGTCTTCCTCATTGCCTCCCTTGTGCATTACGGGGGAGTGGTGTTTTATGGACTCTTTGCATCTGGGGAAAAGCAGCCATGGGCAGACCCTGAAGAAACCAGCGAAGAAAAGTGTGGCTTTATAGATGAGGATGAGCTGGCCGAGGAGACAGGCGACATCACACAGAGCTATGGAGCGATGGGAGGTCCGGCTAAAAGCTATGGAGCCACAGCACAGCTCAATGGTGGGTGGGTACAGGACTGGGATAAGACAGAGGAATATGTTCAGGAGCCAGCAGGAAAGATGTATGCTCAGCGTGGCTATTCTTAAACCATACAGTTGTGGTGAGTCTGCTGAAAAAACAAAAGACTCCTTCACAGATTGCACAAAGAAGCATTATATCAGATGTTTAAAATCCATTCTGTGTGTTCAAGTAGTTTCAAATGAAAATGTAAAGAAAAGTTAATTGCAATGCAGAACAATCCTCATTAGATTCTCATGTTTTTCATCACATCTTCATACCGTAGGGCTTAACTATACTTATAGATAGTAACTGTAAAGAAAACTGCAGACATGCAGTCTGCTTAGGCGACCAAACCTCATTGATCTACTTGAACAACATGAGCCAGATAACACTGCATTTGACCATCACATAGGGTCTTTTTTCTGACATACCACTCTGATTGCACTGAAACTCTCAAGTGTTCTAAAAAACAAGATTCTATTCTGTTTCTCAAATGTGTTTTATGTACTGTATATACCTGTATACTGTTTCTGTGAGACTATTGTGGATTTTGGGTCGTTGATCTGTGTTAACATTAATATAAAAGGCCATATTTTTCATGGACAGTACCTTTTCAGGGAGATGTCTGCTTGCAAAAAAGGTCTTCTTCTTCTTGAGTGAGGCCTACAATAACATTATAAGACAAAAATAGCGTGAGTGAAATTGAACCGTAGAGTTTTAGTGTGTGTTTGTTGCATGAAATGTTTCAGATGCAGCCGCCTCACAGTCACTGATAGTCCTCATCCAGCCAACTGCTTTCTTCTTAGATAAGTGTCTTCTGCCATAATAAATAAGATGAGTTTTGATAATCAGGTTCAGGTTGTATGACAAATAAAAAAAATAAAAAATAATATATAAAAAAAAGAGATTTAAGGGCAACCATGCAGAAGACATTGTTTATTGATGTTTGGTGTGCACTGCAATAAATTCTGTGTACCAGCTACCACCCATCACATTCTGTTCTGTAACGTAAAATTAGCTTGCTGTATCTGACTGTACTTGTTTTGGAGTCATGTAATGATCAACATTTAGGTGTGTGTTTTTAACAATTTCCCAGTGATCCTTGGTTGTCATCATGGCCACTGCAAGTACTTTACTGACACGTTGATATTGTCACCTTTGAGTGCACCACATGAATTAATAGATGGCTCTTCCACTTGACTTCATTTGCTGTTGAAACACTTTTCTTCATTTGCTGTATGAAATCTGCAAGGATGTTTAAGATATATGAATATTTAAAAATGTTTATGATTACCAAAAGATGCTATAATGGCTTTGTGCCTGAAAGTTATGTAAACAGATAAATGTGGTTTTATGGCTTCTAATATTGTGTTTAATGAAGAGGTATGTTGATGTCAAAAAGTGTTATAAAAATACTCATATCATTTTATAAAAAATATAACCAAAAAGCCATATCTTGTCATTGTTATCTTGTTTTGTGATTTACTGTAGTCCTTAAAAACTGAAGGTAGACTATTTAACCAACTAATAACCTTCCTTAAGCGTGCTCGTCTCTCCCCATGTTTCTCATTAATAAATCAATGGAAGAGGTGTTTGGAGAGCAGGAAAGATTACCGGACCCTGTCGCCCAATAGGAACAGTAATGTTAATGCTATTACAGTTTACTCTTCTACAAACCAGGACCATTGTCTCTGCAAAGACCTCTGACTCTGATATGCAGTGAAGAAGCTGCTGCTGAGTTGTCAGGTTGGTGTATAAAACTGTGATGAATCCATATGAATCTCTCTCNNNAGAGAGAGAGAGAGAGAGAGAGAGAGAGAGAGAAAGAGAGAGAATTTAGGGTGAAGAATCAGCTTTTGGTTTCTGAGGTCTGAGGTCAACACTGTTCGTGTAACACATGCAGTTATTGATCCAGCTTCCATATCAATTCCAATCAAATGAATCAAATGCAAATCAATACTGTTTAACTTAAGAAGCCACTGACATTTATAAACTTAAATGATCTTATAGAAAGTTTAAATTGAAATAAAATAGACTAGTTAACTTTGTAATTTTAGCAAAAAAAATAATCTGAAAACACGGGAATAACAAAAGTGATCAGGATGAACAGGGGAAATCAATTGAAAAACAATAACAGATTGTTCTGAATGTATTTGGTCCTCTTCACTCTTTGCATGCGCCTAATGTAAACATTCAAGTGACTACAATTGACACCTTTGCCATCAATCTCAACAACCCTTAATTAAAATGTGGAAGAACATTGTGACTAAATTGTGGAAGCCTATTTAAAAGAAATCCCAATTTTAATCCTGAATTTAATAAATTATTTAACTCTATTTACAAATTTCTTTCATATATATTTCAGGTATTTCTCTCTGAGATAAAATAAAGTATTTTTCATTCTTTCTTTTATTATGCTGTTATATTGTGTAACTGAAAGTCCCTTCTGGAGATAAATGTTGGAGATGAACTAAGGCTATGAATGCTATGGAGTGTAGTATTTGCTAATGCTAAGCACAAATGCACTTAAATAAGCAATAAACAAATTATAGCAAGAAAATTGACAGTCATCACTATTTTGGTCTTCAAGACTATGTCTCCAAAAGCTTTGAACATATTTGGGTAGTTTATTTCATTCTTCCTGGCATAACCTTTCAGGCTTAAATGAACAGAAAAAAAAACATTTGTGAACTGCCAATTTCACAGTTAATGGACCTTACACATTATACACAGGTGTGGTGTGTGTCTTCCTAAATGATGTCTAATTTATTACAAGCATATGTCGATGTAGATATAATCAAATTATAATAATAACCAAAGATAATTAGCACAACAGGATGCACCTGAACACAACACGAAGTCTCACAGCAAAGGCTCTGAGAGGTTTTCTGAATAAGACATTAACATGTTTTAATATATTGTACGTCTGAATACGTACTTACATCTAGCTTTCAAACAGAGAATATTGTTGGAACAAGT
Organism: Rhadinocentrus ornatus; assembly: GCA_037177495.1. NCBI lineage: Eukaryota > Metazoa > Chordata > Actinopteri > Atheriniformes > Melanotaeniidae > Rhadinocentrus > Rhadinocentrus ornatus. The sequence continues at coordinate 21,159,275 of JBAMHW010000010.1, read as the reverse complement.
ACTTAAAAGTAAACAAATACCATCAAATAGTTACAAAAACAAACAAAAAACAAACATGAACTTTGCATTTACGCTGCATGTCTAGCACACCACTGGGAAAAACAATAATCCTTCACATGCCTAATAAAAGCATGATGCTTGTATGGATTCTACAGATGTTATGACGCTACCAGCCTCTGCAGGTGGGAATGAGTCAAGCAGGTACTAAATATGAGAGCAGTCTATAAATCTATCATTTAGTCAAACAAGCTTATTGAAAGACATTTTTAAACATGATGTCCACGACTAACCCATTAAAAGTTAGATCGCACACACTGATCACAGTGCATTGTGAATATGTACTGCAGAAAAGAGCTGCAGCTTCTAGCATAAATAAACATAAAGCTTTGTAGCTCCTCTCATATTTAAGTGAAATGTAGACAGGAATGAAGCCTGTGTGGGTAGGGGTTTAAAGTGTTTACACTGGATTTCTGATCATGATAGACAGTCTGAGAGCAGCATCCTTCTCCTGTGTTGACTGATGGTTGGATCACTGGGAGCAGCTCCATGTCTGAATCATCCCCAGCAGCACTGACAGAAATTAGAATAAATCTCAGTTTCTCTTCTGATTATTTGTCCAGCTGAGGAGGGCAGTCATTAACAACTCACCACTGCCTGCCTTTCAGTTCGCATGTTAATTTGACAGGAAACACAATTGTGTCACCACTCATGTGTTACATGTTTTCTCATGCCTAACCAGCCAGAGTGGTCATGGCTGTTACACCTGTGACATGCCTGTTAGGAAGCACAGTAAATCAGCAGAATCTGTCAATATTTAGTAGTGAAACTCTCTCTGCACTCGTAAGCCTGCAATACTGACTCTTTTTTTTTCTGCATCTCAGACTTAATCATTGTGATGTTTGTGTGGTTGTGTAGTCCGAGGGTGAGTGAAGGGGGATTGAGGAATTGTCAGTCGGTGGGGCAGGTGCACTTTAGCTCCTCTGGGACTGTAATGGGATGAGGCCCAGCCAGAATGAGTGTTTGATGACGGAGTTGCACACTTCCCTTGAGACTTTGCCTGCATGCAATTATCCTCCTGATCCCTCCTCCAAATGTCCACAACATACTCCACTCACTGCTGCCTCAATATCCTTTAATTTCCAATGGAAAATTCTGCTCCATTATATACTAAAAGATTTAGTAATAATAACCCTACGTTTCACAGCAACATTGAAGTAATTACTGTTTTATGACAACCTCCTGCATGACAATACACTCCTTCAGGGCAAATAAATTTACACACACCTCCTTCCCCTCCCTTGTTAATGGCTTTATTAATGGAGAGCCAGCCAGCCCAAATTGGTTTTACATAAAATAACATCATAAATCACTGCTTTTCATCCACTACAACACATGTGCAAAAATAAATAACTATTCTAAAAAACATTGCTGTTTCCAAACTTCTTTGTTCTCTCTTTTTAATGTTTTGAAATGAGATTCTGCTGAGGACGCTCAGCCAGCCAACATGCAAAAAAAAAAAAAAAACTCCTTCTGTGAAATGCAAATGAGGCCCAAATCTTCATCCTGCTCAGCTCCCAACAACAATGAGGACTGTGTGCTATCAACACGTTCATCTGCGTTTACTTCCTAGTCCACTTAAACATTTGTTAACACCACTCCAGTTTTTAAATCCCGCACTGTGACAAGGTGGTAATGTTTTCTGTGGGCCGTTTTGTATTCAGGGATGCAGAAAATAGGAACTTCATCAGAAGAAGAAGATTGCTGCATCCAACTGTTTTTCCTCCACAAAACCTGTTTCTTCAGTTGCATGTGATGTAATCTGTCAGAGGTCTGCTTCCCCTCCCCCATATCAGATTCATGGCACCTTCATGCAGCTCATTTCACACACAGAGACAAAGGATGATAAGATTTAACATGATACTGTAAGGGCTAGCAAAGCATCACTAGCTCTGATTGTTATCTGAATTGAAAAATAAGATAAATAGAATATTTCAGTTTTGTTTTACAAAAAATGCAGCCAGCTCATTGTTTCAGGATCAGGTTTATTAAGTAATTAGCTTGTAATTATTTGCCATTATAACAATTGAAACCTTTAGACGTGTCTTTTGTCTAAACCCTAAATAAGCTGCAAAACACACAATGCTTCATTCTTAGAATATTTTATTTTAATATGAGAACCTTAAACAAGTTATATAAGGGAAAATTGGCTTAAAGATTATCTACATTTCTTTTCCCTTGACTATTTTCTTTTTTAACTTTTCAGTTTTATCAACACTTTGTCGCAGACTGCAGGATCTCTCCCATTCTCTCCTCAAACCCTGAAAATGCTTCTGCATACACAGCAGCTCCCTGCAGAGTCATGCCGTCAACATTGTGGCTATCTACCTTACAAGCTGCAATATTTATCAAAAAAAGTAGCACACATTTACAAATTGATCTTTTTTCCCTTAACCCACATTATAGCATTTCTGTGCCTCAGTGCATGCTACATGATAATGATCTGCATGCTCTGAGTGGGACACAGGTGTGTACTGGGGTCCGCCTGCCACAGTGATCAGTCACTGGGGCCACATAAGGGCCAAGCTGGAGCGGCTTAGGCACGTGCCGAGGGAGGGCTCTAGCCTGCCTCACCCACCCCCTCAAAGGAGTCGCTATTCACATCACCAGATGGTGGCTGGATCTGAGTTTTAATGAATGTTATCCTTCATGACCCTTTAGGAGGCGCAGAACAGCAGTTCCCCTCTTCAGCATGTCTCACTGCAGTTGTTCCACCCCATGCTGACAGAGAACAATATAACACTGGATGGTATATCAGCTACAGGAGCTGAAATGTGGGGGGAGTATAAAACAGTCTGCTGCAGATATTACTTAACATCTAAATATGTCATTTTCTCGTTAGAGGCGAAGTTTCATTAGACTGAAATGCTAAACATTTACTTAATACATAGATGTGTAGAATTAGAAGTGAATAGAAGTCTAACATACTGCAATCTTACTATAAAAAATAGTCTGCAAAGTATAAATCATCTTAATTTATAATATAAACACCTTTTTTGGTAACAGTAATAAATGTTCCTAGTTTGTTTCTATGAAGCTTTCCAAATAATTGTTTTAACAAATACAGATAGATACCAGCAGAGAACTTAATTATCTTTTCTTTTCTTGCAGGCTTCTTACTATCACACATCTGAGTCATCGCCATGGTTGCACACCTGCTCTGCCAATTATGTGTTAAGGCTGTGAATAAGAGTGTGAATCTTAAACTCTATTAAACTCTCATTAGTATTTGGAATACAACTTAAATGTAGCTTTTGTTTTAAATATAATACAGTGCAATAGGCAAATAATTCTGAATATATCTTCAAAATAGACATGCTCAGATCGACTCAGTCATCGCAGGTTTACATCCATCCTGACATGCTTTTTTTATTGGTTGAAAATAAATTGCTTGTGTACAAGCCGCCCTTTATTCACTGACCCTTGTCTGTCTCTATGTGGATTGCTTTCACGGTGTGTTAAATGAGCCGTGGCTGTGTTGGTGTTTCCCTCCACACAGCAGCCGGGGCTCTAATCTGCTGTCTGACAGAGACATGCCACAAACCAGCTACTGTGGATGGTCTGATTTAAGATGCCTGATCTGACTAATTGATCCCTCCCCACAGAGGTGATCTGACACATAGGCTAGGTCTGAGATGTGTGAATTGGCAGTTGAGTCACATAAATGGCATTACGCCAATTAAAATCTAAAAGGTCTGAATCAAGGCTCCAATCTTATTGGTAAAAGAAAGAGAAAATAAAAATCCCTTTATCCTTAAACCTCCAAAGAACATCTATAAGTACAAACAATACACTGCCTAAAAATTACTTTCAACATATTTCAGTCAGATCATGTTCTGCCATTGCTCATAAGACAGCATGTAATCTCACCATCAGCCCAAATCCAGTGAGCTGGGCAAACTATCTGCCCAGATAAGAAATAAATAAAACTAAAACTTATAATTTCACAAGGAAAATAAATTACAAAACTATTATAAAAGGGAAAAAATTAGTCTTTAATATTTAGTCTTACCAGAGCCAAAAAATGGAAATTTGTCATTCACCTTCTACACAGACTGAAATGTTGTATTTGTTTGTAATATTTCACAAACTTACCAGAAGTCCATTCAAAGGTCTTTTATATACAATGAAAAAGATCAGTCTGTACAACACAAACATATTCTGAGATGCTTTGAAAATAATGCTAATAAACAACACTTAGAGGCATTCCTCTGTTGTAAATATTACAAAAGGGAAAATAGTCTTTAAATGTTGCCTTAATTGATGAAGCTGTGAATAAGCTCACATTAAATCTATATATATACAGAAATATAAAATATTGGACACAGATAGTAAACATGCATCTGGCTTTATTCATCATGCTCTAAAGAAGCCTCAAAACTTGCTTAATTCTGACAGAAGGTCTCCCCACACACTCAAACCTCTTACATCAAAGTCACCATCAGAAATCTTCAAAGCATTTAGCTCATCTTCTGTACTTGTCTTTAAAGAAGGACAGGCCTCGAACAAAACCAAAAAAAGCCCAGCCATCTTCTGGAAGGACACTGTGGAGGTTGTGCTAGTTTGAACCCATTTGCCGTCACTTACACTGTACTCCATCTCTGAGGCACACTTTTTCAGCACGCAATAGTATGCATCTCTAAATTTCTGGTGTCTTTTTGAAAGGTCTTTAAGAAGTGTAGAAGGAAATGTAGAACACATGTGTTGCAGCACACTGTGTTGATTCTGAAGCCAATTCAAGAGAAAACCCTGTGAAGCTGCCCGTGCAGCAGAGTCTTCAGGTGTCAGTAGTGCTGTAGCAATGACTAGACTAAAATGTTGTGGTGCTCCTGCAAACAACTGGTAGAGCGAGCATAAAAAATCCAGTGCTTGGCGGTGGTCATTGCTTTGGCTCAGCAGAGCATCCAACTTCTTCATTAGCATCTCCCCCTGCACCTCGGTATCAGCACCAACAGCTGAAAGGCTTGAAAGGGGACGCAGGACTTTACAAACTGATTTGCATTGAACAATGTGGCTGCAGAAGCCTGTGATATCCTCATACTCGCTGTCCATGGCGTTAACAGGGATCTTTTTGTCAAATAGTATCTTCATGATGGTGCTGGGCAAGTTGGGATTGTTCAACAACCCGACGAGCAACAAGTGCTGAAATCGGGGGAGGTCCGAGAAGGAAACATCAGAATATCCAGAGATAGCATCTCGCAGATTTTGATTCGTGAGGTTCAGCTGATTCTGCATAACTCCTCTTATGGCGGAGTTATTATGAAACCTGGAATAGATGTGCTCGCAGTACTTGGCCCAGTGAAATGCTCTGGACAGAGTTTGCTCATCCCACTGCTTCACCATTCCGCTGTGAGCAGCCACAGCCAGTAGCTCCACCGTGCTAACAAAGTTTTTCAGCACCGCCTCCATGTCGCGCTCTCTGCATTCAGAGTTAAGCTTCTAGCCTCCGGAGATTAGCACAAGCTGAAGGACAAAATATAAACAATCTAAACATTCACCCGTATCTTCCGTACGTTTTATAATCTGTTACAATTTTACTGAGACACATAGTGGGTTAGCTACAAGTTGGCAGGAGCCGACAAGTTAATGGATAAAGATAGTTGACCGGATTTCCGGTAGTACATTTCAAAATAGATTTTATTTTTAAGAGAGATAATCTCAAGCAACCACTAACAACGGCAACAAAAGCTAAACATAACACATTAATGCTAATAAATGTGTATTGTAAACTCACTTTTTTAATATATATATTGTAAACTCACTTGCCTCTGGAGTTATCCACCACTTGGAGTTCCGGTTGAGCTTGCGCCGCTTCACTGCGCATGCGTTGTCGACTGGCGAAATTCATGCAGACACGACCCCCACTCCCCCTAAAACAAGGACAGAAAAAACAAAATAATAATAATAATAATAATAATAATAATAACAATAATAATAATAATAATAATAATAATAATACAAACATCAATGCTCGCTTTTCTCTCTCTACATTTTGTTTATATTTATTTTTTTGTATGAATACATTTTCATGTATGGAATGATATCACGAAGAGTTAGTTAGACTTTTTCCCCCCCTCTTAGACAATGCAACATCATTTCTGTAGCCTACTTGCGATCTTTGTGACTGTCATGGTACACCTCAAATAATTTTTTTACTACGACATGTCATTATAGTTTAGTAGCTTATAGACACACTAGATCGATGTCAGATTTGATATAGGTGGGTTTTTTGGATCAGTACTAAGTATATAACTGAGTTTTACATACTGACCTGCTTAATTCAATCCTGTAATGTCATTTCGAGCAAGAGGAGGGACGTGGTGAAGTGAGCAAGATCAAACTTCCCTCCCATCATCATCATCATCATCATCATCAACGGCAGCATGCTCTGAGTATATGTGTGTCTGTGTACAGTCAGATCTGTGCAGTGCGAACCGAGAGACCCCTCCAGTTCACATTAACTCATTGTTTTGGAGTGCTCATCGCTGCTGTGAGAAGCATGAAAACTGGAATTCAACAGCTCACTATCGAGTGAGAGGAAGGTGCGCAGCAACGAGCTGAACCCACAGGGTGAGCACAGTTAAAAAGCTCTACAGCAAATATATAGACTGTTTTGTGATTGTCTGATGTTATTTATTAATCGATGTGCAAAGCGTTTCTTTCTTTCTTTCTTTCTTTCTTTCTTTCTTTCTTTCTTTCTTTCTTTCTTTCTTTCTTTCTTTCTTTCTTTCTCGCTGTTCTTTGCAGAATCATGCCATCTCTCTGCTTATTTAAAAAATGAAGTTTATTATTTCTTATGCGTTGACTGGGAATTTGCATTGATTAATTTAAAATGTAAAACTCAGTGCAAAGTACTTCTAATTGCACAGAATATTACACATTTTCTCCAGTAGCAGCTTTCTGTCACCCTGGCTTTAATTAGTGTGCACTCAGCTGTATTTCAGACATAACTCATGAGGCGTCTTCACTTGATCCTATTTTCAGAGTGGAAAATTGTCTTTTGTGGCTGTATTTTATTTGTGACTGTTGTAAAAAAGGAGACAATTTAAAATTTTATTGCAGCTGTAAATTCTTTTCTTCAAAGAAAAAAAGAGGCCAATACATCTTCATCCAATATCAAATTATGTCATTGCACTGAATTCAAAGTACAGTGTATGCATCTGTTTTCTTGACATATTGTTTGTTGATAGTTAAAATGTTGACCACACACATAGGGGTTTGTAGTTAAATGCATGGTATTGCTTATTGGTAACAATGTTGCTAAATCTGTAAAAAATCAGTGGATAATTGCCACTCCATGTGGTGCACTAATAAACACGAGTGCTGGAATGTGTGATTTGATATTATAATAAACATTCTTGTTGCTGTTGTAGGGTTTGTTTCATGGGCATTTGCGTTACACACTGGTTTTGTTTATGCTTACTTATGGAAACTTTTTAACTGTACTGAGTAGCTACAGTAACGGATGCAGTATGATACCTGAGTACTTTTCTTAAGTAGAAATATTCCCTTGTTTGAATTATCATATTCACCTCTGGATCAGTTAACTGTTGTTGAGGAGGAAGGCATGGAAGGCGATGAGGGTTAGCTGGACAGAGGCACTGTTGTATTTTCTAATTGCTGTGATTCAGCAGTCACAATTCCCATCCATATGCCTTTCCTGCAGCAATCAGCCATGTTATGATAGCTTTGCAAAAGTCATGAGGCCTTGGATTGACAATCTCCATTTGTATCTCTGTGTATCTGAATAATTATCAAAAAGTCAAGTATTAGATTCTAACCTCGTTTCAGAGAATAACATTCACAAGTTTAGCAGAGTGGTGTTTTGGGGCCTAAAGTGGAAGAGGTCAGGCTACAGTATGGTGAGAGGAAACAGGCATGTTTTATGAGGTTCTTTGAGGCTTCTGAGGAAAAGTAGGGCAAATTTGACAGACTGTTTATACACAATCCTGTCAAAAGCTATAAAGCTCTTTACAAAATATTGACTTTTAGCCCGGTTAAGCAGAATAACTGAGCAGAAAGGCATATATTTTATATTATATTTATCAAAACAATACATGAGAAGTCATTCCAAAACATTTCAGTGGATTCTGAATGACTTAGTCATTAGAGAAACCCAACTTGACATACAAGATGGGTTGCTCTCATTATTTGACAAAGTTAAAGTAAAATGGTTAACAAAATGATTAACAAACTGTATAAACAATGAGTAATTCAACTGAAGTTGAGTGTGTTTCCAGTATGTCCTCTTTATTTGTTCATTTACATGTAGCACCAGTAAGTTAGCTTGTCTGAAGCTGTCCCAGTGTTCTTGTTTTGTCAGCCGTCACCACACTGGACATGGGAATGTAGCGCCTGTGCATGACTGCTGAGCTCCACAGTTTACTGTGTGTACGCAGTGAGAAGCTGTTGTCCTCGTGAAAATAACATGACCTTGGTCAGACATCAAGGTCTCGATGTCCAGTTTTGCACCACAGTATGATTTGGTTACATGCAATTCCAGAGGGACCCTGAAAAGTTTCTCAGATTTAAAGGTCAGATTCCTCACATCGCGTTACACTGCCTCAGTATTCAGAGTAAATCTTCAGCCATCACACACTAGAAACTATTTGTTTATGGTAGCTGTGCTTCCTTGTTCGAATAAATGACCTTTTGTAATTTCCATCAGCTGTCCTGTTGCTATTTGCCTGACATAGGCAAAAGTGAAATGGTCCTGTTTGTGTCCAAACTGGAGACAGAATGTGATTACGATGTCTACACCGACTTCCAGACTGAGCCCATAAAAACACATTTGTATGCTTATGATTCTTCCCTTTTTACACAAGGTTGTCTCTTCTATGTCTGCATCACAACATTATTCAGTTTACTTCAGAGGTTACAGCAGCTTATACACGAGTGAAGGAGCTGTTGTTTGTTTTTTTCCCCTTATGATAACTTGTGGCTACTTTTTATGAGTCACCCATTCATCTCTAAATCAGATCTTGAAAAGACTCGACTGAAATCTGAGTGGTTTTCACTTAATAGCTTAAACACTGGACACTTGGCAACGTTATGGTGAAGTATTGGAAAAGGTTCCAAGAAATGTCTTATTTACTCTATGAAATCACTTTACAGGAAAGAAAGCAATGGCTTAATTTTTCTCTTTTTATTGATGTCAAATGTATTTGATCCGTGCAAGTTCCACTACAGCATCGACTGTATTGACTGATATAGACTCTTTAATAGCCTCTATTACAGATGGATGAGTAAACTGAAAGAGCTCTTTGTTTGTTTAATAAAACTCGTATTGTTTGAGTCTGGCTGGTATGAAAGTGTCTCTTGTCAAATGAAAAAGTGGACTGAAATGTTACTTTCTATTATCATCAGGTGGATTGTAATCCATACCAGAATGAGGTCAAAAGTTACCAAAATCACTTTCTCCAATATTTTTAGATCATTATTTCCTTCTTTTTGGCAAATGGTTCTGAACAGCAGCATTTTAAGAGTATCATATGTAAAATATAATATATCATGAATGTAAAACAAAAATCTTAGAACGTCTTTATTTGAATTCAGAAATTTCTTAGACTCTGAACACTAACACTGCACAGTGTGTGAAGAGTTTTAACTATAAGTGAAATGACTGAAGTCAGTAGCCAACAAGCTACTATGCAGCTACTGTGAATAAAAAATAACAGCAGCATTTTTTAAGAAAAAAGAAAGACTGTTCTCTGGTTTAATGAAATATGAGAACTCACAGCCTTCTCTGTTTTAACTCACAGTCAGCTAAAGAATTTCGGGTTTCACTGTTGCTGAGTTAAAATAAATTATCTGAAGGTGACTGAAACCTGGACTCTTAAAACTTAATGTACTACTAACAGTATCTTTGGCCGGAGTAAATATGGTTTTATTTTGTCCTTTCATATGAATGTGCATACCGAGATAAGTCTCACTTTTCTCAATATAACAGCTATTTAATGTCTTGAGTAGATTTCTTCAAAGTTGCATAATCATTTATATGATCAGTGGTTAGATCATGGAAGTCAAAGTAATTCTCTCAAAATGTCATATAATTGTATGATAGGATAGAAGCAATGACATTTCATAACTAAAAAGTCAAAGGTAAACTTCATTTTGACATCATAATGTTCATCAAAAGACAAAAAAAAAAGAGGAAGAAGAAGAAAAAAAAACTCTGTTATTCAACATTACAACTTAGGAACTGATGGAGGAATTGTGATCACACGTTTAGGTGTATACCCAGCTGGTATCACTAACCTTGGGCGGCCATAAGATTTAGAGTAAACTGTGACTTGATGGCTGGTGAAGGCATACACAGAAGGCAATTACTGTACTTTTGACATTTAATGGGCTGGAGGAATTATCTCTTGGTAAGGAAACAAAAAGTAACCTGATAATGAAAATAACTGTTAGTTATAACCCAAATATAGAAGTCTGGAAATAATGCATTGTATTTATTATGCGTATACATTACCGATCTAATCATACATACAATACGAATAAACATACAAACATATATCTACATACAGGGCGTACAAATAATAAAGAAACTTTGAAGTTTGTGTCACTTAATTATAGATATATGTAAAATTCCATCTCTTTGTTTTCCACTATTCCTTGTTTAGGCCATCAGTAGAGAACAATGTGTAGCTCTCTGAGGCCAAGCCAGCCCTGTGGCCCTGGGCTGACCGACATGCAGCAGTACCACCAGTGGCTGTCCAGTCGACATGAAGCCAGCCTACTGCCCATGAAGGAAGACCTAGCCCTTTGGCTTTCTAATATTCTCGGTAAGTCACTTTCATACACAATACACTAGTGTATCTGCTGAATACTGGTAAAAGTCCCATCCAAATAAAAAAGGAATGTTTCAGTTTTCTGTAAATTGAAATGTTTCAGTATCTATCAGCATCAGGGTAATATGTACCCCATTTGCGACATTATGATCAGTTATGATGTGAAGAATTTCTCTCATGCATTTACATTGCAGTGATTTGTGTGGATAAAATTTGTTGTGTATGATTTACTTCACACACATTTTTTCTACCTCTGCAAAAACAAAACAGTGGGCAATTGTTGATTTATTTTAACATTTGCCTAGAAACAGCATAGCTTTAAAAATGTTTTGCAAATTTTCTCCTGTCTTTTGCATTAACTTAAGTGGTAATACTGAAGCAAACACCTCTACAGGGGACTGGAATCAATCTGAACCTCATTACAAACCTTTTTTAAAGTCAACAGTATGCATGAACCAGCTTCAGTGTTTCCCTGTTTTTCCATAGATTACCTTAAATGAAGAATGGACATCGTTAACTTCTCTTAAATAATGCACAGCCACTGATGAAGAACAAGCAGTGATGGAAAAAGCAATGTGTGGTGTACTTCAACAGTTTGGTCACAAATAGATAAACAAAGCACTATGATCTGATTTAAATTCAGAGGAATCGTTGATGTAGCCTCAGTGGCTGATGTATAAGTAAGGATTTTTTAGGCTGACAGATAAAATGCTATGCCTGAAATGTGGTCATGTTGTGTCAGTCTGATGCAACATATAATGTTGTCTCCCTTTCTCCTTTCAAGGAGAGGAAACCCAAGCATGTTGTTTAATGTTGACATAATTTTACATACATGCAACAAAAGATTTATAAATATAAAGCTGATGAACAATTTGAGGAAAACAATAATTTAGAATAAAACTCAAGTCAAGTTATCAAATGTTTCTATTATCAGTTTTTAGGGCAAAATTTTCAAACCTTGCTTAGGTTTTCATGAAAGAAGAAGATTTATCAGCAATTTTCTAAAGTGTTACTTCCAGAAAGTTTCCTTTAAAACTAGGTACAGCTGTATTAAACAGCTGGAGGTTAGTATAGTAGGCATCCTGCAGAGTGTATACAACCATTTCTTAAGATAACTGTAAACAGGTTCAGTTCCTGGTACAGTCTCCTGTTTGCATGTGTGTGTGCGAATGTGGGCAGTTTAAAAAAGCTCAAAAGTCTTCCCTGTTATCTCTGGTGTTCTGTTTTCACTGGAACCAGTTGAACCAGAAACTTATGGTCTGCTGTGATGATAGGTAAATGACTTTCAAGCTTCAGAAATATCAATATATTTCCAGTGAATATACACTATTGTTGATATAGGTTATTTGTGCAGCTTCAGGTGGGAGGAGCTGTGGATGGGGGGTATATGTCTTGGTATACAGATGAGTCATGTTGTTGTTAAGCTCTGAGGTTAAAGGAATGGAGGAGCTTCAGTGATTAAGTATTTGAATTTAAATATTTCTTTATAGCCCTCTGGCTGTATGATTTCCTCACACACAGGGAGCGTGGGGTTGAGTATGAGCAGAAAACGTGAACTCACTGAGTATCAAGATTCAATCTCTCTTTTCTGGGCTCAGTTACAACATTTGGAACTCATTAAACATCGAACCCCCAAACCCCTCCTCTTATAAGAAACAGAAAAGGGGTAAAAAAAAAAAAAAAAAAAAAAAAAAGAAATCTCTCCAGTTTCTTTCCACAGACACCCCCTGCCACCACCTCCTATTTCACAATGATCTAACTAAGAAAGAATGGTCCTCTGGAAGTCAGTCAACTGGACACCACATGTTGATCACCAATATATCTCTGCAACAGTGCAGAGGCGTAATATGAAGCATATCCTGCACAAACAGATGCACCATTTTATATGCCCTTGTCTTTGCCATCCAATGGTGTTTTATCAGGACATCCCTCCAGAATCTCCCACATCATGAAATATTTCAAAGTTTGGCTCTGAGACAGCTGCAGCAACAGAAAGGCTCAATCAAATAAAACTGTTACTGAGAGTTGACAACATTACATCAGGTTCAGCCTCAGCCTGGAATGGACAGGAGATTAAATTTCATTTCTTTATATATTTTAAATGAGCATTTTATGATGGATTTATGGTGCTGGACTGTCTGCTGTCTTTATGTGTCCCCTGCTCAGGTCTGGAAATCACCGCTGAGAGCTTCATGGATCGGTTAGACAATGGCTTCCTGTTGTGCCAGCTGGCTGAGACGCTACAGGAAAAGTTCAGGCAAAGTAATGGAGACCTGCTTGCCCTTGGCAACAGCAAGGTATGGAGAAATTGGAGGATTGCAGTAGCCTGGCGTGATACGGGTTACAGTGAAAACATTAATTTGGAGGCTAACGTTTGGCTGAAAGCATTCCCAGACTAACTTGCAGTGTGAATGATTTTTGCAGAGGATTGTTTCTGAGCAGGAAAACATCAGTCAAGTTGTAACTTATTAGATCAGGTTGAGAAACAGTCACTTTGGTCTCAAGTGTTTTAACAGCTTCCTCCATGATTAAAAGTAATTTTTTATGTATTTCCTTTTAAATGATATTTTCACGTCAATTATATTGAAACCAAATTGCTGCAGGACATTGTTAAAGTCTGACTGACTCTAATTGAGATAGGAAATGGTTATATTAACATTCCTTAGACAATCAATATCACAAATCCCTCTCATCTTAAACATCTTAAACACAAACTAATATTATAACATCTGGGGGTTGTATTAGGAGAGAGAACCTACCTGAAAACCTTTTAATTAAAATACTTGCTTGGTTTTGTGAGAATTCAAACTTTGCAAAGAGCTCCACATTTTCAGAGCAAAGTGAATAAAGAGTGAGATGGGGGACGGGGTCCACCACCCTCCCAGCCCACAATTCCTGTGAGAATTGGAAGAGCTAAATGTTCTGCAAGCCTTAAGTGTTGGTTTCATACATTTTGTTAAAAGGTTACCATGAAAGTACATTTATAAGTAATTTAACCAACACAATCTTCTTAATTGTACATTTACTGCATCAGTGATCAAGAGAACAGAGACAGAGGTGCAAATGCTTAGATTTCTTAAACTGAAGTGCAACTTTTTTATAGAGTTTTAATGTCTTATGTGATTTCTGACAAACCAAAAGTCAAAATACTGATGTTTTTTAATGAATTTATTCTTGTGTTCAATCTAAAGAAATCCAATAAACACTCCCTCTAGTCAAAACATGTCAAAATGAAAAAGTTTAATGTGATGATGCCATTATCTTGTAGACATTTTTACAATATTAGTGACTACAGATGTTTATCCACACTGAGGCAGCGTCTGGTGCTCAGTGGGAGGATATGGTTCCAACGCAAGGAAACACTGATTAGTTCATGTCACTATTCAGAAGGAAAGAAGCCAATGGCTCTTTTGTTGGTTCTTTAGTGAGAGTTGTTGATGTTTGCACTGGGGCATTACTGCGCTGATGACGGCGGGTCTCCTGATCTCAGCGTGAGTGCAGCAGCACAGATGTGAGGAAATACTTGAGGTCAGTGACCGTGGGATGGCAGAGAAGCTACTGAAATAGAGGAGCCTATTGATTGTGGAGACCCACAGAAAGTTAGCGGAGGAGTTGAGACAGATATTCTGCAATGAGCATAATTTATTGTCCATGTTATAACTCTTATTAAATGCTTTCTGTTAATGAGATATGGAAGATTCATGCTGCTTTCCATGTCTGTTACACTTGTGTATTTCATCTTATGACACTTTATAGGCTGTATTTGTTTGCTGATAAGTTTTAGGATTAAAATGAGAACCCCCATCTATTATAAAACTTCCGTTATAAGTTGATGAGATGTGTGTGGTGGAGCTACTGCAACTGAATGCAACAGAAACGATAAATCACACTATGATGATGCTGTTTCTTAAACATTATGCTTACATCAATCATTAGTCTTTACAAAGGAGTTAGGATTATATTTCTTCCTTCTTGCAATAACCTATTACATGTAAAGTATGAATATAAACCAAATGCAGAGACCTGCAATGACCTAAATTCAACTGAAAATCTTACAAAGACAACATATCAAATTTTGAAACTTAGAAATGTTACTAAAACGTAGGCTCATTTGAGTCTGAAAAGTGTTGGGACCAGGTACCAGAAGATTGGAAAAGGTGTTTAATTCTGACCAGTTGGTGGAATATCTCATAAGTAAATAGGTTAATTAGGAAAAAATCAGTAACACAGCTGGGAATAAAAAGAACATCCCAGATGAGCTTATTCAGAAGAGTCTTTTAGAGGCGAGGTTGCTGGGGGACTCACTGATGTTTGTGGACAATTAAGTCAGTGGATTCAGAAGTGAGTGCGAGAGTGGTCATGCATGCATGCCTGCATACATACGAAGGAATGAGTGAATGAATGAATGGTTGGGCCTTTGATGGACCGGCAACCTGTCCACGGTTACCATGCCTCTTGCCTAGTAACTGCTCACTGTAAAATCTAACTTACATTACAGTTATTTAGCTGACACTTTTATCCAAAGCAACTTTAAGGGTCTTGCCTAAGGACCCAACTGGAAGGTGTTAATATTCGTCCCCTGGGGAATCGAGGTCTTGTCTCCCGCATGGCAGACAGATGCTCTGCCAACTGAGCTACCCAGTCTCTAGTTGGCTCTGTGTAAAAAACATATGCAAACTCATTGCCTCAAAAAAATTAAGTTTTTGTTATTTTGAATGATTGAATACAATTAACTAAAATGGTTATGGTTTTTCGAATGTTTACGAACTTGATCAATTTGATTTAGCTGTAAGTGCATGAGGTTTTAGAAGAAACTTGATTTGATAAATTTCACATAAATTGAAAGAGATGCTTCACAAAAAGTTTTTTTTTCAACACACATGATGATTTCAGGCCCAGGTGGGCGGGTTTCTGCTAGAACTAATGTCAGACCACAGACGTCTGTGTGACGGTGCAGCTGCTGCCTGGATAACTGGTTTTAAATACAGGGATGACCAGTAGGCAAAGCAGTCACATGACAATAACAACATAAATAAAAAATGCTTTTT
This sequence comes from Rhadinocentrus ornatus, assembly GCA_037177495.1. Taxonomy (NCBI): domain Eukaryota; kingdom Metazoa; phylum Chordata; class Actinopteri; order Atheriniformes; family Melanotaeniidae; genus Rhadinocentrus; species Rhadinocentrus ornatus. Next base: position 21,143,377 of record JBAMHW010000010.1, on the reverse strand, counting down.
TATCATCAGTTAACATCAAACAGATAAACTGTGTTTTTATAGAACATGTTACCTATACACTGAAACTATGGCGAAAGGTGGATCATTACTGATACGGCGTCAATAAAGACCATAAAATGTTTTTCTGTTTATTTAGCTAAGAACTGATTTCCTCAAACACAACAGATTTGGAGCTAGAGATCAACAAGGGTTACATGGGAAGTTTTTTTTCTTTTTGAACATTTTATTATTCCTAGTTAATATAAAATAAGAAAACTACTTATCTTAAATACACTGATTCAACTTAAGTTAATTTCTTTCCCTTTTACGCTCAAAAGTACATATAACTTGTTTAAGATTAGTATTCCTAACAACTAGATTAAAATAAAGTTATATCCACTAGATACATGTATGTTCTATTAAAACCAGTGTTACATTTTACAGTGTGGGACAAGCTCCAGCACATTTCTCAAATTTAAGATTTAATATATTGTCTTTGTACTGCACTCTGTTTTCATTTAAAAGTTTCATGGCTTCTTAACTTTTGGAGAACAAAGTTGGATAAAAATTAAGGTACAGAAAATCAGAATTTCCAGTCTTCAAGCTAAGCTGCACAAGTTGGCTGCTGATTGCTTCGTGTTTAATAGACAGATGGTATGACGGTGTATTATTCTCATCTAAATATCAGCAAGAAAGTAAATATACTTCATAAAACATAGATCGGTTTCTTTGTTGTGTGCACAAACAGCTGTGTGTGTTTACAATATTTTGGAATGAAAGAAAATAATGAAATTGTCGCTTTTTATTTAAAGAGATGCAGTCCCCTTCCCTTGTTGCTATCATCTACAAATTATTGTTTCCAGAAGCGCTTTCCCTTATGTGCAATTACCCACACAAAGATGTGGATAATACAAATGATAAAATGCTCTTCTGATAGTTATATGGAACGTCACTAGCTATAGAGTCAACCTTTTTTTCCACAGCAGTACAAAGTAGTTGAACAGCACAAATGAGAGCCTGGAATGAGAAGAAAAAATACCCACAAAACCTTGCATATTTCCCTCATGAGCTCATTGCACCTTTCTCAAAGCACAGACATATATCCTGCAAAAAAACCACAGCAAAGCACATAAATCTCTCCGAATGGACCGCGTGGGGGCTGAAACCCAAAAGTATGTCATTTGATCCCAAATCACGAAAGGCCTGGTAAAGTAGCGCTGGTTTTTTAACCCGTCATCTTCCATATTGATCTATATGGAAAAGGCCCTTGATCCTGTACTGAATCCAGAGGCTCACAGATGAAGTAGACAGTGCTGTCTACTTCAACAAAGAGCCACGCACAATTTGAGTGGCTCTTTGTTTTTAAAGGAAACTCTGGACTTCAAACCCAGACATTTATTCTGTCTAGACAAATGCAGAGTTAAACATTAATGCTCTGATCAGTGTACAGCTACTATTTATGAATGAAAGTGGGAGGATGTTCCCTATCTTATGTTGATTTTTGTTTTGTGTACTAATTTCTTCATGTCTCCAGAAGAAAATCCCAACTCGGAGGATACCCTGTCGGCAGAGTGCTCCCTCCGGCTCTTTCTTTGCACGGGACAACACAGCCAACTTCCTGGCCTGGTGCCGTGAGGTTGGAGTCGGAGAAACATGTCTTTTTGAGTCAGAAGATTTAGGTGCGTCTATATTTTCCTAGCTATTCACAACACTGTAAAACAAACAAGGTCCAGATACAAAGGAAGTAGCACTGGCACGGCCAGAGATATAGTCTCAGATTTCTGTGTCCTATGAATGGGCTGATTGTGCTGGTACAGTATCGCACAGGTTGGACTGCTTCCATCTCCTCTGTGCTGAGGTCCAGAACCTTTACATCTCTGTATCACCTCCTTTGACATTTAACAAAAAACTCACGAGGGAAACAATCTGCTGGGAGCACAGGAGTGGGAGCAGCTCTACCTTAGAACAAGGACATTTTCAATACAAAAGGAAAACAAGTGGAGCACAGATGAAACGATGTGATTCACTAAAAAAAAGTGGGACAACATGTGACAGATGTTTTCTTCAGCTCATAGTGGGATTAAATCTTTCCCTCCCTTTTCAAACTGTGTTTTATCTGTTTTTCTGACTTTCACTGAGATTTTTTTGCACATTTTACTGAAATAAGCTTGAAGTGAGCATATTTCTGTGCTGCTCCTTACAATATGATATATAGCATTTTTCAGTGCCACAGGTCTCCTAAACTATTTAAACTATGCAAATCATTTATTTCCCATAGGCCAAGTAACATACACAATACACATACACTGAAATATAATCATTATCAAATGTATCAAAATTCTATGGAAAATACTGCAGCAAAATGATAACAGCTGACAAATGTTCTTTCTTTCTTTTTTTTCTTTCTTTGGATGACTTTATCAGTTCAGCAGTAGATGTTACAACATCAGGTTTGCTATCATACACTGGATATTCTGTCTACATTGCATGGTGTGGCGTGTTACATTTATCATGCTTCTTGTCTCCACACTTCCCGTCTGGTCTGCCGTTTGGCGAAGTTGAAATTAACATTTCAAGTTTACATGTAAATTCCCAGCCTGAAGAACACTCATTTTCATTTAATTTGAGTTGAGCAGGATTAAAGAAGAGAGCAACGTTTGATTGCATGAAGTTCATGGGCTTGTTTTTTATGTGGATTTCATCATCACACAGCCACTCATTCTCACTCACCGCCTTGTTCCAGATACATTATAATGTGTTAATTACCCGATGCTAAAGCATGGTCTCTTCTTTCAGTTCTTCATAAGCAGCCGCGAGAGGTGTGCCTCTGTCTTTTAGAGTTAGGCCGGATAGCATCACGGTTTGTTCTGGCTTTTTACACTTTTCTTTCTTTATTTTATTTTATCTATAATTTTTTTCATTGATATACTTCTTTGGAGTATTTTTTACATTACTTCCACTTCCCAACAACCTGTTTCCTTGTGTAGGTACAATGTGGAGCCTCCTGGTCTTATAAAACTGGAGAAGGAGATTGAACAAGAAGAAAGTGTGGTACCTCTACCTCCTCTATCACTTTCACCCTCAGCTCAGCCCATCCCTTTATCTCCCTCTTCATCTCCTACGCCATCTACACCTCCATCTCCTACCCCATCTCCAACTCCAACCAAAGTGACGTCAAGCAAAAAAAGTACTGGGAAGCTGTTGGATGATGCTGTAAGTCAGAAAAAGGTTTACCTCTAGTGTGGTCCAGCATTTAACATCACAGTAGGGGGACATCTGTAAAGGGTTTATTTCTGTTTGTGCTACAGGTAAGACATATCGCTGATGATCCACCCTGCAGATGTGTGAATAAGTTCTGTGTGGAGAGACAGTCACAGGGTCGCTACAGAGTTGGGGAGAAAATGCTCTTTATACGGGTGAGTATATTAGGTTGTTGTCTAATATGACATATTTTAAATGGTGTTTGCAAATAGTTTAGTTTTGGATAGTTGCAATAAAGTATTGATTACTTAAATAATATGGTGAAAAGACGCTAAATTAAAAGTAAATTGATTTCCTAAAAGCTTTAAAACTAATCTATATCAGTGGAGTTAGTACTATATAATCATCTATAATGACAAAAATAGGAAAATATGTCTCCGTGAATGTTTTTAAGCTGTTTTATGTTGTTGAAGGAGGTCCAGGTTTGCTTTTAGTTAAAAGTGCTTGAGGGAAAAAAGAAACCTCTACATGCATCTCTGTTCTAAAACACACATTAAGAAATACATTTGTGCCTGCTTTCCTATTCATCAATTGTTATTTTTCTACCTAGTTTGCAGTGGGTAACATAAGTCTTCATTGCAAAACATGCCCTTTTCCATTTACACAGCATATGGCAGTATGATGGTACCTGCTGGCTTCCATTGTGTCTGGAGACTCACCTTTTGCTATGAGCTGTTATTTACAGTTAATGGTGTTTATGCAAATCTGACAGAGCTCAGTGTCCGTGAAGTAAAAAAAAAAACACCTGTATATTTCCTCATGATCTCATAACCAAGCTATTAGTTTCTCCTACCCAGTTCTGACTGCTGCATTTATTTTATCTGACAATCACAATTAGTCTATCAGTGCAAAAAATGTTACCCTACTGAGTGGAAGAATGACGAGCTTTTGAGAAAGATAAATGGCACTAACAGATGAAAGAAGTAGCATCGGTGTCCTTGGGATCCTGGTTACTTGGCAACGTGCAACCAGGATTCACACCTCCAAGAATGTGATTCATGCAGACAGTATGTTTGAGATCTTCAGGCCTGCAAAGGAGAGTTTACTCTTGGATGTCCTCTGCTGTCAGCCCATGATACTGCAAGTATTCCAACCCAAATCAAAACTAAATTACTGCAAGATTTGGATGAACAATGCTGTTTGTATGAGACCCTTTGTAACAGAAGGTATTTCCAGCTAGAATAACATGGTGTGAATCTGAATCATTTATACTGTAACACTGACTGAATGCTTTAGTCTTCATGGTGTTGCTGAGCAACCAAGGACAAATGGTGAGAAGCTCAAGGCATTGGTCCAGCTCAGTCTGTCTGTATCAGTCTGTATTCTCTACAAAATCTGGTTTAATCTTTATCACCAACATAAAAGGTAAGCCTTAGAGGACTTCAGATGCTCAGCTCCACCCAAAAACCTCTTAATAAAAAGAGAAGTAACAGAGAATCCTCTTCAACAGGAAAAGGCCTGCAATATATGTAATATGTACATATTTAACACAAGTAAAGCTTCATAAAAATGACTGTTTACAACACAATATACATTTAGCAATGAAAAGAAAATACCCCCCCGAAAAGCCACAAAAACCATAGAAGCGGTCACTGTCCATAGGCACTTGAAAGGACAACTGTGACGCCCAGCAGGTCTGAGGGTCTCTCCACAATAACCTATACAACCTGAGACTGACCTTCCCCACTCCTGGAATAAATGAGCTGTTTGTAGTTTCAGTAGAAGGCAGGGAAACATCACAGTTTGATAAGTGCTGTCCCAGCTCAGCCTCAGGCTTCTGCACTTCTATGAGTTTCTGAGGAGGGGCTTGACTCCAGCATGGGTCTTGTCCCAAAGCAGCATGATTGAAATCCCACTGCCTCACACAGGTCCATTAAATCCATAGTAACAAGGCCTCGGGCATGGTGCTGGTGATTGAAGTTGCTGTCCCACTGCTGCACCGTAGATTGATTCTTTTAAGAGGCTTATAAATGTTGTATGTTATGCTGCTGGAGGACAGGGAGTCTCATATCTGGTCGTACAGAGGTGATATCATGATGAGGGAGTTTATCATCTTTATCAAACTATTTACTTTAGTATGTATCAGAATAGTAGTAGTATTTGTTATACAGCATCACAATAGTGCTCATTACATGTTTATTTACTCTTCAGTGAATAAGCTTGGTTTTGCAGAGGTGTAATGGTGGGTTAATGAGGAAGAGCTACAATAAAAGACATGTTTTATGAGCATGGCCTCTTGGGAATGCAAGTGTTTGATCATTCAATATACCAGTGCATTATATTATTTTTTTCCTTCTCTTTCCTATAACAGTTAATATTGCCATGGTAGCAAACCTTGGGAATGTGTCTGATGCAGCAGGTGGCACCATTTTGACACAAATGCTGCAGAAAAGTAGTTTTTAAACATATCTTTCCAAGAAGGCTATTGGATAAGCTAAGCACATAACTTTTGTGCTTCTGATGGAATATCCTGAAATATCCAGTCACGCTAGCAGCCTGAATCAGGTCAGTGTAATGCAAACTACTAGGTGGGTTGCCATAAATGTTTCTGTACTCAAGAGTATAAATCCTACTTATTATCTGCTGTGAAAGGCCCTATAACATGATTGTATTTACATATAATATGCATTAAATTTGCCTATGGCTGGTTTTTATGTGCAGCAAGATATTATCTGATTAAGTTTTATCTGAAACCTTTGATACAGACATTCAAGCACCACTCAGGAAGACAATAGAATAAATGTACTCACAGATCCAAGAATTCTAAATAAAGGCATTATTTTTGTAGCCAAATATAGTCAGTGTGTCATATAGCTTCATTATATTTGTCAAATTTCTGCTACAAACCAGCATTACAAGTGACACCATTATCCGACTTCTCCCTGCAGATGCTGCACAACAAGCATGTGATGGTGCGGGTTGGTGGAGGCTGGGAGACTTTCGAGAGCTACTTGCTGAAACATGACCCCTGTCGCATGCTACAAATTTCCAGAGTGGATGGAAAGACATCCCCCATCAGCACCAAGTCCACCAACATCAAAGACCTTACACCTGACAGCTACTTAGTGGTGGCAGCCCACTACCGCAGCAAGAAGTGAAGACATAGAACTGAAACGTGCCATTCTTTAAAGGACACATTGGATTACTTTGCATTGTTTTTCCTCTTCCATTACTTGTGGGCATGGCCATGCAACATCTTTTTTTTCCCATGTTTTTTTCTCAGGGGGGAGGGTGGTGGTGGTGGAGGGGGGTGATTAAACTGATCCTTAATGTTTTGTTTTTATCGTCTGTCATTTGCAACCTTATTGACTTTGGTGTGGTTTAGTTTGTATCCCGTTTTTGCAAACACTGCCAAATCTCCCATTGCCTAACATTAATTAAAAATGTTTTTTTTTGTATTTGACCAAAAATGAATTGTCATATTCATCTCTGTGCAATGCAGTTTTATAATATTTTATTCATTATCAGAATATTCTCTTTATTTGATACGATGGCAAAACTGAAAAGCCTTCAGAAGATTTACTCAAGGTTCTCATGCAGTTTGTTAAATGTTACTGACCTCTAGAGGCAATGCAGCCATTTCAGTATGAGAACAAGTGTCTTGAATGCTTACAAAAATATATAAAGCAATTAGGTCCATTAGTCTATTCTTGACTTTATTCCTGAAATATCAAGTAATGCCCCTTGTTACTGTAGGACAGATAACACCTTCTTCGTTTCTGAATATGTTAACTTAGGTTTGTTTTGCTTTTTTTTTTAAAAATAAAATAAAGAGGGAAATTTGCTTTAAATAAGGAAAAAAACATTAACCCGTAATGTCCAGTATTTTCATATGAGTTGTAGACTCAAAGTTGGTAGTAAACATTGTCACTCATTGCAATGTATAACCATAATTTAACAATGAGAAATACACACAAAAGTAGCAGAAATGTGATTCATTTATTGTAGCAAATATCATTGGCCAGATATTCTGTTCTACAAAATGGCAAGAGCACCAGAAGCATTCAAGGATCAAGAGAAGGCTGTAGGAAATGCATTCAATAGAGCATATCAAAGTACATATTTCACTACATTTACTTCCAGTTACTCCTTTTTTCTTTTATTTCCATTTCCACTGTGTCTGACAAAAACCTCCAAACATAAGAGTGAAAGAAAGAATCTTTGCTTTTCCCCAAATAATAAACTGTGGTGCAAAGAGGCATCTAACATAGGATGACTTGTGGCAATTCCCATTTATATATATTCATCCTATTCTACATCTCATTTAAACTAATTAGCAATCATATTAGTGTTATGCACACATAATTTAAATCAATAAACTCAAGTTATGCATATGTACATGTAAAAAAATCCCACAACAAACAGCAGAGCTGTTAAAGCAGGGCAACAACTGATGTAAAGTGCATATGCAAAAGATTAATAAAGCTGTGTATGCACACTGCGTTGAATGTTGTGGTGTTTGCTCTTTATCAGACACAAAGTGAAGTAAAGGAAGAAAAACAAGACCACCTTGCACTGCTGCCTTTAAAAAAAGTGATTCTCATTGGTGGTATCTTTACAGCACCAATTGTAAAAATACATTAGTGACAAGCAAAGCAAGTTCAGCAAAATGCACTATGGGACATTTGCAGTAGCCTATGTAGTGTAAAAAAAAAAAGAGTGTCAACAGGATTCATTTGGAGCAACAAGACTGTTAGAGAAGTCACAAAAATGTCATATCCATTAACAGCTACAGTGCTTACTAATCTTCCACTATGAAAACCCAAAACATTTAAGAACAGCAAAATATATAATTTACTTCATCCATAAGCTCTTCCATGTGATTACATGATTGATTTCATGTTAGTCTAGTACAGTATATTTAATCAATAGTCAAATAAAACTGGACTGCAAGGGGACATTGTGTTTTCTTCAACATCCTGATTTGTTCAAAGGTTCAAAATAACATGTTAATTGGCAAGTGCAGTTATGGAACACGCCTACACTGCTTTGCATTACATTTGACAACTGCTACCATTTGTTTTTAGAGGACAGCAGCCTCTTAACATCGAGTGATACAAAGGGTTCCTTCATTTTTTTCATTTGAAAATTCCATATTTTTCACTCATTTTGCCAGAAAACTGCAATTGTAGGCCTTATAGCTTGTAAAACTTTTTAGTGCCAAACCCATGACAGTATTTTATTCAAGCTGTCAAAACAGTCAGCAAGAACATAACTGTCCAAATCGGAAGCAAACTCACTAGTGCTTCAACTTCCATGGTGCATATTAAGCATAGATTATACACAGTACCTATGACATCTACAATCTGACCGTGAAACTTTCAGTGGCAGCAAATTCACTTTCACCTAAACTCCCCCGCAAGCATCTTTTGCAACTATCATAAAAATCCAAAACGGTTTTTTGGTTGTTTTTTTTTAAGGGCATTGCCACCTGGTTTGAAGCCAGAGACCCAATCGCCTTGATTTTTTTAGCTTTTCCCCGAATGAATTTCTGGTCTAATAAGTAATTTCAAGTTTAACCTGCAAAACAAGACGATCTTTTTCCTGAACTACAGTCTCAATAAAGGTAAAAGGTGGTTGTGCTTTAGGGCTGGGGTAATACAGGACTGAAAAGTTGCATGGTCTGTACAATGCTCAGTGATTAGTCCAAGGACACTTCAGCATGTGAAAAGGCTGTGAACTGAGTCACTGATCTTCATCGTTCATGGAGAGAGATGTGCACAGTGTCCATGTGTTCTTAGTAAGTCAAACATGCAGTTTCAAAACCAGCTTAGCAATGACTAAAACACTCAACTTAAGGCCTGAAAATTTAGATAGCTTATAGCGTTATCTCATATAGTCTGTATTGCAAACACTGCTTGCTTAATCAGTTTTATTTTACCTATAAACCTATGGGCAATGATTTGTAAATAAAGATGTTTTTCCATATTTACCAGATCAGGAAAATGTTAAAAAACAAATCCCATCCTGTTTAAAACTGCTTTGGAACTCTGAATCTTGCAGCACATTGCTTCCGAATCTTTAGCCCACCTGCCACTGCAGAAAGGAAAAAGGGGACAGAAAAATAACATTAATACTCAATTTTCAAGAACATTTGTCATTACTTGAGACAAATTCTTTACATAACATACAAATTAGTGTAATATTCTCAGTCAAAATAATATCTTTTGAAGTTTGAAGTGGATTTGTTTGAAAGCAGTAATCCTTAGAAGAAATCACTTAAATACATAACTTTTTTTAAATCTATTGTAATTTTTAATGTCATGCTGATTTAAAAGAAAACTGAGTTTTATTTTTGGTTTTTCAATAATTATAAGAATTTCAGAATAATTGTCCTGAAATAAGAGCACAAAGTAGAAAAAAAATTGCTAGTCTAAATGGTCTATATTTTTATGACAGTGCTGTTTGTCTAGCAATCATGCATGGCTTTACAATTAACACAAAACTAACCTTTAACCCTCCACCACCTGACACCGAGGTGCTTATCGCCTGCTTTTCAATGTCTTCTTGTTTTTTCCTTTTTCTTTCAACCGCTTCTGGATTTTTAACTCCCCTGTACGCCGTCTGACAATCAAGAGAGGAATATGATCAAGCACCAACTGAAAACCAGTTTAAGTAAAAAGTATTTGAATATAATATAAAAAAATACTGTAGGTTACAGATCAGTGCATTCACATGAAGCAGAATAAGTGACTTATTAGGGTGTCAGGACATTTAAAAATAAAAATCAACAAGTGACTTAAAGCTGAAAGTTGTGAACTAAAACAGGTGGGTTTTCATTCTAGTCCATATCCACTTACCATGATTCAACTTGAGCAAGGCTCTTAAGGGGCCACATTTTTCTGACCAACTGAATGGTGGCCCAAAATAACATCTTCATCTGGCAAAATCTGTTTTTTCCTACTAAACAAAACTTTTTCAGATCTATACTATTACGATATATCTTGTACAAAAACGTAATTTAATAGTTGTTTATTTATTATCTATTGAATTAACTACAGGTTGTTGGTACTGTGTTAATGCTTTGGCTCCACATTGTCTGTGTGTTATGAAACAGACAGTAACTTGGTGATAAAAAGACTGCTGCCATATATAATATAATATAATATAATATAATATAATATAATATAATATAATATAATATAATATAATATAATATAATATA
>JBAMHW010000010.1:21118646-21130148 GCA_037177495.1 Rhadinocentrus ornatus | reverse complement strand
TTTAATTTAATTTAATTTAATTTAATTTAATTTAATTTAATTTAATTTAATTTAATTTAATTTAATTTAATTTTTTTTAAAGAAAACTAATTGCATTGTATTTTGCATTTTCTTTTGAAGACTTGCCTAAGAAAATGAATGGCCTACCTTCATTGATTAATAAAGGTGACTTCTTAGTGTATATGTCATAAGGGAGCTAAAGAAAACAAACAAACAAACAACAAACACTGCCAGGGCCTGAAGTCCAAAAAAAAAAAAAAAAAAAAAAAAAGATATATACAGACAAAAATACTGGGCAAAAGTAGAACACAACACGTCTAATATGTAGCATGTTAAACAAACAACAAGGATCTGATCAAGAATAGTGAAAATCAATACTCAGTTGGGTGATAGGGTGAGCAGATGCAGGTGAGAGATGGGTAACAAAGAATAGGTTGGCAGCCTGGCGATTAACACAAAGATGTTAGTAGCCAAGAACATCTTGGGGAGATGGCAAGAAACAGCAAAGAAAACAAAATTAAGACAAACATCCTTTCTCAGGGTGAAAAACTAGTCTATGCTGTCGTTACTTCCAGATTGGACAACTGCAATTTCTTATAAATGGGCTGTCCCAAAAAATGCCCTGAAAAGTCTCCTGTTTTAGCTTCTCTTCATTGGCTCCCTGTTAAATCAAGGATAGATTTTAAAATTCTTCTCACATTTAAAGCTCTCCATAACCAAGCTCCATTGTATATCAAAGATGTCATAGTTCCTTTTATTCCAACTTAGACTGCTGAGGGACATCCCATGATGCACTGAGGTCTTCCTTTTCATCTCTCTTCTCCTTATTTTCGATGTATACACTTATGACAGTAATGGCATCATTAACATATTTTTCCTCTTCTCTCCCAGCAGGTCTTCCTGGCTAAATGTTGTGATGGCTGTTGGTCTCTCTTTCCTGTCCTCTTCATCCCCTTGAGCCGAGTTTTGCTGGGAGGTTTTTCCTGCCTGTTAAAAGGGAGTTTTTCCTTTCCTCTATCACCCTTGCATGCTTAGGATGGGGGATTGGATCGAAGTCAAGAGTGGACACACTGTGGTTTTCCTTACACTATTATTTATTATTTAATGGGCTTGAATTGATTTGTCTGTAAAGTGTCCTGAGATGACATTGTTGTGAAGTGGAACTATAGAAATAAAGCTGAACTGAACTGAACAAGACAAAAAACCAAAAACAAACAAGATGAACTAGCAGAACAAATTCAGCTTTTTTTGTTGGTGACAGTGGGAGTATTCTCTAGTGCAGGGGTCTGCAACCTGCAGCTCCAGAGCCACAAGTGGCTCTCTGGACCTTCCACAATGACTCTTTATGACAAAAAATGCCACAGAACTAACTAATGTTTCTTAATGTAGATTTAATACCAAAAGCAGGTTTTTGGTCATTTTTCTTTTTTTTTTCATGGAATAATTGCATTGAATTTCCACAACATAATGACACTAAAAGTAGCAGTAATATTTTTTTTATCATCTATTTTACTTGTTATTAGGTTGGAACCTTGGATAACATAACATTTAACATAATTTTCCACAAATATCTACATCCCATAGAAGAAAGTCCGAAAGTTTTGTTTTTCTTTATTTGAAAACCAAAAAATAGAAATAAAAATGTGGTTTTTTTTCAAAAATTACAACAAATTTCCTATAGTTGATATTAATCAAAATATTATAAGTTGTCTTCTTTTTTCAAAAAGTCTCGTAACATTTGTGGCTCTAAACAAGTTTAATTTAGATAGTCTGAGGGGAAAATGGCTCTTTGGATTGTAAAGGTTGCAGACTCCTGCTCTAGTGGGATGTTGTTCTAGTAAACAGTGTTAATAACACCAGTATGACCTGACCTGTCCTCAGACTAGTTATGACATTTTATCCCACCTTACATCGGTCACCAGCATGTGTTACACAGATTTCTTCTAGTTTCTTAAAGATCTCAATGCCTCTATTCTGACTGAGCATTTGTTCTGAGCAGTGTGTTATCTTTAGATTTACTAATACCTTTAAATTAAGGTCACTTTTCATGTGTTGTTTTTAAATCAACATTGCCTTATCTTCATATGTTTATATACGGCTTTAAAATTTTCTTTTAATTTTCAGTTGGACTAGCATGTTTACATGTACAGTTTGGTAACAGTCTGGCATATAAAATATTCACATTTTTCTCTAATGTCAGGTAAACACACTCTCTGACATCTATGCAGTTCTGCTGGTATGTAACTGAAAATAAAGATGCTGCTTATGTGAAATCCACAATTCTCTTTATTCTTTTTGCTGTTTGCTCAATCTCTCACCCAAAGTTGGATGAGAGGTTGAGATGTGGGTCAGATTAACATATTCATAGATACCAATTCACTAAATGAGGAATGCATGGGCTGTACTATAGTGTTGTTCTAGTCACCTGTAAACCACTCAAAGCGCTTTTACACTGCATGTCACATTCACTCATTCATGCACACACTCATACAGCACTTCTATTATTATATACTAAGTGCTTCCTACATTCATACCTCAATAGGCACATCAGGAGACAACATGGGTTTCAGTATCTTGCCATGGAGTCAGGGGAGCCGGGAATCGATCGTGACTTTCCGGTTGGTAGAAGAGGACTGCATCTTCCTCCTGAGCTACAGCCGGAAGAAGTCGGAAAACTATGCCCCCTGCAAAAATAAGACAATCAGAGGCTTTTACATAGCATACACGTCAAAACATACAATTTTCAGGATCACACACTAATTTTTATGACATTAGGAAATCCTGAAGGGAAATTTTAAGTGTTTTCAGAAGGGATGAAAATATTTCAAAGTGATAAAAGCTTCACTTTCCCAGGTAGTTTGTTGTTTGTTGTAAAAAAAAATACGCTCTGCTGGTCTTTGTTTACCTAGTCCCACAGCACCACCGTGTGGCCAAACTGAACCCAGTAATAACCATGGTAACGACATGTTCACATGCATTACTTTCTCAAATAAATTTAATATAATTTGAACAAAAATCAGATGCGTAGAGCAACAGATGAGAATTAGTTGCTGAAATATTAGCCAGCTTAATGCCCTCTGGACATCTGTTATCTTGCCGCACCAAGGAGAACAAACAGATAATTTATTAATGTAATATCTAGTTTTTATTACTACTTGTCTATAGTTCTGTTAATGTTCTTTCTCTTACTTATGACCTGCAATCTGTCCCTGTGACCTCACTCATCCTGGATGTCGTTTGAGGGTTTTTTTTTTTGTGTTTTTGTTTTTTTTTTGAAAAAAAAAAAAAAAAAAAAAAAAAAACTAAGATACTGCTAAACTGCTAAAGATACTGCCTGTCGGAGATAAATAAAGTTCTGTAATTGTCTCCTGAGTTGGGCTAGGAAACAAGTAGTAACCTTTGCTTTGGCAAGCTCAGCATTTTCTGTTGTTTTGTGCACTGCAAACATTCCCATGCATCTTTCACAGTTTGCACCTCTGATACTGACTTTTACACATTTTCATGGTTTTGTAAATAAGATATTTTTCTATGAGACCACTTCATGTTTGCCTCCCAAATTTGTCACAGTTTTGAACCAGACTGTAACACTATACAGTATGTAGAATTTTACTTTATCTGGCTCAGACACCCATCTGCAAGGACATTTGACAAAACTCCATTGTGACCAGGTATTCATCACTGACCCCCAAACCATAACATCCCCATGGCCCCACACAATTCTTGACTTTCAGATCTTTTATTTAAAATAAAATAATTAAGTGCAAAATGTGTAAACAATATGAATTCCCCACTACTGAACTTTGGCAGATTTTCTCACTGTGGTGACCCCAAAAGAAGGTTAATTTAGCATCAGTTCTGCATCCTGTCTCTTTTCTGAGCTTTCTTTAGTCAGTAATCGTCAGTCCAACGTTAGCGCTTGTCTTATCTTTTCACAATAAATTAAAAAAAAGACTGTTTTTAACTCTGTATGAACCCTTGGCACCAATAACAAAAGAAGAGCTACTAATATGTTTTATTATTTTGGTTTTACTTTATAAGTATGAGAAGGACTATGACAGCAAACAAACAAAATAATACAAACATACTGCAGCTCATACAATGCTTTTCCAGACACTTTCAGTCATTTGGTCAATCACTAAGCAAAATAAATAAATGCCCACAAACCTCAATGAATTATAAAGAAGAATGAGCCAAAAGTCCTCTATGATCGACCAATTCAAGACTGAACCCAATTCAGAAAATGATTACTTCAAGTCATTGCTTGGTTGGACTGTATTGGTTCTACACGTTGTTGAATCTTCTCACTTTATTCTGTTTAACAAGATGACACAATGGCTGCGATTATTTAGGCTCTGTACAGTCATAACGAACTCTTTCACTTAGAAAGGACAATCTGCTGAGTCAAAGGTTGCTATGGTTATTTCCATCTTTAGAAGGGGGCAAAGAAGGAGGGGGAACACAAAGCATTCCTATTTATGAAACAGTTTCTTTTTTGTCTACTCAATATTATTTGTATTTTATAGCAGGTTAAAGAAACTTCTAACTTTCAAATTTACCTAAAAACATCAGAACTCAGTTATAGTGAGAGTAATTTGAAGTGTGGTTGGGCTTACTCTGAATGAGGAGGCAGTTTCAAAGAAAACCATATGGCATATTGCAATGGTATAGTTACACTGGTTAATGAAGACAGAAATGCCAAAAATTAAATGTGAAAATTTTACGCATAGAAAAGAAATTGCTGTCACGAAAAAGCTTTAGATAAAGATTTTCTGAAGAATTTTCAATAACATAATTTGAAGTGAAATTATTGCAAATTATAATAAAAAAACAAAGTTCAGGAAATGAAAAGTAAAATTTAATGACTACTTTTAAAAGACATCCAAATATCAGTTCATTCAGCAAAAGTCTAATATTTCATAATTTGTATAAACTTTCTATGGAGGCTGCATTTTGCCATAACATCCTTGTTATTTGTGTGGGTAACTTTTAACTTTTTGTTGCTGCAAAATAAAAATAAAAATACACCAAACTTAAAAAAAAGACCATACTAAAAAATTTATAATTAAAGTTCATTTAGAAAAGTGCAAAAAATAATCTCATTGAAATTCAAATTGGTATAAACATTTGACACATTTAGTTTAATTTTAAATACAAATTTTGTTTTTCAAAGTTCACAGTAAAACTGTGACTTTTGTTTTCAGCTTTTTTTTTCACTTTCAAATATTTCTTTTAAATGAACAAACATTATGGCCCTGATTTAGCTCCATACTCCTCTCTCGTTTTTTGTTGTCAGTAACACATACCAAAGAAAAACCCCTACGAAGAGAGTGATGCTTCATACAGCAGCAGGTCCGTCAAATCAATACTCCACAATCGATAGTCTGAGAGTTTAATGTTGTGCCCCTATTTGCCTGTCAACATTTCAAACTCCACCTATTTATCTTCACTGCAGTGTCCAGGCTGTTTCACAGCTTGAAGTACTGCACCGTGGGAATAACAGGTTGATGAAATTGGATAGGTTTTCTGTTTTTACAAGTAATTTTTCAAAAAATCTGTCATAAAGAGATTTACTCTGCATGTGTGAATTCATGCCATGGACATTACAGTGTCACAAGCTGATGGCACCTCCTCAGGTAGGTTTACCTCACCTCTGAAGGGGGCAGGTTAGGTAAACTTGGATCTAGAATTAGAGTTATACTGCAGCAAGCTAAAAAACAAACAGACTGCTAAACAAAGTGAATTAATAGATTTATTTAATCTGTGATCAGATTATGATAAATGGTTTTGTCTTAGTTATCAAGCATTTAGTCAGTTTGTGTAAGTTGTTACCATGGTGTTGAAACATATTAAGGTTACATGCTTTCTCACAGACATCTTCTATTGTAAACACCAATGTAATATATTGCTAAAATTGTCAATGTTTAGTCTGTTGGAGTAAAGTTGGCTAAATCAGAAACTTGCAGGCAGCCTCACCATGCATGAATCATACTGTTATTCTATGAGATGAAAACTGATCCTTTAGTCTTGAATTGTTTATGAAGAGATGCTAAATAAATGAATGGACATGAAACTTAGCTAAGCAACCATAAGTGGCACGCAGCTACGTTTTTTTTCCATTTAATTTTATTTCATGTTAATGGAGACTAGATTAAATGGTCACATCTGGACATTGTATTTAGAAATGCTCTTTGTAACCCTGTGAAGACGCATAAATGGTCAAACACTGTAGAGACAAAAGCATGACGGTGTACAGCAGTTATGTAGCAATCATGTCCAGCTTCATTTGTACCAATGAGGTAAGCAATGAATGAGTTTTCTAGCTCTTATTAGCTGCCCCCAATCATCACTGCTTCAGGCACAGTTGGACATGGTTAATGCAGTTATATCCTTAAAGATAGGCCAGTGCCTATCTTAGTTGTTTATATAATGTCCAGTAGTTTGAATCTTATCTGCACGTGTTCACTGTGGTCGCTGATGACTTTACGCTTCAACTTAAAGTGGATATAAATGGGCAGTTGCAGGTTGATTTACATCAGTCTGCTTATAGACCTCATCATCATTTTTAACCTTTTTAAGAGTTTGAATGCTGTTTGTCTGAAGTATCATTATTTGGTATAACGTTTGCAGGATAAATGTTTGGCCTTTCTTAAAGCATGTTGTCTTCATTATAAGAGACCCATTGTCTTGTCTGCGCAGTCTGGATAATAGAAGGGGAAGCAGGAGTGTTGTGAATCTAAACACTAATGTAAAGCACATACATCAGCTCAGAGTACCTGTCATGTAATGGAACCACAGCAGTATAAATACCTTCTATGAGACACAGCCCCTTTAGCTAACATGTATTACTGCTGATAAACATGTGCCGCTCTTACTCAAACAACTGCCAAAAATTTGCACCTAGCTGTACTCAGACTAAATTACATTTCTCCTTTTAGCTGCTGATGCTAATGATTTTATGAATGCATTAAACATATTATTGAATACCAAAAATGAATTGATTTTTCAATATGTATTGTATGTGTATAATAGTACTTACCAGGCACTTCTTGATCAGGTAAATTACGCTTTCAGAGGGTTAGTTCCTTGACACCTCATCAAAGATTTATTTCTGTTTATGATTTTTTTAAAACTAGGGCTTTAAAATATAAGTTTAAATAATCAATGGTCCAGGAAGTTCATGCAGGATGTACTTGGTCATCAATCGATCTGTCTAATGTCTCAATAGTTTTGATATAATCAGGATTGTATTCACTTAGCCTGCACAGCTTTAATGGACACATTTAAGCTAAGTGTTTCTTTTCTGACCAGTCCATGGAGCTTGAGTAACCTACATGTAGTAATTACTACCGAGATCCCTTCACATCACTTTACTGGCTGAAATTAAAACTGCAAATTCAAAATGTTACCTTTCAGTGGCTGGCAACCAAGTGGAGTCTGTCAAAAAAGAAATGCTATTGGGCCCTATGTTATAACACAATAGTTTTATTGTAAAAATGTGAAACATATCACTTTATAATGTGATGAATTTTAAACAGAGTATGTGGTTACAACCTAGAAGAGGTGCCACATATATTATTGTCAAGCAGTAACATTTCAGCTTTTTGTTTGTTTTAGGATTAATTGTTCTACTTTGATGTATTATTGAACACACAGTAGAAATGTCAGACAGTTATGAGCAACATGGTAAAGCAGAGCTGATGCATATGTGTGTGTATGCGTGTTGCTTTAGTAAACATGTACCAGTGGTTACATCTATGTCCTAGCTGTCACTGAATCCTAAAATAAAATGATGTATATTGTAATGTCATACAACACTGTTTTAAATATTTGGGTGGCAGCACTACACTTCCACTGATATCTGTCTAGTAGTCTGACAAATGGAAATTTTTAATTATTCTTGGACATCATTACACAACGTCCAAGTCTAAACAAGAAGTAACACAGGACTAAGATCTTAGAAATATTCCCTACTTCTTACACACAAAAATACAATAAACACCACCCCATAAAATATTTAATTGAAATAAGCACATTTAAGATTTAAAATTTAAAAAGCACACTAAAATAACCATTAAAAAAATAAAAACAATAATCAAATATTGCACATCAGATATTGCACATAGTTCCTATGCTGAGTAACGGTGACAGGCGTGTTAGTGTAATGGAATTCAGCTTTCTCATAGTTGTTGGGTAGAAGCTGTTAAACAGTCTAGTGGTCCTGGTTTTAGTGGTTCAATAACAACTACCTCAATTTTTCATAGAAAATCAATTACTGAACATTGTAGCTCTGACTGCATTGGTTATTATATAGCAATTAATTTTCTAACATGCCTTTAACCATGTAACTTGTTATTGTCGTCATTATTACTATCTTAAACATCTCTGGATTGAAGAGAAAACATGTTTTATAAAGTGCTGCTTTGACAGTTTTCTTTGTGTAGAAGCAAGATTAAGAATTAAAGCTTGAGTAGTTCTGAACATCTGTGCTGCTAAACATATGGTTGAAGTTAGTAACCTCTCAAATGGCTGTGCTGGTTTTCCAAAAGTGTGAAATCCAACTGTATAATACCAAAACAGCAGTTTTGAAATGGTCATTTCAGAAAAACTCGTGAGTCATGTTAACAAGTAATTTAACATTTGTGTTAATATAGCACAAACACACTCACACACACACGCAAAACTAATTGTTATGCAGCTGGTTTTCAAAACCCAGAAGCTTCATTGTCTCCCATTAGTGTCAAGTGTCTGAGAGCAGAAAGGTTTTTCAAATTCTTCTTAAAAATGTATGAGTGCAGTAATATGAGACAGAGCTGAGAACTGGATTACTGTAACCAGCTGCAAAATGAACTAATCAATTTTACAATCATTTAATGACATTCAAGCTGCATTTCCTTCAAAAGATCCACAGTGTGAATAGTTAAACATTAAATTCAGTTTTATGAATATTTGTAATATTTTGTGCGCGTGCGTGTGCATGTGATTGTGTGTGTTGCAGGATCATGTTATCAGGACAATTATATGTTCCTTCCCCTGCTGGAGAATCAGACCTCCAGCTCCTTCGGGGCCGACAGACAGGCTCCTATCAATCCTGCCATCAGCCACTCAGTGTCCTGGAGCTCCTCGTTTGCCACCAGCACCTTCTTTGGAGACCCAGGGACAGACACCAACCAGCACACCAGTGAGTTTGTCCACAGTAGTTTGTAATACAGATTTTATCACAAACTGCAGCATTGTCCTGACTTTGTTGAGCATTTCGGGCCACTTTTAATATATTTTATATGTATTAACACTGGGACTGGAATGTA
The DNA here is from genome assembly GCA_037177495.1 of Rhadinocentrus ornatus. Taxonomy (NCBI): domain Eukaryota; kingdom Metazoa; phylum Chordata; class Actinopteri; order Atheriniformes; family Melanotaeniidae; genus Rhadinocentrus; species Rhadinocentrus ornatus. The sequence goes on along the minus strand of JBAMHW010000010.1, from coordinate 21,120,843 downwards.
ACCATATTCAGTGTCTGTTCCCATACATCAAGTTTTCTTAATTACTTAAATTGATATCTGATTAATGAATCAACAGTTAGCTAGTAAAAACAAATTTCAGCTCAATGCTTTTAGACTGCGTAGGCAGGTTGTGATTAAACTATTTACACAATTCATCATTTGATGTGTTTCAGAATAAGAAATAATAATTAGTAGATCATTGATAAAAGCTGTAATTTGTTGCCCTGCAGCATATTGGGGATTGGTCAATTTGACCTCAGTTTGCAATTAAATAAATGCAAATGCTTTGAATTACCTTTATCAGCAGATCCACAGCTGTTGAGCCCCATAGTGCACCATTAGTGGTAATTTAGTGTAATGTGTGGACATTTAATGTGATCCATGTTATTCCAAATCCTCTTTATTCAATGACAGATGTGTCAGCTATTGTGGAACAGCTTTATTCATTTCTGTGTGATTAATATCTCAGTTTTGCTTGTAACCTGTCCTCTGACCAGAATATGTCATTGCTAGTTTTAATGATTTCAAAGACATAACAAGCTATTTATGATGACTGCAAAATTGTTTACCTAATGAGATCAATCTTTCAGCATCTGTATTTGAATTCTTTTTTAAAACTGTGATTATTGCTTGGCTTTTAACTCAAATACAATATGACAGCTATGTGCTTTTGTTTCCTTTAGTGGCTAACAGATTTTATTTCAGTGTGTGTATTCTACAAAAATGTAATTAATGAACAAACATATATGTATGCATCTAACCTAAGGTGAATAATGCTTTTAGTCTACAGTATGTGGTTCCTGGAGCTGGACGTTTACAGCTTAGCTAACCATCTTTTCCACAAGATGGCAGTATTTTATTTGTCTAAAATATTCCCCTTTTTACAAGCTGTCATCTGACCTAAATCTCAAAACTAACAGCCCAGGAATGGAAAGGGTACCATTTAAAATGGGTCTGACCCTGCTGTGGAAGAGCTGCTTATTTATTTATTGAGTACCCCAGTAGAAGAAATGGATTCACTTGGTAGATGACTGACATTTTCTAGAGGCTGGCATTCACAGCCCTCATACCAGTCCTCAATAAACATCAAAACAGTGGGAGGGGAGTAGAGGCATGCTGTGCTGCAGGAAAACAGATGGTATTTGCATCTATGGCAGATGTCAGACTACTTCCCTGAATACCCCCGCAGACAGAGATTGATATTTAAAAAAAAAGTAGGGTCAAACTGTAAACTGTGACAGTGGCAAAGATTGAGCAGATTACTGCGGACAATTTAGACAAACAACATTAATGATTACTCTCTCAGGGATTTTAAATAATAATTACGGGTCTGCTGTATGGTTGATATAAAACGCAGTGAAATAAAACTATGACTTCTCTGCTGGGTTAATATATTAATGTGATTTGTTTTTCTTCTTCTTACTTATATGTTTAATAGTGACGTGGAACCAATTCCATTCTCACTACAGTATGCCAGATACAGATGTTAAGTGGCAAAAGCAGCAGTAAAACATGAAGGTAGTAACAGGCTAGATTTAACTCCACCAAACCAAAGACAGAAACACATTTCAAACAGGCAGTTGAATAAAATGGCAAATTTGATTAAAATAAAAAAAAAATTAATTCTCAGAAAGCTGAATATAAAGCTGTTTGTTTTGCAATTTATTGCCTCAAAAAAATCAATCCCTCCCCAATCAATAAACTGAAAAACAGCCTGTCAGTTTTAACACCAGGCAATAAACGGCAACCATTTAAACTGCATCTCTTTTCATGACTGATGCACTATTTACTGTCAAACAAGGGATCCCCACCACTACAGCAGCAGTGTGTCAGCAGCTGAGCTGGGAGCCTTGTAGTATGACTTCTATCGATTGCTTGGAGTTATTTTTTTCCCTCACACATTCACAATTTTTATTATCCTGCCAAAAGCTTAGTCTTTATTCTTTTCTTAAGTCACTGGTCTATTTATTTATTTATTTATTATGTTTGAGGTAAAAGATCACACATACATAATAATGGTGGATGGACTGGCGACCTGTCCAGGGTGTATCCTGTCTTTCACCTGCTGGGATTAGCTCCACCTTCCCCGCGATAGGACTAAGCGGTACAGAAAATAAATAAATGAATGAATGAATAATAATAATAATAATAATAATAATAATAATAATAATAATAATAATAATAATAATAATAATAA
>JBAMHW010000010.1:21090376-21118546 GCA_037177495.1 Rhadinocentrus ornatus | reverse complement strand
TAATAATAATAATAATAATAATAATAATAATAATAATAATAATAATAATAATAATAATAATAATAATAATAATATATCTTCATTGAATGTGGCTGCTAATAAATATTGACTGACTACTTTTTAGTTTTATCTTTCATTTGGCTCAGAATATTCACTGTATGTGACACCTGATCATTGTACTTAGTGTAAACTACACGCAGCGGCAGCTCTGCTATGATTGACGAGCCAATCAATAAAAGTCCTTGTCGGTCCATTTGAGATGGTAATTTCCCGAAGATTATCTGGAGTCAGTATAAATGAGGACGGAGGAGGACACGACCATCTCAGGACCTCCCCTACCGCCCGTCACCATGACAACAGCCGTGAATGGTGGTGGTTGGAGCGGAGGGGGGCGCATGCGGAGCTGAGACAGGTGTTGCTGGGTTTTGCGCATCGCCTGTGAGACCGTTTGGCAGGATGGGAGCCCAGTCAACACCTACGCCAGCCCACCATAGCTTTCCATGTACTCTGCAATTTTGCTTTTCGAAACACGGCATTTGATCAGTTACGCTGAAAACCAACCAAACGCCGTCATGGTGCACCACTCGGGCTCAATCCAGTCCTTCAAGCAGCAGAAAGGTTAGTCGCTAATGTGAGAATTTCGCTTCCGACCAGGGTTAATTTACATAGCATAGTGGTCACTTTCTTTAACCTTCCTACATAGTTTGAGTAAAAAATGGTGCTCAGAGGTTCTGGTCTCTGTACTTGCTGTGAGCGTGACGCAGAGTTGGAGGCTTTGCCTCGTGGGATGAAGCCTGTTTGTGAACCCTGCGCGCTTTGAAATGTTATCCTTTAGTTCATTTTCGGACTCTCCTAATCAAGCTGTTATTAAGACCAAATTAAAAAAGATATAAAGCACAACTATTTTCATACCAAAGCTATTAGAAAATGAATTGTCACGTTTGTTACAAAGTGGAAGGCACATTTTCCACAATGCTTTTATTCAAATTTGAAGCTACTGCAGATTTAGGAAACTTTGAATTTCCATTCATCTAAACTGCTCTTTTAAATTAGCTTCCAGTGATCTGCTTTGTGACTCCCTAAAGGTTTTAAACACTAATTTTGTGCAGCACTTTTGTGCAAATCTCAATGCATGGGGAGCAGTCTGTGCTGAAGATGAATAGCTTCTTTTCTACCTGTCAAACAAAGCTGCATTTGAAGTTCTGACAGTAATTTAAAAAGATTTTCTCTGTTAAAGTTTCCCCTCATGCAGTAAAATGTTAAATATATTCCCACACATTAGAGAAGACACATTAGACTTCTCTTGATGTTGGGGAGTGTTTAGCTCATTTGCATTTTGGACTTTCAAAGATTTCACACATAACATGTAACAAACTGTGCTGTCAAAGAAAGATGCATGGTCCTTACACACTGAAGTTAATTCCATCCAACTTGTACGTGAATAACAAGCCCAAATATCTCCAGTGCAGCTCAGTTACACAATTGGGAGAGTATTGATTTTCAACTATAAATAAGGCTCCTCTGAGAAAATTAGTCCTACTTTTATTCTTTGAATTCCTGACTGTCTAAATTTAGAGTAATGGAGAAAAAGGTTGTTTATCATGCAGACTCAAGCCTAGAAAAAGGAGGCATTTGTGTACCTGGTTGAGGTGTGTGAATGGGTGTATCCTCTGGTTTTTGATGAGCGTGTACTGAGCTGAGCAGCTCGTGACTGAGCCTGTTGAGGGTGTGAGCAATTCTCCTTTTTGCTTACTTCTTTTGAGTTTGGAACCAAATATGGATATAAGATGTTTTTCCCTTCAAATTTTGATCTCTGCCATGACCCAAGTTACAATGAACCCACTCTAGATTTCATATAAATTTGAACGATAATCTAAAAATTCTTCTTTTATTTAAATTCTATTTAATTTTGCTTTATCTTATGTGTTGTCTCACTTTCAGAAATGATTTATTTCTGTGTTCAGATTGCAGAGGGTATCCTCACTCACTTCCTAACTTCAGTCCAGCCAACAAGAAACATGCTGAAGAAGGTGATATGAGAAATATGGGAAGGTTTCACCACAGGCCAGAGGGAACACTTTATACTTCAGTGACTGTTAAGTGCACCATTAAAATAAAAGCAAAGGGGTGAATTATGGCCCAAATAAATGATGCTAAAGCCAAATCTGCAATTATTTGCACTTCTTCATACACAGTCAGAGAGACCCCATATATTAAAAGGCTTAGAGCTGACTGTTCATTTTTTGCTTTTTAAAGTTGACTGGATTTATGTGTTTGCAGGGAAAAGTTTCATAATTTTGATCCAATCAGAAAAACTAGAAGCACTCAGAGAGTGCAGACTTCCGGCAAGCCATAGGGTCACTCACCTGAGAAAAACCTCAAAAGCCCAACAGCCCACCCAGTTCCCAACCCCATTTTAGCACTGTTATGTATACTTCAAGCTAATATCACTATCTATTTCCATCATCAGGATAGATATCACATGTTATGTCACAGCTTAGATTCCTTGGCCCTGGACACATACCCTTAGACACCAAGATGAAGCAAATGGCTGTAATAGTCTTGATGTTATTGAAGATATTCACATTTTCTCTTATGGTAGCAATCTGGGTTAGCTGTTAGCGTATTTAACGTCTACCAAGATGTCATTGTAAATGTTTTTTTGTTTGTTGGTTTGTTTGTTTTTTGCCAATGATTTTGGGCTTTATCCAATACTATTCTTTAAGAACCTTCCTGGATATAGACAGTAATCAAATAGACAAACCAAAGCAAAAACTTTAATTTATTTTATCAAGGATTAAAGTCTCACTCTGGTGTCTTAGTTTTGTCTGTTAGAAATCTAAACTGCAGGTGAAAGAACCATTATTTTATCTTCAAGAGGGCTGACTGTAAAAATATACACATTTTATTGTGTAGTTGTCCTTCCTGTCTCAAAATATAGTAAGGTTAAAAACAACTATGCACTTTTCTCCGCATTGACAAAACGTTTGTGTGTGTCAATGCCCTAGACATGAAACACTGAAATGTTCTTTTATGTAGTATACTGTATGTAAGTAAACTATCTTGCTTGAAGAGCCTTTGTCTGCAGTGGCAGCCTTAAGTCGCCTTGGCACAACTTTCCTTTGGAACTTACTCCTATATTTCTTGGCAGAAATGTTCAAGCTCGGCCAGATTAAATGGGGTATATATATGGATCATTTTCAGCTCTTTTCAGAGGTGTAGACTTCAGGTCCAGACTTGGGATTTGCCACTTTGAGACTTCACACAGACCACTCCTGATTTAATGGTGTTCTTTAGGTTGTTAAAATGTCAACCTTCATGCTATCCTGAGATCCTGAGCACTATGGAAAAAATATTTGTATTGGATAGTCTTCCTTCCTCCGTTGATGCAAATTACAACAGCACTGTGTGGGGAGTTGTGTCCATCAATTTTTGTTTTATCAGACCAGAGATTTTAAGTTCTTATGAACTGAGAAGTATTCATCTGTCCATTTTGGTCGAAGAAAGGCGCATGTCTGGCCACACTAAAGGCCTTATTGGTGGATTAACTGCACCGATGTTTCTGTAAAGTTCTTCACTGGCTGCCCATTAAAACTTATGTGCACTGAGATGTACAAAGTCTGTTCATGTTTCCAAAATTCTTTTATTCGAGAATGTTTTGATGTTTTTCTTTTCATAACTCTAAATCTTGCAGAATGTTCCTTTTATCACATCCTCAGACTGGTGCCTTGACACAATTCTGTCTTTCAGGTCTTTGTACAATTCTTTCAATCTCATGGCCTGATTTCCCTCTGAAATACACCATGCCAAATAGGAGAGCATGAATAAGGAGCATGAATGAATTTAATAAGGAGTCGGTGGACTATTCAGGTTGAAGAAACATGTTATGGATCCCTGATATAAGTACACTGTAGATTATTTGTGGGGCTTCATAAGAAAGCGCCTAAACACTTATGGAGAAAAATGTTTCACATTTTATTCTATTAAGCTTCCTAAAAGATTGTTTTTGCTTTTGCTACTAAATGTATTAATATGTGATGGGAAAAATAGAAATAGAACTGATTTTAATATTAATCTAAATCACTGCAAGGTATGGAAGAAGTGGAAAGGTGAAGCATTTGAAAAGGTTTAATAGAAAAGAGAGAACTGCTATGAAAAAAAAATACTCTGCACCATCTAATAATACTTCATAGAGTTGGAGTAAGTGATCGTATTGATCATGAACTCAGTTTCATCAGCATGTTGAATAAATGCTGTGGAACTTACTGACAAATTGAAAATATTATAAAGTTTTTATTTCAAACCTAAAACTATTACAGATATTATAGGAATCATGGAGCCCTAAAAGACAACTTTCATTGAAATATCTAATTAATCATTATTCTTTTACATACTTAATCTTAATTGAAGATTTTTATTTCAGTCTTTTTAAAAATAAAAAACGCATTAGCCCTCAGAAGCCCAAAGACTGTGGCTTTGGCATTCATGTGCGGTGGATTTTCTGTCAGAATCCAACTTTCTACAGTAAATGTTTATCAGTTGTGTGTGTTTCTGAGTAAACCTTTGCTTGCACGTCCAACGCAGGCCACCTGTCCTCTTATGCAAGCAGGAAGATGGTTTTATAGATACAGGAATTAATTTAAGGATAGATTTTGGAAGAGCACATGCACAATATCTTCTATTTTTATTTAATATACAGAATCAGTGTGTAAAATGATATAGTGTTATTTAAAAAGTATACTTCATAGAATTGAAACAGGCTGTTAACTATTTAAAAGGAAAAATTACGAAACAAATGGGCTTTTTTTGTGCATGTGTGTGTGTGTGCAGTTTCTAGCTTTTACACTTTTATAGTCTTTAAATAGTCAATTGTTTTTGTGTTGCTAGGCTATAACAACACTACAGGCAGCAGTTATGAGGGAACCCAAACACTTAACAAAGACTTAATCATGTCTCCATCAGTGTGCAGATTTTGCCCACTTGTTGGCATTATGAAATAAGATAGTCCTATGTGAACGTTGTGCTTGAAGATGTGGCCTTCATATGCTTTGTGTTATGCAGTGTGTATGCACAGATGCAACAGAGGCTTTACAGAAAATCCTGTGACATTCAGTCAAACTCAAGCAATCAGGGGCATAAGAAGAGAGTATGATGATAAAGGCAGGAGGGATATACAGATTAAAAGAGAAGGAAGATGTTTAATCTCCTCAAATGATGCAACCCAGGGGTTTTGCCAGGATTGCATAATGGGGTCCTGAAGTGTAGACAAAATCGCCATCTGCTATGAGGTGTGTTCATGGTCAGGCGTTCTAGCTCAGTTGCAAGTGACAGACAGCTGGCAATAATGTCCTGCTTATAACTGACTATTTCTAACTGTTTATATGTTTGTATTTAAAAAGTTTTGTGTTAATCTAAGTGCCTAATTACACCCACAGTGAGTCAGTGTAGTAACAAACAAAACATCATCAGGTACAAGGAGGTAATTATTGTAGGTTTTGTTAAATATCATGCAAGTTGAGTTGCTCTGCCTTAGTCATTCATGTTTATTCTCATTTGAATGACAAAAAGGTTGTTTCTGATCAATTAACCATCCGTCTACAACAACACTGTCTATCACTTCTTCATGTAGAAGGTCATTGATTTCTTTTGCAAACTCTGGAAAATCAATCAGATTTTAATAGATTTTAACCAGAATGGATTAAGGAATGAATAATCACTACTTTGAGTCTGTAAAAGACTGTGAAAACTAATCGCATACACATTATCATATATAACCACAACAATTCTTCCTAAAATATTAGCAAAGAAAATAATGAGCATTTTAAAGCCTATTTATGGGTTTAGCTGCACTGGTTCAATTAATAAAGGCCTCGAAACGTTCTGATGTCTTTTTTGTTTATTTTCTTTCATTCTTTCTCTCTGTCAAAGTCGACACCGTGTAAACTACAAATAAAAAGAACAAAGTCAAATCAAGCTAACACATGAAAGCTCACCTAACAAAAACAGAAACATCCATACATAAAACCAATCTACATTGTCCATACTGCAAACAAGCAGGCAGAAATATAAAGCAAATAACGAATCACTGTGTGCACCTCAATGAATCCGGTGCAGAATGCTGTATTTCCAAGTTCAGCATCTCTAACATGCTGTAGTCATGCCAAGTCTCTTTCCCATGAGGCCGTGGCTGTGACCCATGACCTTGTCACATGACTTTCTTTACATCAGACACAAGAACCCCGTGTAAACATTTATATTTTAACATTCTACAAACAAAAAATCCTACTTTAGCTGAATTAAAAATACTGTACCACTTGTTAAATTTTGTTTGAACATAACACATAATGCTGATATTTATTTATTACTTGAACAGGATTAGGAGTTTGCTATCCAGCATCAGTTATCATTTGTTATTTGTGCAACTTGAATACAAGCTATGTAACAGTAGATTGGGCTTTTCACTGGAGGCTTGATGCCACTCTTTACACTCCATGTGAACTGAGCTTCTTGTGTAAGCTCTTTAATACACTGCCAAGTGGAGGATGAAACACTAACTGCATGCAGAATGTTTCTGTTGTTGGTGCAGCTGACTTATCCTCAATCCTGCTGTTGTTCATCAGAGGAAATCACCTGGCAATACTTTTGGTTTACAAGAGCAAACCCTGATAGTCTAAATTTAATCTGTAACAACAAGATCTGCATAAATCTATTTATTAAAGGAATTCTGAGTCAATATTGCATCCTTTTGTTTATAAGAATTTTAAAAAAAATCTAAAATGCATTTTTAAATTCTGCTACTTGCAAACTTAAATCTAGGAAATGCACAAATTAGTTGTAATATTTACATTTACAGTTTTACTGAACATCTCAACATCAGAATTCAGATTGATACAAACTTGAATTCAAAGAATTATTTAGTTTGAAGACGACTTTTAAATATTTAAGTTAAATCAGACATTACATGGAGCTCCCAGCAGCATCAGAGCCAAACATTTTAAAATTTTTATTTTCTTTATTTGCACTGGGTTTGAAAAAAATATCAGCAGTGATAATGGTCCATATTGGATCTGGTTATTGGCAATGCCCAAATTCTCTCAGCCCCAATCCCCTTTTGTTCTTCAAAACATGGAGTTGACTCTGTGGTTGAACATCTTGTTTTCACTCACAGGATTTTAAATACTGATGTTTTGTCATAGCCATAATAACACTATGGGTACTGAAATCAGAAATAAATCAGAGCAGAGCCACATTCTAGAAATGGCTTAAGTAACTGCAGTGTAACATGAAGGGTCCGGTGAACAGTTATTTTTGCTTTAGGAGGCTCCTAACTGAGTCAAATGACCCAAAAGTATCTTAAAACTGAGCCATGATAAGAGCTGTTTGAACCGTCTGAATTCAAAGGAAAGGAACTTCAGTTCCTCCTTTATTATTTCCATTAACAATAAAAACTTTGGACCATCAAAAGAAAGGAGAAAATTCTGCACCATAATTCCATGCAGCTGAAATCTTCAAAGGAATATCCAATCATTTTTCATCTTATCCAGCTAACTGTAATCTATTTGGATAAATGTGAAGACAAAATTGAGTATGACCAGCCTGTGATTTTGCTATCTTTCCTTTTGTGGCTTTTCTTTCATTTTTGCATTTACAATCTGGATAAAACAGCAATATATTTTTAAATCATATTTTAGTATACCAATTTTATATTTTTTGATAATGTAAAAAGACTGCAATATAGGAAGTATTTGTAGAATATTTACTGAACATGTTTAGCTCTACAGATGTATGAATGTGGTCGGACTCAGCAATACAGAGTTACAGAAGAGACACAGGAGTAATATCTATCTATTTTGCTATCCTTTCTATTTTATTTTATTACAGAATATGTACAAACGATGAACAGTTAGGGAGAGAAAAACTTTGTGCTATACAAAATATATAAATTACCCATACTGTTATAAAAGGAGAGAAGATGGAGTAAAGAAACAAACAAAAAATACATGATCATTAACTCAGCACCTCTACAAAGTCTGGACGTAAGGGCTTTACATATCTGGCCCATTTAATCCACAGACTGACAAATATACTTTTCTTAAGACAATGGAGAAGGTAATTGCTTCCATTATATATATCTCATGGACAATATCTATCCATTCTGAGACTGTTGGAGGTTCGGGTATCAGCCAGCATCTCGTGATTGCTTTTTTACAGGCAGATGTCAAAATGGCAAATAAGTATTTATCTGCGGATCTGGACAGGAAAACACAATTCCCCAAAAATAAAGAAGAAAACTGTAATGCTACTCTATTGTTGAGTATGGTGGTCAAGATTTGGTGAATTCTCATTTTATTTTCATGCAATAAGGAAGCTCCCACTTTTTGAGAATTTTAATTTTGTACAGTTTTATTCAAACATATTTATTTGTGTTATAAAAGTCAGGTTTTGGTCAAACTAATACTTTTTTTTAGAGTAATGTGAATGATCTGATTGTTTTTTGTTCAAGTAAAGTGGCGTCATGGCGCTATTTGATGTTGAGGCCTGCAAGGTATTCTGTCACAGTGTTCAAAAGCAGAAGGGCTGCTCTGAGTCTGCGTTCTCCAGCTGTTACAGCCTGTGTGGAGGTTTTAGACCTGACACTGTCTTACTTCAAATCTATACTTGGAAATTGTAATAAGCAACCCTGCTGTTTCCATCTAAGTATCCACTGTCTGAAAGGACTCCAGAATAAGCTCTGCTGTGGTGAGGTGTTCGATATAGCACTGTTCAAGAAATCGCTTCAGTGAGCCCACCTGACAGCTGGCAGAAATAGTGGACCTTGCCGTGAACCTGTGCAGGATATTACTAAATAAATCCTTGCTGGAGACACCATGACTGCCTTCCCAGTTCTTAACCAGTAAACACACAGTAATAAGTAAATGCAATGTGTTTTAACAGTTAATCCTGAAGACCCCTTTGAATCCCGATAATGGGACAAGCCTCCATCACATGCTTGAGTTGGTATTGAGCAGGTAAAGTCATCTTTAATTGCAAAACCAGGTTTTTAGGATATGGGAGAATTTGGAGAAAAAAGGTCTTAATTGTGCAAAACTGCTGTTATGTTCTGAGGTTGGTGCTGGTCACTTTTCCATGTTAGAGAGATGAGAAGGACAACTGTAGAAATTACATAGTGGTCGCCTAACATTAACTCACATTTATAATGTTTCTCACCAGAATCTGGCTGTGCCTTCAAAACATGAGTAATGTCTTTTTTTGTTTATTCCTTTTTCACTAAAGACCTAAACAAATCAGACGCTTCACTTATTCAGACAACAAAAATTTTAAATTCCATCGCTTTTAATATAGGGGAATAAAAGATTCAAAATCTTTTATTAAATTAAAATTATTGATCCCACCTAAAAAAAGAATTTACTTATGGTGATTATAATAATGCAGATTTTCTGAGGATGGGACATCATCTGGTAATATGAAGCCTGTACAACATAACCATTGTGTTTTGGGCCTGCTTCTCTTAGAGGGTGGAGGCATGGTTTTTGTCCTCTTTGTATAGTCTTTTTATTGCAGGAAGAATCTGATGTTTTTGAAAGAGCTAATAAAATGTTGGGCTGAAAAAAAGTCCTGATGCAGAGGGTTCCTCAGTTGAAAGCTGTGGGACTGAAAGTGCTGCAGGCTGAACGTAGATGAATAATTGAAGATTTTGAGTGAGGAAACTTCGAGGCAAGGAAACAACCCACTGACCTAAATTCGCTTTGTGCAACATTGTTGCATTAAACGTCTTGATGCTCTAAGGCTCTCACAGCGACATTGAAGATATAAGACTCAAATCAACATTTTGGAAAATTTTTACCAAAGTCACCAGGTCATCAAGACTCTTTGCTGACAGTAGAGAAAATTTGGTGGTATCTTTTTCACCACATTACCTTTCAGCAAATATTATCTCTACGGACACACAATGACTCTCATACAACTTGGCCCCCATGCATGCGTTCCACACACACACACACACACACACACACACACACACACACAGAGCATTCACCTCATAAACCAGTTTTAGCCAGAGCACAGCCAGATTAAAGGCAGGATTTCACATTAGATTAACTATTTAAAATGGACTTCCACAGTGCACCATCTTCAGAAAGTTACTACACAACTCTGACAGGAGCAGAGTTCACAGAGGCTGCCTGCATGAGAAAATGAGGCTAAAGCTGTGGAACAAAGCAGGGATGATAACTGTTATTATATTCTTTATTTCACATTAACTTGACAGTATTTTTTTCATCTACATGGGCTCAGAATTTTCCATACCAGGAGAGAACACCAACACTGTCCAATTTGTGGATTCTATTTTAAACTTTGAGATTCTTCTGAGACCACCCAGTTGCATCCCAACAGACCCATTAGCGGGCTCGGTTCTGATGTGTAATCTCAGACACATAAAGCCTTTACAATGTTTGCTGGGATTAACTGGGCCATTGGTACCTTTGCTTTGTTTTGCGTATGGCTTCTACCTAGGAAGCATTTTCTGTTAGTAAGCATGCTAGAAACAAAATGGATAGGATCTTCTGTTATATTAAATATGAATACATCCACTCATGAGACTAATCCACAGAGACCATGAAATTATTGCTCTCAAAGCCTCCAGCTTCTTCAGTGGAAACTCTCAGCTCTCATTAACTTACTGCTCAGCCATAAAGTTAAGCATGTTGCTGCTAGGAGGAACACACAATCTTTCTCACTGGACCTTAAAATCCCCAGTTTCTAAAATGTCACTAAAAATGTAATTGATAGAATATGTTTAATTTCAGATTAATTGCTGGAACATCCTGCTGCTCAGTTATGACTTTAAATATTTAGTTTAGACAAAAAAGAAACAAAAGAGCTAAATATTTGTGTTTGTATGCTTGAATAGTTAAAACATTTGGAAGTTAGATCTTGAAGACACATTATATTGCATGTGCGAACAAATGAATTTATTGTTGATTGATCTGTATTTGCTGGCTCAATGATGGATTTTTTTTTTCAAAAATGTTTTGTTTTTTGTTTTTTTCAATATGTAAGTAATTCTTTCTGAAGTGGATTCTAGCAGAAAGATTAGGTTAACTTTAATGTTCATCAATGTTTTTATTTATTTATTTACTTTCTCAAGGGTAAGCTTCATGTCACTGCTTCCATTCATTTCATATTTGTGGGGTAGCACAGGAAATAAACTATGTAATCAGTGAATCCCCTGGGCTGTCAAGCTCACATCTTTGAACTGGCTCCATTCTCACCCAACAGTGCTGGGAAATCCCACAGAGATAAATTTCATGAAAATGAGTCATTGCACAGCTTGCTGTGCAGCACTCAGGCTTCGCAGAGTGAATTACCAATGCATGTTTCAGTTGAGTGTTTCAAGAAGGTAGCTCAGAGACTGGGCCAGAAAGTAAGTCATGTTCCCATTTTTAGGGTGCGTCTTCCTTTGATAAATATATGTCAGGAGCTGCAGCACTAAAGGTGCAGTCTGCTCTGAAGGTTGTGTGTAATGCCTTTAAGGATGTTCATCATCGATAACCTCTTAGATTCTCCTTTAAATTAATTGCAGCTGCTTTGTTTCAACAACCTTTTTGCCCCATTATCACCATACTGCTCTTTTGTTGCTGACAAAACCTTTTAAATGACCTTAAATCAGAAGTCCCCAACCCTGGTCCTAGAGGCCCACTATCCTGCAGGTCTTAAATGTCTCCCTGCTGCAACACACCTGCTTCACATTAATGGATCATGAGCAGGCTTGTGTAGAGCTTGTCATAGAGCCACTTAACTTAAATCAGGTGTATTGCAGCAGGGAGACATCTAAGACCTGCAGGATAGTGGGCCTTGAGGACCAGGTTTGGAGACCTCTGCCTTAAATGATATTAACAAAAACAATGGCATGCAATAAAAGAAGCAGCAGAAATTAACGCCATGATTACAAGAATCGTTGTCATAACTGGTGGCAGACTGTGTTAAGTGATGCACCACTATGCCTTTAAGGCATTCAAGTGTGTGATTTGATGGTAAGAAAGTGCTGATGGTCTTAATGCACCCCTCTACGAAAGACAGACATTAATTGCACACTGGCCTATAAAAGGATAGACCGGATGATGATGTCCAAAAGGATTTACTTTCACTTTCTTCAGACACCACTGATTCTAGTATGTACTGTACATTTTTTGGGAGGTTGGTAAAATCGGGTGGGCTGTTTACATTTCTTTAATTTATCTTTTTTTAAGATATAAGATATAAAAGTGATAAATAGCCAATAAACTAACGAAAAATATGTAACAAAATGTAAGGAGTAAAAATGAAAACGAATATATGCCTTACTTTAGCAGTTTTAGTCTGATAAATGTAAATGTAAGTGAATGGTTCATCAAAGTTGCACATGCTGCACGTGCACATAAGCTTCTATTTCCATAAAGCTAGTCTTTTAAAAAAACAAGATATAAAACAGTCAAATAGTGAAAGCTGAGGAAGCAGAGGTATTTAAAGATGTATTGGGAGGGCTACTATGGGAGTGTGCTTTGTTTGCAGTGTTTATGTGGGTGGTATATATCAAAATGACATCCACATGACCGCCAGTATTCAAAGTTTCCCTGCAGAATATTGAATTGTAATGACACGATTTCTCATTCTTTCATTTTACCTGTCAGTGGGCTCAACGTTTTGGCTGATTGTTGTATATTTTCATGTATCTGAAGAAGGATGCATACATCATACAGAAATGATAGCAATATATACACACAGAGAACTGTGGGGTAATTTTTTTTCTAGTACAGAAATAGTTGTAAAAGGAAGCCTTTGTATAATGTTTAGGATGCATCATTTTTGCTGATAACTATGGGTGCAGTATTGTACCTTTTAAAAATCTTACCATATTGACAATCAGTTAAATTCATGGTCAATAGGTGCAAGCTATCTGATGATGACATGGTTTTCACTGTTATTTTGCCACAAGAAGGTTTTTAATCTGATTTGTGTTTTTTCAGGAAGTTGTATTTTCTTTTTATGTAGCTTTTTCTAGCTCCCTCCCACAGTCCAAGCCATGCATGAAAGGTTAATTGATGGCTCAACATTGAGTAGAAGTGTGATGGGTGAAGAATTGTACCTTTAAACATACAGACAAAAAGGATAAAAAAGAATACCAGTTTTTAGGTGTAAAGCAGTACCACCCTATGAAATGAGCAACAAAATATATACTTTTTTTAATCAATTGATTTATATCTTTCTTTCTGTCTCCTTGCTCTCAGGCATGCACAACAGCATTAGCGAGATCCTGAAAGAGAAGAGCCTGAAGCCATCTCGCCGCAGCCTGCCCTGCCTAGCCCAAAGTCAGACTCATCCAATCAACCTCAACCACTTCCTGTCTGTGCCTCTGAGGCCAGATCCTAAACCAGAGGTTGAGGCTTTGAATCAGAGTATCAGCACGTCCTGCAGCATCCTCCCCCCACAGACAGGTCAGTCCACAAGGGAACTAACAGACATTTTCCTAGACCCATAAGTGGTTGCAGTGCTTCTATCAGGGTGGAGCAGCTACATCAATTTGCACTGTTTATGCTTCATATTGAAGTTTAATGTGTCTCCAGCAATGACTTTCTGCAACCTTCCACCCACTTTTTATGTATCAAGAAGTTGTGGTTCATTTCGCTGTGAAAAAAATTGGGCTGAAAGAGAGAAGGTTGCTACACAGCTTTACATCATTGCTGTGATTTTTGAAGCACATACAGTTACACCTGAGCAGGTTTTTTAGAGCTACAAGTAATTTATAAAACACGGTTTAAAGTCACAGCAACTGGGAGTCTTTTTTGAGGTAGTGAGATAATGTGGAGAAATGCACTTTAAAATAAACCTATACATCCCTGCATGGACAACTAACATGGAGCAGCTCATTAGGAAAATTTTTCATCCAATATCTTCAAGAATATTTAGAGGCAGGGGAGACAGAGAGCTCAATTTTTGTCAGCACGAAACTTGCACAGGAGCCATTTTAGTGGACTTCGCAGATCTTGAAATGCCCTCCATGCAACTGTTTTATGCTGAGTGCAAAAGCAGGAATACCAATAGGAAAATTATGCAGATAAGGCAGTGTGTGGTGTTTCTGTGGAAACTGACTCTTCGACATTTTTCAGGACCAATCTCAGAGAAACTGATCTGATTTCTGCTTTAGCTCGAGCAGAGCAGACAAAAGAGAGAAAATAGACAGAACAAATGACAGAGGTTAATAGACAAGGACATGATCGTATAAAAATTTCCCACCTATGGACTACAAGCTGTTAAAATGGTTAAATTGCTACTGGGGTACCCAAATGTAACACTTGATTTATGATTATCCCAGTGAACTCATTACATCTCACAATGAAGGCAGCAGCTGCACATAATTTTAATGCATAAAAAAGTTTAATAAATATAAGCTTAACGGCCTCTACAAACAAGAAGATGATCTTTAGAGTAATTCAGCAGATGACACTGATTAGGTATAGATTAGGTAGTTTTGCATCACCCAGCATACATTATGATTTTTACATTTTGGAGGAATTTATTCTGAATATTCTTCTCTGTATTACCCTAATTTTTTATCTAACAATTTTAAAAACAATAGTTTTAAAAGGTTATTTATGTTAAAAAAATACAGTGATACGAGTGCTTTGACATACGAATTTTTTGAGATACGAGCTGTGATTCGACCAAATTTTTGCCTTGAGATTACATTACAATCATTTAGTGGACACTTTTATCCAAAGCAACTTACAATGGTTAGGCAGTAGCATTAAGGGTCTTGCCGAAGGACCCAACTGGAAGGTGTTATTTTTCGTTCCCTGGGGGATTCGAACACTGGTCTCCCACATGGGAGACTGATGCTCTACCAACTGAGCTAACCAGCCGCCAAATATTGCAAGTGATATACGAACAAATTTTTGAGATACGAGCATCCAAGCTGCTGCCGCCGCTGAACAAAAACCTACAACAACGTGTGCTCTGTTTCCCCCGCCTCAGCTTTCCACGTCTCTTATTCCTCCTAACTCCTCTCCCTGTTTACTCCTCCCTTAACCTCCGTGCGCATCTTCCGTTAGCTCAAGTTGTCTGATCTCCATGGTAAATAATACACTTACAGTAAAACCAGTTTATTTTTAACATTCTCTTTTATTACTGTATGTTTTTATACAATATTTGTCAGTTATAAATACAGGTATTGTACATTTTTCATATTCAAAACACAAACAAAACAACTGGAGTGGACTTTTGCGAGCTGGAACGGATTAATGGGATTTCAATTAATTTAAATGGGGAAAATTGCTTTGAGATACGAGCAAATTGAGATACGAGCAAGGTCACAGAACAAATTAAACTCGTATTACTCGATGTATTTCTGCATATTTTAGACATTACTGATTTAGATAGCTGATTTTGCTAGTCTTATCAGCCATCTCTATACTGTATATCAGCCTTGACTTTCAGATCCAGCCTTCAGAGTAGAAAGTTGCTGTTTTACATTTCTGCAAACCAGGAATATACTTAATCCAAACATTGCTTAACCTCTGACATAAGTACACAGTGTTTCTTTAGCATATTTTCTCATTCATTACAAATTTTTACTCATGCAGATGTATTTATATACCAAACCTGGCTGGGATTAGAAAAATATAATGGTTTGGCACAAGATACGCTCCTTCACAAGGACGTCTCTAAGAACAGTGCCGGTGGAAATATAAGGGACTCTTGTGGTCCATAAAATTCTAGAGACTGAAATCTCACCTGAATATCTAAGGCTGCAAACTGGCTCTTGTGAGATCAACTTTGAAGCTTTGGGCCTTATAAAGAAGTATTTTATACATACAGTTGATTATCTCCACATTTTTAACCTTATTTTATAATATTATTAATTTTTCCTCAGTTTTATTCAGAAGATTTCAACTTTCTTTTTTTGTGCTTTATATGTCTGTCTAGGCACAAACAGACTACGAATTATCATCATTTAGATTTTTTTCAGCAGCACAGACTGCTGAGTCATTTGAGGGCGAGTTGACACTTTTTTTTCCTCCAACACAAAAATAGATAATTTCAGTGTGGAAAAAAATCCACACTAGTGTGTGTAGCCAGTTTCACTCATCTTTCAGGACTGCATATAATGTTGTAAACTGAATAAAAAAATTTCAGTACACTTCATTCTGATGGATATTTCCTTTCATATAGTTATTTACACAGTCAGTACATCAAAGATCTGTCTTTTCACATGTATTTTGAGAAATATTATCATATTCTTAAGAGTCAGGGGAAGATAATCTAATAGTGATATAGATGCACTTGTTTGAAGAAATCTGAAGGTTGCTCCATTTATATTTACACTTTTTAATTTAAAATTATATAAGAGTGCTTATGGGATTTTTACTGTCATGATTGTGTCGAGATGACTTATTTGAAGAAATGAGAAAGTTGTTACACCTGATTATAACGAGGATGGTGAGGACTCAAATGCAACACAAACTGAGTGGGGGAAAAGGAAGAACAACCTTTATAAAACTTTCAGGAAGGATAGATTGGTTTGGTTTTAGGATTGGTTTTTGACTGCCACAGAGACACCGGTGGAACCAAGCCTCGATCACCCGCTTGTACGGTAAACTTTTTTCCTCTGAACCAATGGGGATGATGTGGTTGCTTGTCCTTCCAGAACGTGGTTCAGATCAATCCAGATACTAAGCAGGGCTGAGACGAAAGGCAAGGTCAGAAACAGGCAGGGAATCAGAGATGACTTCAGACACAGATTCAGGACAGGGTCAGCAACAGGGAATCATTCCGGAAATGAACGCTGGAAAGTCAGGCATACAACACAATCTGGCAACAAGTGAATGAGACAGGCTAGGTTATATAGTGACACTGATGAGGTAATTGGTAGGTGGCACCAGCAGGTGGAAATGGTTGAGTTGATGAGGAAATGGCAGCGGCACAGAGCAGGAGGTCATGGCTGAGTGTGACACCGATAGATGGATTGTTTTGCACAAAAAGTGTCATTCTCCCCCCATAAGGCCAAAAACCTCCACTCTGTGCTGACAATGGAAAAGTTTCCATACTGTTTATCATCATAAACCTGAAGATCTGACAAGTTTCACAACACTCAGCTGCTGGAACATTTGGAAAATTAATTTATGCTACAGTAGAAATGTTGTGCGTCTTTTGCCTCACAGTGTGGGCTTAACAAAACATTTTTCTGTGTGAATCTCAGGCTGATGCTTAAAGAGGGAGAAAACAAGATTGGCTCTCTTTCAACACCTGTCTGTGGATCTTTTCAATTGCATCAACATGTTGCTTTTTTAGCTGATAGCCAATTTTAAATAACTGTCATTTTTATTTAGTTTAGATATAATTTCAGTGTTGGCAGTCAGGATAAGAAAATATTGACTTGAGATGAAACAAAACTTAAAGCAGATCTTACCAATGCAATAACATTGTCATTGATCGTGCTGTGTCTGTGGGCAGCAGAAAATGCCAAGGATAACTACGTTGAAGAGAGTGAAGTGACTACATGTGAGACAAGAGCAGACCAGCCCTTTCTGATACAAAAGCCTGTCAGCCGTGCTAAGTCAGCGGCCCGCACAGATTCACTTCAGGTACCACATTCGCCATCGTCCACATTGTCACAGATTGAACTAATCTGCTGATTTTTGGTCCACTGCTAAACTTAATCTAAAACTCTGAGATGCAACATTATTTCCACAGGGAAAGAATCCATCTGATTCATCTGGGCTTTTTTTCCGAGATGGCAAGAAGAGAATTGATTACATCTTGGTTTACAAAAAGTCCAGTCTACAGGTGGAGAAGAGGTGCACGTTTGAGAAAAACTTGCGAGCTGAGGGCCTCATGCTGGAGAAGGAGGTGAAAATCATTTATTTAAAACCTTTAATAAGCTTGATTTTCCAATATATTTATGTATTTATTTGTAATCTTGTTGCTTTTTTATTTTGAAAGCCCTCCTTGACAAACAATGACATCATGTTTGTGAAGATTCACGCTCCCTGGGATACACTTTGCAAATATGCAGAGCAGATGAACATTCGAATGCCTTTCAGGTAAATGAAGCTGAAAAAGCAGAAATTTTCACAGCAGCTGGCAACTTTATTCACTAACAACTTTTATGTTTTTTGTGGTTTTTTTGTATTTTGGTTGTTGTTTTTTTGTAAGAAAAAAATGCTACTTTACAGACAGGAAGAGCAAATCCTTGGGCAGGTAAGTAGGTTTAACATGTAGTATTTTTGTTTGTTTATTTATTTATTTTTTGTGTTACTGGGATGATTCAGTGTGTCAGATGAAACTGGTGATCAGTACAACTGTGTGATTCAGCAGGAACATAAAGTAGATAATTTAATCATTAAAACATAGCTATGTGAGAAAGAGACAAGGAATGTTTTAGTTCACTTATTATGTTTGTTTGTTACCCACATGGTCTCTAATTAGTCCAGAGCCAACTAAGCATTTTTCTGAAAATCATCTGTAATTAGGCAGAATTAAAAAATGCTGTACAAATTACAAATAGCAGCAAAACATATTATTGTAAACCCTTTTTTAAATAAATAAATAAACCAAAGTGCTTTGCTTATTTTTGCCACACTTTTTCATAATAAATATATTGTTTTGTTTATTAAAACTATATATATATATATATATATATATATATATATATATATATATATAAAAGCTATAAAAGCACATCAAGCTCTTTGTTAATGCTACAAAACAACAGCTCAACCACTTAAGACGGGGCCTTCTGATAACATAATTACAAATGGAGCTGCACAAGCTTGTTTACATACTATTTTTAGTCAGATGTGCAGCTTTGATCACATATTCAAACCCTGTGCAGAACTTCACATTTCCATCTTTTCTCACTGGAATGCAGATCAAGACACTTGAATGTATCTCCTCTTCTTTAGTTGATGAATGAAACATCACAGAAAAATTATAATGAAGATTTAATCATGTCTTCAAGACAGCTTGATTATTTTCCCCAGCTATGCTATGAACTGCATCAGAGGTGGCAAAAGGTTGTTGGCATGGGATAGTGGGCATTCAACGTGAATAACTCTCACAAGAGACCTGGGTTTGTATCAACTGTCCACTTACTGTCCAGTATCCTTTATTGTTACTTTTATGAAACAAAGGCACTTTGGTCCAAGTTATAAAGATCTAATAAAAGTTTTTATCTTGAAAAAAAAAAGTTTAAAGTCATTCATTTTCCCACTATTTTAACAGAAAACAACATTTTCCTCAAAACAAACAGTATTTGTTGTTCCAGTTTATTTTTAGAGTTTATGTAGCAGAGTTAGAAGATCTTATAACTCAGGAACTACAGAATATATGGCTGCAGAAAGCAAAAAAATATATAGTTTTAATGTCAAATTTTAAACTCCACTGAGATTGGATGAAGTTAAATGCCCGTCCTTAATGGATGCTGCTGGGATCAGACCCCCCTTTTCACACATCACTTGCAAGCGGGGTCTCTCTGCAATGCTCTCTGCATTGACTGTGTTGTCATTCAGTGGATTGTGTGATGTGAGTCTGCTCTGTGTGAAACACACACTGATGCACACCTGACCCACCTCTGTTTGGTATGTGTGAATAACCAGAGAGGAAAAGCAGCAGCTTCATGAACAACCTGTGTGTAAAAATGTGTAGCAATGCCTTTGGCTTGTAAGGCCCCTTGTAGTCAGGACAGCACTTCAGTGTGGTTTTTTTTTGTTTGTTTTTTATCATTCCCTGAAATTAAACATTTTAATAAAACAATGACTCTTGACTCTGTTATAATAACAGACCCTGGAAAAAGGTTTTCTGGAATTATAATTATAAATAATTTTCTGGTGCTTATTTCACCATGCTCTCCAAATAAATTGTAATGATGTGATTTACAATCCATTAATCCTTTTGTATGTTTCTGTATTTCCTCCTCTCATCCATTGCACTCTCATTGGCTATAGCTTCACTCAAAATTCTTCAAACCCTATATTTAAAGTGTTCACACACTGCTATTGGCTACCATTGATCAAACTATCGATTTGTCGATTTGTTTCTACCTCGCATTCATAACGTCTCCTCTCCCACTCATCTGGCTTTTTCTGGACATTAGTTGTTCTTTGGGAAACTCAAGCATTTGATGACCAGTGAAATAACAACTAATCCTAACAAATGTTTTAAAAGTGCCAGAAGTACCAGCAGAAGTCATTTTCCCAGTACAGCCTCCAAACTAGCAGTTTCTCCCCACTGCACCAGTGGCCTTGCAGCAGCAGTGCAGGAGTCTTTGAATGTAGCTTGGGCTTAGTTGCTCTGACTTGCCTCAGTGGCTCCACCTGTGAAGGTGTACTACATGCCTGGTGAGACTGGTATGCAGGTCACCACTTGGGATTTCCATTTATTTTTTTTTTACCCCCAAAGAGCTGGCTCATAACCCCTGCATTAAAAAAAATATGTCAAAAATCAGTATAATAACAGAAATAACTCAGTTTAAGAACAACAAAATACACAACATGTCCTGCAGACAGCTACTTGTGCAATTATAGAGTTAAACTTATCAAGAAACTATTTTGTGCTAAAAATGTATTATTATAGAGAAATGTGAAAAAATTTTAGGGCTATGAGCCCAAATTTAATAACAACCTCTGTGCTCAGTCTTTTAATGAGAAAACAAAAATGTAATAACATGAACCACAGCAAGCATGACAGCGGTTAATGCATGGACTTTAAATGAGCCTTGTTAAGCTCTGAAAAGATGACAGTAACTTAAGTGTGACATTACAGGTCATGAAAGACTGCTGACTTTATCCATTAAAGTGATTGTGACTCGTGTAGCTTTTGTCCTTTGGGTGCTCTGAACAGAATTCACTGACACGGTCAACAAAGAAAGATGTACCTAACAAGCTAACAGCTGTAAAAGGGCCAATTTTAGCATTTATTCTTTATATTACCTGATTTAGTTGACAGGACAATACCATTTACCTTATCATTAGTGCTTACATTCATATAAATACTGATTGTAGTGCCTTTATGACACAGAACGGTCTTTCTAACAGACACAAGAGTCACTTATCTGTCTAACTCAGAGCAAAGCGCTTTGAGGCACTTTTCCATTTAGTCTGAGAGTGATTCTTGTCGTTGAGAAGAAAGAGTGCCATTATATTATCCTCAAAGCCATTACAGTCTTTCTGTGAGCTTTCGTTTGTAAAAGAAATCTGCACTTAATGCACTTTACGTGTTCGTTACTTACACTCATCCCTGTAAGGGTAAATATTTGGACCATGTGCAGGGTGTCAGCTTGTTGGTTTGATTACTTTCTATATGGTGCCTTTTGCAGCAACATTCATTCAATTCCAGAAGCTATATGCTTTCTCCCAGAAGTCCCATCTCTGTTTATTCAGTCTGTATCCCAGCACGTGCTTAATAACTAGTGAATAGCTTAATATTAGCTCAATAGCTAGTTAAATGAATGCCATGCTATTTTGAACAGATTTATTATACCCTGAGGATAAATCTGAGTGATTATTAGTGTTTAAATCAAGTTAGTATTTCTAATACAGCTTTATATTACAAATTTACTCTGCTTTACAGTTTGTAATTAACCACAAGCCTGTACCTTGAGATTTCTTTACATGTGAGTTTTGACTCACTGGTTGACACTGGTTGTCCCACAACATGTCAAAATGAAAAAGTGTGAGGACCTGCAAGTTGGATTAAGTGAGCTGTAATCCTGAATCAGGAAGTACAGAATCATGGGTTACCACATAAACATTCAAATGAAAAATAATAACCAGCATAGACTAAAAATGCATGCATGTGTGCATGTGTGTGCAGATGTGTTTTTAGATGCAGGGTGGGACTACAAGCATTGTGACAGGGAAAGGTTAGGAGCCACCGTCTCAAATGAAAGAAATAATCTTTGTTAATCTGTGACATTAATCTCTTTTTCCTTGTGTAGCAGGTTTCATTTGAGATGTCGACAGATAAAGAGCTGGCTTCCCAGAAATCCCATGAAGCTGGACAAAGAGGCCTTGCCTGACCTGGAGGAAACTGATTGCTACACAGCTCCTTTTAGCAGAGCACGCATGCATCAGTAAGTAAGATGTACAGAATAGTTTATGCAGTGACAGAAACAGAAGCATGATCACACATATCAACACTGTATCGGTAAAATGAGGAGTTCATCCTTCTCTATATTTCCAAGACATAGATACCTGTGATGGATAAGAGGACCTCCTGTCCATCACACTCGTCCATGTTCTTATCCTTTCTTGTTGTTTCAGAAAGTATGGAATGAATTCAGGACTATGATGACTTTTTCCCTTCATAACATTAAGACTAAACTCTGAAGCCAGAGAGACAAGAGATATCAAAATACAGCAGCAGCTATGTCTCTCTTATCTACTTTTTTTGTTTTGTTTTGGTGTTGTTGTTGTTTTTTTTATTTTGAAATGTTCTCCATGATTAAAGATGGAATCTGATCTCATTTGTCAGTGAATAAATCTCAATTTCTCTTTGTTTTTTCAGTTTTGATGTTTTTCAGGGAAAAACAATTATGTTGGAATAAGCACAAACTTTAAACTCAAATTGTGTTTTAATGAACTCCACATCATCATTACTTCAGCTTTCATCCACATCCTTGACAGGACGACATTAATGTGAGATTACGGGATGAATAACCAAAAAAGTGTGCTGTTTCCTTTTAGTTTCACCATCAACAACAGAGAGACATTCTTCTCAAATTCCACAAGAAGTAGAATAGTCCATCATGTCCTACAGCGCACCAAGTACGAAGATGGAAAGTTAAAGATGGGTAAGGTTCTGTGCTGTCTTCTTCCTCACCTTATTCTTCTAAACTATATCTCTGGCAGTAGTGATGTTGGGGCGAGGGGTTTAGCTCAAAAAGCTTGAGAACCACTATTTGTAGGAAATTATAGGCAAATTAACCTCAAGGTGAGAGGGTAGTCAGAAGAATTACATCTACTCTGGTTTACAATTATTAAAATATGAGCTGCTGGTATCATTCAGCTTGTGGCTGATTTATGTCCATTTTAGGGCTCATATTTGATGAATAAATTAATTAATTTATTGCTTTATTTTGTGTTACCAAACTGTCCATGAACTCCTACTCTCATTATGTTGTCTGACTGTTGCCAACATGTTTTTCTGATTAAAGTTTGGTCTTGAAGTGCTGAAATGAATTAAGGATAAGTCCCTCTAAGTCAAAACTGCCCTGTCACATTCTCTCGCTTTTCAGTTTCTGTCAAAGAATGACGATGCAAATAACTGAGCTGTTGTGCTGAAGTAAAAGCTTTTTTCACACAGGACAGTACCTTCAGTCAAAGCAGTGAGCCTATTGTGACAAGTGACAAGATTATTCAACCTGCAGAGTTACAGCTTGGATATCAAGTAGTTAAAGTCCTGCTAAAAGGTTACTTTCAAGTGCTTGCAGCTATTTAAAATCAGAACCAACATGGCTCTAATGTAGGTTGTCAGCTCACTAAATGAAGTAAATTGTTGTGACTGCAGAAAACTAGGTTTCAGTGAGTCTCTTGCTGAACTCCTGTTTCTATTAATGAGTGATACAGAATTTTTAAAGCAGGGTCCTAATATGTCCCTCGCTTGATGTGACCCGTTTTATTCTTCTGTAGGCATCAACCGGTTACTGGGCAACAACACTTATGAGGCCGCGTTTCCTCCACATGAGGTGAGCTAATTTGAATTTAAATTAAAAAGCTGTATGATTCAAATGAATAACACTTTTTATTCACTATTAACTATTATGATGGTTCTTTCAAGGATTGCAAAATCCTGTTTACATGGATAGATTTTAAAGGTACAAGGAAGTTAGATTTAAACTGCAGGACTAATTGAGCAAGTGACTTTAAAAACAATATAGATTTCCCTACTGGTTTGTCTCTTCAGGGTGGCTACAAAAGCAGACATCCGATTAAGACGCATGGTGCCCAAAACCACAGACATCTTCTGTATGAGCGCTGGGCTCGCTGGGGGATCTGGTACAAATACCAGCCTCTGGACCTCATTAGGTAATCAGCTTTGACACAGGTTACACTGTTTCATTACATGTTTCTTTTCCTGTATTTGTTTTTTTTTTCTCTTACAATCCTAATCTTCTCTTGATAATGATGTGGTATACAAGATGTATTATTTAAATGTAACAGTTATGCATGGTTTAGTTTGTGTACACTCATATTCATGACATAAATTTTTTATCTTTCTCAACAGCTGAGGCTTATTCCACTTCAGTTTACAACTGCCTTTGTGGCTCTGTTTTAATCTGTCAATGTTTTTCTTCCGTTTTAGTAGAAGGTGGGCATGGGAGAGACAAGGGATAGTTTGACATTTTGAAAATATTCTTGTTCATGGTCTTTCCCAGAGGTGTAAAATAAGATTGATGCCACACTTGTGACATTGGAGCTGAATCAAGGAGAAGATAAGCATAGAGCAACTTAGTTGAAATGCAAAACTCCCTCTGTAACACAACCAGTGGTTTAACATTTCTTCTTACATATAGAATACATAAATAAAAAATAACATTTTGAAGTAGTTACTTTGGATGGGGTTTTCCCTTGACTCATGCTGTGTAAAGTTAATCAGGTAATAATACAAGCTCCATGCTTGAAGCAAATGCATAGCAACATCCTGTTCTAACTCTCACTGAGAAATTAATAGTTACATTATTTTAAAAAATTAAATAATGAATAGCATTTTACAGTGATTACTGTTGTGGGGTTATGAATGTATTGGATTCTTTTATTAGATTTGATGATGATTAACAGCACATCATGAGAAAACTTAAGATTTGTTGACCATTTTTATTACATTTTTGCCTTTTTAGATAAAGTAGTAATACAGTAAACACTAATGTTTTAATTTGACTTAAATGATTTTAAATTTTTTTCTTTGATTATTTATTTTATTTTGTTTTTGATTCTCTGGCCTAAAGGAAAATTAAGATCTAGCTAATTTACCCTTGAAAATGTTTCTCAAATGTATTTATCATGTTGCAGTACAGTGATGCTTCAGACGGTACCTGTCAAGCAGGATTACCTATAAAAACCACATATTTCCCACTCATTAATTTTAACTGCCTTTTTTTGCAAGTAGCACGACTCAAAACAATGTGGAATGTGAAAAAGGTGAAATGTTGAGTAGTTAAGCTGTGTTATGTATCATTATCCTGTTTACAGCTTTCTAGAAACAGTGAGATATTCAATGACATTATGTTTCCTCATGGAATTTCCTGATATTTAGATTAATCAAGTTTTCTTTTTATCAGTGAAATATTCCTGTGCCACTAGCAGCGACATGAATCCAAAGCACGAGTGATCCACCTCCACTGTTAACAAATGGAGAGGTTCTGCATCCTTTTTTTTTCTCCTAACAGATATTTTCTTATTCCTGCTTTTAAAAAAATGCATCACTGAAAAATAATTATTTTTGTGTTGGGGGTCTGAAGATCTTCTGCAGTCAAACAGGGGTTTTGAGCTACTTTTCTAGCAATAATTTAAGCAACTGTTTTTAATATTCCTTAGCTGGTTAAACTTGGCCTCCACCATTAGTGTTTTCAAGCTATAGGAATACATCAGCTACCTAATAATGGCATCTTATCTTCTTACAACCTGGTGCTGCTACGTGTTCATTAAATATTAAAATTTCCATTGTATTAGGCAGCTTGTTATCAACTGACTGCTGGTTAATGGAAAAAGGTTTAAGGAGTATTTAGATAGCTTTGAAATTTGCATCAGCTGGTTTTTCGTGACAGGGATAAAGTTGTGATGCTCATATATTTGGCTTTGTTTGAACTAAGACTACTTTCACATCCATGTCCATCTTATTTCTTGTTTTGCTTAAACATACCATGACAGCTGTAGTTCAGGATTAGGTCTGTGTTAATGATTTGTTTGCTATCACCATGGCCTTTCAGCACCGCAACTTCTCTATTGATTAAGCAACCACAAGCATCTCACCACAAGCCTACTACTCCCACAACCCCACTCTGAATAATACCCAGCCAAGTTTAATTAGCATAGATTATTGAGGTATTTTTACCACTCTTTCTTTGTGTCGCTCCCAGGCGCTACTTTGGGGAAAAAATTGGTCTTTATTTTGCATGGTTGGGCTGGTACACTGGCATGTTAATCCCTGCAGCCCTAGTTGGTGTTTTTGTCTTCCTCTACGGACTCTTTACGATGGACTCAAGCCAAGTCAGGTCTGTCCACACATACAGCATACGGTGTCAGATAAAGAATACACTCTCATTCAATTATATATATTTAACTGCTTTTAATATTTTCTAACTTACTGTCTCATCAGTAAAGAGATTTGTGAAGCCAATGTTACCATCATGTGTCCTATGTGTGAGGACACCTGCGAGCCATGGACGCTGAGTGACAGTTGTGTCTATGCGAAGGTCAGTGCTGTTTCGACACACACACCAATGTGTATATGCTAGATTAGAAGTTTACAACTGTTCCTATCTTACTTCAGACTCATCAGAAGTATGTTCAGATACAAAACCCCTTATGACTTTATAAACTCACCTATTTATGTTTCAATCACTGAAATCATTGAAATCCTGATGGCATCAAAATTTGGAAATATGTTAAAACGATATTACTGAGAAGAAACAGGATGGAGAAATTAAGCAATATGACTAATAAATTATGCAATCTATTTTGCTAAATAAGTTTTGCTTGTAGCCAGATGTGTCTCTGATGATCACAATCAGATCGAGTGTTTTAACTGCCTCCAGTGTTCATGCAAAGCTAATCTAATCAGCTTATGGCTGTAGCTTCTGATCATGCTTCAGCATGAACAATCTGGTTATCCAGCTCATGTTAGCAAATGTTTAACAAAATGATAGCTAAAGCGATGAGAAAGTTAAATTGTAAATTGTCAGACATCCCCGTCATGTGTTGATGTGTTGTGAAAATAATGTAGCTGCTGGAGTTGAAGATGCATCAGCGTTAAGACTTTCCTCACAAGAGCTGTTCATGTACTTGCATTTCTAGGTGACCCATCTGTTTGACAATGGTGGTACTGTGTTCTTTGCCATCTTCATGGCTGTTTGGGGTAAGTTTAATTGATGCTTGCTGTTTTTCTGCTTTGTTCTCTGCCTTATACAAACACTCTGGAACTCGGATCTATTTTTACAGGAGAGAGTCAGCGCTCAAGCTTCCACTCTAAACACATTAAGTGTTTCAGCTGGGAATTTCACCTCAGTAAACACTCTGCAAATACAAGAGAACTTTGCTCTGTAATGTGTTTGTCAGATGATAAATCACGATCAGCTCTCTCTGCTACTGAATGTCTGTGGTCGTACTTTCAGCGCTGCCCTGATGTAATTAGTCAGATAATCAACCATCTCTCTAGAGGAAGGTTATCATTCACCTGCCAGAGTTGTAGAATTACACCATAATACGGGTATATTGCACCTACTTTCTCACAGCTTTAATATCTTTGTACTGTGGAGTGGGTGCATTATATGCCAAGATTGTAAGTAATCACCTGTGCCAGAGGGAACTGTTGGCATACTTTGTTCTGTGTTTGGATTAAATGAAGCCGAAGCAGGTCCAGCTCTGAATCCTGCATTGATGCTTTTAGCAATGTGAGCCAGAGTAACAGTACTGCATCGTTGAGTGTGTGTACTTCAGGTTTTCTGTGTGATTGATTTGGGAGATAGACATGAAGAATTTGTTTGCCCCTGGGGAAGTGAATGTAGGCATCAGGCTGCTTTTCTGTCTCTTTAAACAAAAGTAGACCAAGTTATATTAAACTTCAACATCTTTACTGTAACAGCAGTCAAAATTGTTCTGACAGACCATTCAAATTATGATGCTTTTCACATTGCAGTTCCTTTTCATTTCATAATATGTATGACTGCATGTATCTATCATATGGAGGGCTCTGAGTTATGATATTTATCATCCTTTAATAACCTACAGATTTTTTTCTTGCTTGATTGTTTTTAACTGAACCATTAAATGGTAAAAAAAAAAAGAATTGCAATTCCTAAAGTCCAAGATAATACCATGTCTTATTCAGCTTACTGTTAAAAATAGCGAAGACAGGCAGTTAAGTCTCGTATTTTAGAGGCTGGAAATATTACTCATGTATTTATTTATATTTATATAT
>JBAMHW010000010.1:21073610-21090276 GCA_037177495.1 Rhadinocentrus ornatus | reverse complement strand
TACACAGTATATATATGTATATATATGTAGGTATATTAATATATGATTGTTTTTCTGTTGAACTGCAAAGCAATTTACTGACTGTTTTAGCTTCAAAAGCAGTGATCAAACATTTGCTACAGAATTACACAAATTGTATGTCTAAAAAAAATTATATAAGAACTAGATCAGTTGAATGATGTAACATCGTGCAATCATGGACCACAATCAAGTTTCTTTTTCCCAGACTGCTATGACAGATTCCTCAACATATAGAACCACCTCAGTGCTGAGTATGTTTAGCATGCAGCTTTTACAAACCCTTTCTTTAGTGTTACATATCTGTGACAAATCAGAGTAAGTAAAAAGTCTTGACAGTAAAAGAACATTACTTCTAGTGTTCTGTCCGAGCCTCTTACACAAAAGAAACAATACCTTCAGACTAATGTCTGCCCACACGAGATTTCACTTTAAGTCTTTCAACAGAGGACATAAAACTATTTTAGGGTTAAAAACTTTAAAAGCAAAGTCTTTCTCTAGTCAACACTTGGTTTGAACTTCAAATGCAAAACAGTATGTGAGCTGATGGCAATAATCAGTCTCTATAATGGGCTGTGCAATTCACTGCAGCCAGTTTTAGTCAGGATGTCTGATCATCATATACTCAACTGTGAATTGCCATCCTCATTCACTTATACTGTGTAGAACATATTAAAGTGTATCAATAATGTGATAAATTCTTGAACCCCTCTCCAGCCACAGTATTCCTGGAGTTCTGGAAAAGGAGAAGGGCAGAGCTGACTTATGACTGGGATCTTATTGACTGGGAAGAGGAGGAGGTATGCTAGCTCAGTCATTAGATTGATCCAGTATCATTTTGATTACCACCAAGTTTTGACTTGCATTCAGGCTGCCCTTCAGCAACAGTTTATTGGTTCATTTGTTGTTAATTAGGAGGAGCTGAGGCCACAGTTTGAAGCCAAGTACTCAAGGATGGAGAGAGTTAACCCAATCTCTGGAAAACCCGAACCTTTCCAGCCCTTCTCAGACAAACTCAGTCGGCTCATGGTGTCTGTGTCTGGAATATTCTTTATGGTAAAACCTTTGATCTTTGTATAATGTGCCCTTTAGGGATTATGGCTCAGAGTGGGCTCACGCCTCAGTTTTCAGCAATGTGATGTGTTAGCTGCAGTGTAACATCTCCCCCTGCTGGTAATGAAATGTATTGAAAGGAAATGGACAATTTGGCCTCATTATTGACCTAATATTTCTTGTTCACTTACTATAGGTTTGACATAATTTTTCTTTTGTCATTTTTATAGCTGCTTATGCACTAAGCTTTTCTCTTCTTGCTGCACTGTTTTTAAACCCCTTCAGCATAATCGGTTCTTCATTCTTGGTATTATGTCTGCTTAGATTTCCCTCGTTCTGACAGCAGTATTTGCGGTAGTGGTTTTCCGTCTCATTGCGATGGAGAAGTTTGCCTCCTTCAACTGGAATTTTGTAAAGAAAAACTGGCAGTTTGCCACGTCTGGCACTGGTGTCTGCATCAACTTTATGATCATCATGTCTCTTAATGTGGTGGGTGTTCAGACAACTATCAACTTGCATGTTTACATGTTCTTTCCAACAAATGGTTTATGGAGTTTTATTTATAAGTTTTTTCCACAGAATGTAACATCCACAGCCAAAGAAAGTTTCTTTTTTTTTTCTTTATCCTGGGTTTCCTCTTTTTCATGATCATCCTCTCTTCAATCTGTTTCCTGTTGATGCTTATAAGTTCTATTATTTTGTCAGGTGTATGAAAAGGTGGCCTATCTACTGACTAATTTAGGTGGGTATTATGCACTTACCCCTGTATTATTTCTCCATTCCCAGATGGTTGTAGATAATTTTCTCTCCCTACCCTCTTCCCCACAACCCCTGCTCCTCTGCTTTAGAGCACCCACGTACAGAGTCTGAGTGGGAGAACAGCTTTGCTCTGAAGATGTTCCTGTTCCAGTTTGTGAATTTGAACAGCTCCACATTTTACATTGCTTTCTTTCTTGGAAGGTAAGTCTTGAACCTTCCTGTATTTAGTGAATTTAAATACTCACTTCATAGACTAGACTTCATGTCAAAACTGCTATACTGCTGAGTACCTTTTCATCCCTATGTATATTAGTATTTCACTGATTGAATTCGACAGCTAATGATGCTCATCTCAATTTGCTCAGGTTTGCTGGCAGGCCTGGAAAATACAATAAACTCTTTAATCGATGGAGACTGGAGGAGGTGAGTGCGGTTAGGCATCAAAATAAGTTGGTCATTATTTCAGCAATGACAGAGCTGATTATTACCCTCTGTATTAAGGTATATTTACAATACTCAAGTGATTTATCTTTATAATGATCTGCCTGTATATTTCTGTGTGAACCATTAATCCTTTATATAATTACCCAGATTATTAATTTTAATAGATCAGAAAACTCTGGGATCAAGTGTGTCCCAGGATTCCTTAATAACTTTAAAGCATTGGGCATGAGATATTATTGATACAGTTGTTTATTATTGTTGTTTTTTTTGTTTGTTTTTAGTGTCACCCAAGCGGCTGTTTGATTGATCTGTGCCTACAAATGGGAGTCATCATGTTCTTTAAACAAATATGGAATAACTTCATGGAGCTTGGCTATCCGTAAGAAAGATTTTTTTTTTTTACTTGTCACTGTTAAAACGTTGCAATTTCAGGCAAATTAACCTATTGGTACCAGACGTCCCATGGGTGGGAAATGACAAATAAATATGTATTGTATTCAGACTCTTTTCCAAGTACCTACACGTTATACACAGTTGGAAAGCTAAGATTCTTGAGACTCGAATGATGTATACCATTTCAGGCTACAATCATAACTGTAGATTTAGTAAACAGTTATTTCTGAGCAGTTGTAATTGGAATTTATCTATTAAGTCATACTGTACTTCAGTCGCAGATGATCCTGCAACAAAAACAGTCCTGTTAGATCAGCAAGAGTCTAGTAAAAATAGTCCAGTAAACAAGTTGCTCCACAGCAAATCTTTTACCCGTTAAAACTCATTTTAGGCAAAATGCAATGGTTTTAAGGGATTAACGAACATAAAACATTTCTGTTTGGTGCTTAATGAAACAGGTTCTGCAGTGACCGTAGCGTTGTCAGAAATAACTGCTTTGAATTCACTGTTAGTTTCCTCCTAAATTCCAAGCTTGCTGCAGAACTGGTGGTCTCGTAGGAAGATAAAGAAAGGAGGTGGTGGAGGTCAGAATGTGGAGAATAAAACCCAGCTTCCACAATGGGACAAAGACTGGAATCTACAGCCAATGAATGCCCATGGATTGGTGGATGAATACCTTGAAATGGGTAATACAATGCACTACTTGGTAGTGTTAAAAGGAAATAAACCTGACAAATATATTTTAGTCTTAAACATTATTTTTGCCCGTGGTTCTTTTATTTGCAGTTCTCCAATTTGGCTTCACCACCATCTTTGTAGCAGCCTTCCCTTTGGCTCCCCTCCTTGCTCTGCTCAACAACATCATCGAGATCCGCTTGGACGCCTACAAGTTTGTCACACAGTGGAGGAGGCCCATGCCAGCCCGTGCAACTGATATAGGTTTTTGTATTTCTATGTGTTACTTATATGGTGTTTGTGCTATTTTTGAACCAGAGATAATTTCCCTTCTTCTAAAGTTCAAGTTGGGACATCTTTGATTCATCTCCTCACATTTTAGTTTCTCTACCTGAGGGGCAAGGAGAGAGGATTCAATCTGTCCATTGGTTTGATGCAGTTTAAAGCTTTATGTGGTCTGTGTAGCATGGTGTGCAGACATTTTTAACCTGTCCTCCTTTCTTCATAAATTTCCAGGAAAAATGGAAATGGATGCAGTAATTTATTAAAACGTTAAAATATTAAAGAGAATTCACTTTATAAGGCAATAACAGAGTTTATATGCATTTAAATGTGCCAGTAAAGTCAATATTTGACCTCCTTTCCAGTCTGAACCCTCTTAGACTAGCTAAGTAATTTCTTTAAGTAATTTCCAGGAATAGTCCTCCAGGCTTCCAGAGAGACATTACGGAGCTCTTCTATGGATT
The DNA here is from genome assembly GCA_037177495.1 of Rhadinocentrus ornatus. Taxonomy (NCBI): domain Eukaryota; kingdom Metazoa; phylum Chordata; class Actinopteri; order Atheriniformes; family Melanotaeniidae; genus Rhadinocentrus; species Rhadinocentrus ornatus. The sequence continues at coordinate 21,086,188 of JBAMHW010000010.1, read as the reverse complement.
TTGTTGCCTTTTGTTTTATTTTCAGTAAAAAATGATTCCACATTACTTCGACAATGTTGACTTCTGTGCTCTTGGGAAGATTCAACCCTCCATAAGACCAGTTGCCACTATTTTCAAATTCAGTTCCTGTGTGATTTGGCATACCTCAGCTTTCTCTACCTGTTTCCCTTCTTTAGGAAGGGTTTTCTTGTCAGCAATCCTTCCATGGAGACCATTCGTGAGTTTTCCTGCTTCTTAAGAACATTACTTTTATATACAGTATTGTTCATCTGCTGGAGTTCTTTAGTGCCTACTTCTGTTTTCCACTTTCCCAGTTTCCTAAAAAAGAAAGGTTAAGAAGGAACAATGCTGAGAAATTGCATGTTTTCATTTCATAAGTCTTTGGTAATCACCTTAATGCAAAAAATACAATTTTACGTCTATAAAAAATGTCCAAAGAAAAAATCAAAGGGCTTAATAAAGTCTGGAGAAGACTTGAGTTTTCAAGACTACTTTAAAAGATCACAAGGAAGTCAAACTCCTCGGAAGTAGCGTATAAAGAAATTACGGGTGGCTGTAGACTTTTCACAGTGTTGTATTTCTATTTGTCATTCTATTTTAAACCAGGGATGTGTCACGCCTCCTTTATACATCACAGATGTGAAAAACACCTGTTTTCAAACATCTGTTTATCCTTACTAAAAGCTCCTGTGTTGTGCCTCCTCACTTTTTTCTTCTCCAGGTACAGTTTTGAAGTTAAGACCATTTTTAGGATGTTTTTTTGAAGAGACACAAAGTTCAGAAATTAAAAAAAGTATTTTTTTTCCGTAGGTAAAATGCTGCGCTAAACAGACCTAATCCATCCCATAGAGATGGATATATCTCCACATCCTGTCCTTCTGTGCTGCCATATGCTGCACCGCACCCCCATCAGCCAGCATACTCATAAGATAATAAACATCAAGCTTTAACTGCCTTAAAATAAAAGACATAATGCTTTATGTAGCACATTCCTCTGTAATTAAACAAAGATTGCACCCTGAAACATGTGTGGACCTCATACAGAATCAAAGAGCAAAGTTTGTTTTGTGGTTTTAGCTGACATTTACTTATCATTCAAACAAAGATAATTGTTTATATAACATTTTTTTAAATTCTCTTTTTTGAATAAACAAAATAAAGGGTAAAAAATTTATCTTTTTAACCTTCTGGTTAATGGTGATTGTTAAGTTGCAGTAAACTTTATTAAGGCTTTTAGTTTTAAACCAACATACTAAATACTCTTTTTTTCTCAATGTTTGTCTTTATGACTCATAAAGTGTTGAAAAATGTTTATTTTCCTCTGTTTTGTTTGGCAGGTATCTGGCATGGGATTCTCGAAGGTATTGGTGTTCTGGCGGTCATCACCAATGCTTTCGTCATTGCTATAACCTCAGACTACATCCCCCGCTTTGTATACGCCTTCAAATATGGTCCCTGCGTGGACAAGGGACATCACCACGAGGATGAGTAAGCATCGTATATGCAGTATAGTATAAATATGTTGGGAAGGGCGGCTTGTGTTTGATGTGGTAGCTTCTCCTGCCTCCTCCAGGTGTCTGCAAGGCTACGTGAACAGCAGCCTGTCTGTTTTTGACATGGGTGGTGATGTAAACAGCAGCCAACCCAGATACTGCAGGTACAGAGACTACAGAGCACCACCCTGGAGTTCAGTGCCCTACGAATTCACGCTTCAGTTCTGGCATGTCTTGGCTGCCAGGCTGGCATTCATCATCGTCTTTGAGGTCTGTCCCTTTTTTTTATTATTACATTATCATTTTCTTATTTACGAGCAAGGCAAGCAGCTAAAACTGAATACCCTCCCAGTGTGTTACTTGAAATCAGCTTTAATATGTTTTGCAGCTTCAGATATTGTTTGATGTGGTTTATTAAAAACAAAAGCCTTACAGCTCCTGTTTAGTGATTTACATGGTTTAATTAATCATGCTTTTCTAGAAGGTTTACATTTCTTCCATTCAAAGCCCATTGGGTAGAAATGTCAAATTACATCTTGGTCCAAGTATGCTGCATTTGGTATTACATTTTTATTCTTGTTAAATTATGCAACAAATACTGGTAGCTACAGTGTGTTGATTGTATGCTAAATCATATTAATGCTACTTTCAGCACCTGGTGTTTGGGATCAAGTCCTTCATAGCATACCTCATTCCTGACATGCCGAAGGATCTCTGTGATCGCATGAGAAGGGAGAAGTACCTGATGCAGGAGATGATGTACGAAGCAGAACTGGAGCATCTTCAGAAAGAGAGAAAAAAGAACGGAAGGCGCTATCACCACGAGTGGCCTTAGCTTTATCCACATGTGTCCTCCAGACGCTGCTTAGCTTTCTGCTCACAGGCACAGCCTCCCCCACCTGCTTATTTCAGCTTTGAGAGTCTAGCTTTGCACAGCTGATTCTCTACACCAAAGACGCCCTCTTGAGATCCTTTTCCCAAATCTGTCAGGATTCAGCCCAAGTTCTGACCCGGAGTTCTCCCTGGCCATCTGTTCTATGTCTTGTATTCTGCTCCACCCTCACTAATCCTTCATCTGGCTCCATCGAGCAGGTTGCTCTTGGGTCTGTGCTGTGTCATGGCTTCAGTGGGAAAACCATTGCAAATGTAATGTTTACTATGCAGATCAAGGACAGATCACCTCTGTTAACTTTTGGCACCCATCCTGCACTCTGTGTGTGGCAGCTAGCACTTTGCTTTGACTCTGCAGCGCGACGCAGCTCGCAGCATGGCCGAGTTCCCTCCAATCAGCATTAGCAGACCCACGTGTATTTAACACAGCTACATTGGCACTTAACATTTTCTTTTTGCACAGTGATTCTGGTGATGTTGCTACTAAATAAAACATACACCGTTCTTACAAAGCAACTGTATATTGCTGTTAAAGCATGCTGATTTATATGTGCAGACACTTAATTATCTGCAAGGGGGAAAACAAGAAAACAAATTTAAAAACACCCATTTTGGAGGATGTGGACATCTTTTCAGTGCATTTGACAAAAACAATCTCTCTTGAATCTATAAAATTGCATGGTAGAACCTTTGATAGACAAAGTCCCTGTCTTGAAGCCTGGTTCGCGTATATGTGTTTTCACTGTGAGCTGTGTGTTAATCTCTGTGCTACTGCTGAGTTTGACTGTCTTGAGTACAGGAAACGTGAATTTAGTGCAATTTGACTGTGCCTACAATGTAACAATATTATTGCGCACCACAGTTGTGTCGCCTCAATCACGTGTGCCCTGTGTTGTGCAGCACGTGTTCTTTGAAATGCAATTTTTTTTTGTCTGATCTGCTATAAACTCTCTGAACTCTCATGGCAGGTTTTGTTTTGGATGCAAGTCACACCACAGTACCTATATGGGTCTCAGCATGAAGCGACAGTATATGTTGTAACATGACTCCTGTCATGAACAATGAATACAATCGCACGCAGGATCTAAAAGATCTGCTCTTCCGTTCTGCTCCTCAGTCTGTTTTTTATTAGTTTGCTGGAAGCTCTGAAGTGTGGTTGAAACTTGGATATCTTGAAAATACCTGTGGCCTGGATGTTAAATTTGCAAAGAATGTCCATCCGCTGTTCCCCACTTTAAACACATTAAAATTAATGCTTCTGTTCAAGTCTTTTATGAAACACAAGATCAGACACAGCTCTGACTTCTTGCTCAGATGGGAACCTGAGAATGTTTTATTAGACTCAGCGTCATGATGTTTTTTTGTTGTGGTCAGTTTTGACGTCATTGATCAGAAAAGCTTAGTGGTGCCGCCTGAACTCAGGAAAAAATGAAAAAAAGTATAAAGATTAACATTTGCCTGCGAGATGGAATGAGGATCAGCATCATTTTCCACATCAGTCATAAAAAAACAGAGAGTAAAGGAGTGAGCTTTACTAACCAAGCAGTTTTGTGTTTAGCTGTTGACCCAAACACACAGAGTGGTTCATGTTAATCAGTGATGGTAACTGTAACCAATGTTATGCAGCATAAATGTTTAAGAACAAAGCTCGTTTTTAATGCATTGCACTGCATTTTACAAAACTAGGATTTATTTTTTGTTTTTCTGTTACTTTTTTTAAAATCTGTGTAATGTTTTTATACTTTCTATTTTGCTATCTCGCTACAAGTTCCCTTTTTCTCATCCCCAGTTAGACAAAGTAACGTCCACATTTCTCAGGTGTCCTCTGAATGTTTGCAGATTATCTACTTTGTTTCATGTTTTCTAAGATGCGATCAAAGGTGTCCTGCTGTTTTAGATATATATTTTTGCACTGCAGTGCTTTTGCATGACTATTATGCACACTCACAGTAGAAGCATGTCTGACTTTATTTTTGTTTGTTTTTTTGTTTGTTTTTTTGTACTGTTGCTGTAAGCGTTTTAGAGCAGATCAGAAATCATGCAATACACTCGTACTGTACACTTCATTTTGTCGACCTACTGTATGATGCAAGCTGTTGGTCAAAACTGGTGACACTCAAAGGTCACGTTCAAGTCCAATAATTGTCGTGTCATCCATAAAGAGAGGGATTTGCTTTTAGATCTTATTTCATTATTTAAGCAGCCAGTTTTCTGAATTTCTTCCCTGCTATGTGAACACTGAAAATCTATGCATGTCATTATCCCTGAGTGCTATTTATTTTAAACAGATGCAGATGTAAACGTACTGGTACATTTGTACTGTAGAGTATGCATGTCTTAATATCTGCTTTAAGCAGAGCTAACTTCTGTAAAGTTGTTAACAGCATCTAAAGCATAAAGCTTCCCCTGTTGTTTTGTTTTTTGTTTTTTTTTGTTTTTGATCGAGAGATATGTTTCTTGACTTAGTAGGATTTTATACTGACAAAGTATTTTCTAAATAATCATCTCACACTTCACACTGATTGAAATTATCTGTCCTAGAATTACAAGGAGAGTTGGATGTGAATTCTTAGAGGTCCTCTGTTTGAAAGGTTCAGCTGGGAATTTTAAAGATTTTACCCTCTTGGATGTCTGACTTGCCCAAATTCTTATCACTTCCAAATGGATCTGCATCAGTTCACCTTCTCATTAAAATGAATGCTGCACTGTGGTAGAAAGGTGGTTCATGATTTCTACTGTTTGCAGTAGCACAATATGGGTATGTATAATAAGTAATAATGGCGTGACCTTGCACGTATCGAAAACAAAGCAGTCTTAGAGGGGGATTAAGCTTACTGTTGTATACCATGCCTCCTAATTGGATTGTGTTTGAGCAATGATGTACTTGAAATGAAAGCACAGTGACGTCAGCTCATAGATTTAACTGTATAATAGGCTCAGTCGTGACATGAATTGTATCAAAACCATTGTTTACTTCATTCCTGTTTACATGTAAAAAATTATGCATTGAAATGTATAAAAATGATGTTACAAAGTCATTTGGATATCACTTTTTTCTGTAATAAATCATGGATTGTACCTTTTAAATCAAAATTGTCTTAATTTTGGTTTTTTTAATGTAAAGTTAAACCTTTTATTGTCTTCAGCATTATCAAATTTAACTAAATGTGCTTATGGCACAAACTGAAGCCCACCCAAGTGCAGACACAGCTTTCTTTTTCCTCGCTATTATCACAAACCTCAACCCCTTCTTGCCAAAGAGGGTTCATACAACATGTTATAAAGATTGTGTTTCTGTAACAACTCCACTATTTGAGCATTGTAGTTTTTCCCCCACCACACTATTTAGGTTTTTGCCGATGCTACTCAACCCTCAACGCTAACTGCTTTTCCATTCATGACATGTTGCTTAACACTAGTCTTAATTTTTTACAGTGAGATTTAAACACTTCAAAAGAAAAATGCAAAGGTTTACTGTACTTAGAGTTCTGATGACAGACGTTTCAGTCTTTGATTATTTCCTCTGTTAAGTCTCCCATATTGAGATATTTCCTTTCACCTCTTTGACTAACAGACATTATATCACATCTCAGTAATGATGATCTCACTGTTTGATCCTGTAAGGAAAATGCAGGTGATACATCTTTATCCTGCAGTGTGATAAACTTGAGTGGGATGGTAAAGCTGCAGAGCTGTAGGCATAAATTTGTGGGAAAAGGTGCCATTAAGTGAAAAAAAAAATCTGACAGCAATATATAACATATAAGATAAGAACATTATCTAAACCTTATAGGCTGCATGCATGATGAAATTTAATATGATAGCCTGGCTGGTACAACATAGAGCTTAGAATAATACTTGACTCCCAATAATAATAGTGGTGTAAAAGCAATGAAGCAGTTATTTGTTTTTATTTTTTTATCTGCTACCTATGTAAAGAAAGAAACATTGCTTCAACAGAAAATGTATCCACTCATTCAGATGCACATCCTGCAGCTGTTAGTGGTTGTTCTGCAGGGCAGCAAAATAAAACCTTTGGGTTTATCCACCACTAAAACAACTTGAGTGCTACTCACATTTTGCACAGAGCAGTATTCTAAATCAGGCATAACTCCCACGACAGCCTCGTATATCAGTGATTTTAACCACCTTACTGCTCACTCAGACTGCAGACATTAATTATTGGTCTCCACAAGCACCTCCATGTGACTGATGTCAAGTTTCAACACTGATTTATAATGAAGATAATCTGTGGGGCCACTGAGACTGTGACTGTAAATCTGACAGCACTGATGTGTAAACAGGACAGGCAGCAGAGGATGACCACCGGGGGACAAAGAAGGCACAACACTGACATCCACAAATCAGTAGAAAACTTAGCTAGTCCAGCGCAAGAGGATGTTTCCAACATTACAGAGGGAAGTACTCTGATGCTTCAGACTGAAACATCACAACAACTGTTAGTTTTGACCTGTCGTGACATTGTGTGCTTTCATGATGTCTGAAGGCTGCATCTTTCTATTTGTTTCGATGTTGTTTTCCCTGAGAATAAACTCAGATTCTGTGTAGGATTTTTGACAACTACTGGTGGGATTGGAAAGTCAGTCTTTTGGCTTTGTGCATTTTGGTGATTCCCTGACATAAAGATTATGAGCTAGCTCACATCACAAGCTCAGTATTCAAATATACTACTAAATGCAGCAGTATATAAACATACCCTTCTATTCTGTTCTGTTACCTTTTGATTTGTTGTCTTCTGTTCATTGAGTTTCACTGCCACAAAAAAAGATCCTCTGCCACTGATGCAACTTTAATGGAGAATTACAGTAGTGGTAATGTATTTTTCATGAATCCTTAGCTAGCACAAATATACAGTTACAATTGGCAGTTAAATATAAATTTAATTAGGCTGATTAAAGTGGTTTTTAAATGTTTGTTGTGTTTAAAAAAACATGTATTTTTCACACACACACCTGCCCAGTGCCACACAGTTTTCAGATTGTCTGCATATGATTTTATCTGCTTATCTGATCACAGTACTTGCTGGCACCTCTAAACTGTGAGAACCAGCCCAAAATCATCTGACCTGGAATTTACACGGCAAGGAAACAGATCAGAAACAAAATATGCAGTTTGTAAAATCTAATGAGAGATTTGCCAACATAATCAAGATGTTATGATAGCAACACTGTTTTTTATACAAACAAGTTTTAAAATTTGAATAAATATATATATTTCATTGCATATGAATAACGGATAATGCATAGTGCACAGCAGCTGGTGAAGACAGCAGTGCAGAAGGCCTATGGGTAAAATGCCTTCAGAAATTAAGCATGAGCAACAATATGCGAGTTGACCTGAGCAAACTCCTCCACAGAGAAGCATCGGCCTTGAGATGCAGTGGGTAGCTGGATGAATGAAGGGACTGACACCAAATGAAAAAAGAAAGAGAGAGAAAAAGGCCCGCCTGCTTATCTAGATGCAGATTAATTTTGATAACCAGAGACAGCTTGATCCATCTTGACTATCAACTAAAAAAAACTTTAATTAGGATTATAATTTTAAAGATTCCCCTTATCTCTAAAAGCTGCAAATAAGTTGTATTTTTCTGATAGCAAATCTGAGATCTCGTGTATGTAGGAGAGCATTTCATCATCTGATGAAATACAGGCATGCCTTAGAATAAGTTTGAGTATAAAAATATACTTTGCTTTTGCTTGTACATTTTTTTTTTTTTGCTATGGATGATAGAAAAAAACATAATTCAAGTGCAAGTTGCCCCACAGAAAAGTGAAATGAGCGTGTAAGAAAGAGCATGCTGCCTTCTCATGCAATATATTTACATCTGCTTGGCCACCTAAGCACCTGTCTTGCTGATTAATGTTTTGCTTAGTAGTGATATGTGTTTAAAAGTTACACACACCGCAAACTTTGCAGAGCTGTTGGTGTGATGGAAAATCTTTAGAGCAGGTTAATGAAATAGACTTTCATTAGGAAAAGGATGTTCAGAGAATTTATTAAAAACAAGTGTTAACAAATTCCAACCCTTTTTCTGTTCAAAAAAACAGTTTTCCCCTCATATCTAAAGCTAATGCTTTTTCCTAACATCTCCATATTAACTCTGCATACTGATGGATGCATCTCCTTCACTAGACACTATTTTTCATGACTGTTCTCACATCTTATCCTGTTCAAGGTCTTAGCTGGAGTCTCGGTGACTCCATGTTTGCATATTTGACATATGACCCCTTTCCAGAGTTTGAAAGATGGGGCAGAAGCAGAAATTCCTTTACAAATGATAATAGATGCAGTATTAACTGGTTTTCACATGCATCCACTTCCTTTTTCATTCCCTCCAATATACAGTATAAAGCATTACTCCTGCTCATAACTCCTTTACTGTCTCTGTTTTCAGTCTTTGTCCATTGTTCTGTTTTCATTAGTTTCCCTGTTGGACTGTTTTCTTTAATGCTTCATTTTCTTGTTTCCCTTCAGTGTTGTCTACTTCTCTGTTCATTGGTTTGGTTGTAAGTGTGTTTTTGGGTCATGCTACTGACATGTGATCTTGTCAAATGTCAGACCTGCAGCGGCTGAATTTGTGGATTTATGGGATCATTGTTGAAAAAGCAATGCAGCAGAGAAACTGAGACAGAGTCTAGAGAGGCAAAGATTATACAAGAGGCAAACAGAATTTTGCCAAAGGAAAAATCAAGTTTAAACTTGATTTTTATCTCCAAATGATTTCCTGCAAATAAAAACAACTAGTATTACTGCTGTCTGTGGAGAAGGTCCAGTAGCTTGTTGTTGAAGCTGAGAGCAGAAGTTGTTCTTCATCAGAATTATTCCATTTAATAACAAAGTCTAAAGCATTAAAGAATAAAAAAAATTAGCATTTACCTTTTTAAATATGCATGTGTGACCTTTAGCAGGATTTTTCCAGCTGTGTTTGTGAGCGCTCTACTTATAAATGGCATGTGGACTGTGAAGGCATCATTATCCATCTGCAGGTCACATGTGCAGGAAAGAAGAAAAAATAAACTGTGATTATACTGCTGTAGATGGGGGATACTAGTACAAAAGGACCCTATTGCATCTTGCTCTGTTCAGGAGTCTGAGAGTGGAACAAGTAGTTCTGCTTCAGAGGACTTTTGCTAAACAGTGAAAAATAGTGAACCTGACAAAATCTATTTCTCTTTAGAGCGGACTGTATGTATTTTGATGTATTTGATATAATCAACTTCAGCTGCAATGACTATATTTTTTATTTCGTGTCATTGGTCTGAATTTGTGAATTTTTCTACAGGATTAAGACTGACACTGTTCTTAAACTAATTTTTGGTTAAGTGTTGGTCTGAATAAGATTTCTTCATGTATTTATAGAAGTTTATGTTTGAACCATGAGCCACGAAGCACTGTTTTTTCCTCAGTGAACTTTTTATTCCGTGCTTGTATTTAACCTAAATTATTTTTTTTAGATTTGTATTTTTGTATTTGAAATCTCTTATCTGCAACAAGTAAGGCACAGAATGTACGTCCTAATGTGCAGCTGAATATGAAGAGGACACGAACAAACAACAATTTTCTTGTAGAACTGTAGCAGCGTTTTCTGGTAATGAATTTTGTTTTTGTTTTTTTTGTTTTTTCATGTAGCTCTAAGAAAATCAAAACTTGTGGATACCATTTGCAAAGCAGGCAGGTCTTGAAGCTGTTTTATGTCCTGATGCAGATTCAAAACATCACAGTAAATGACAGGAGAATCAGAGGTTTGCGCAATTATGTACTCTGTGGACATTTTTATTATTTTTTTATCTGACTGGGGAGGTGTACGGGGCACTGATTACCTCATTCCTTCACTTCATGTCTGACGATTATCTGGGGGGAGGTTTTAAAATGTGGCTCTATTTTTCATCTCTCTCCACATGAGTCTTTTATACATCTTGTGCATTCCTTCAAGATCTACTATATCAGGACATATCCAGCCGAGAAACACAATCACTACTGATTTAATCCGGCTGATGTGAAGAATTAAATTGAAACAGTTTTTTTTTTCTTTACTGGTAATGAGCATGAAGTCATTAATATTTACTGTAAGACTGCAAGTTAGCTTCCCATCTCTGCAGCCTCCTACACAGCCTACAGGCCCTTGACCTTCTGTTCAGTTAGATCAGCACTGTGAGGAAACTCATCGCCATCTGAAAGGCATCTGTCCAAACTGCAGACTTAAGGCATTTTAAGACACACACACACACATAAACACAACATAATACAGCATAGGATAAAAAAGAACATCTCTTCCAACCCCACTAAATTATATTTGTTGCTACATGTGTTGCTACATCTGCTTTCAAGCAGCTTCACTCTGCCGTGCCCTTGCTCTGCCTCGGCGAGACGACCGGTTTACTCTATGAGTGTTTATGCAGAGAAATGCTGTATTTATACAGGTGTGAGACTCAGGACTGAGCAACAAAAACTTGCACACAGAAAAGCCTCAGGCTCTCTCTGCTTGTATCATTCCTTCAACACTGTGTCCAGATGAGCACCAATGGTTGCAAACAAACTACTTTTTTTTTTCTCTGAAGGCACTTCTTTAATGATTCAACTCTGGTGGGAAATGCAAATAATGTGGTTTTAACTGACCATAACTGCAACATTTTTCCACAAAATGGTATTCAGATGTTGGATGTTGTGACATGATTGTTTTTTTCTTTCTTTAGAACAATGAAAATAATGTTTAAAAAAACCTCATGAGCTGCTGTACATGACTCAGATCCATCACTGGCACAACTATGCACGTTTCAAACAAAGTCCTAAACGTTTACATGAAGCCTGCCAGCAGAAAGAGCAGCACTTCAAGGTTTACACCAATCAAATGTAAATTCTCTTGAAAAATATTTATAGAACTATTATATTTAAGACAAACTATTTTGAAAACTATAATAATCCAACATTTCATGTTAACAGTGGATCAAATTATGTTTGTTCAGTGAACTACTCACCTGACTCTGCAGTTTCCGCTCAGTACTTTTAAGTACTTTGTTCAATGTGTTTTGTTTCCTTGCCTGCAAATTTGCTGTTAAGGTTTTGTCACTGCACAGTGCTTACTCAGCACTAAACAGTGGACAGATGCACTTAACAGCTAAAGTGCCCAAGATCCCGCAGGAGTTAGTGGAGGCAAAGAGTTGCTGAGTAAATGGTGATGTTGAAAAATTTCAAGAAAAAGATCAAAACATTAGAGCAGTCTGTGTGAATTAATTAGTCAAACCAGGAGTGATAAAACTGCTCCTCAGCATCTGATTATTCATCCTGTTTATCTCTGCAGGAGTCTCCATTACCTCATCTGCTACATGATACTGCAGGAAACCCATAGTTGATGAAATTATCAATAATGGTTTATCTGTAGCTTTCCTGTTGTCATGCCCTGCAAATATTCCCCCTCAGTGAAGTAGTCTCCTGTGTTCCCACCTTTCCACGTATGCTTGCTCAGATTCTCTATTGTGATGTTCCAACCTGTCATAAGATTTTTATTTACCCTCTTATCTGTTCAGGTTTTCTTTGCTGTGCACTAACCCTTTGCCAAACCCTTTTTTCCTTCATGTTGACAAAGCTTATAAACCCTGCTTTCATCCGGCTTCTTTCATCTGGTTGTTCATCCCAGCTAAGAAAGATGAGTGAAGCAAGAGCAAATTCTTTATGCAGAATATGACACGTTTAACAGTTTCATCAGACGCTTATTACTTTTCCAGTTCTCTAGCCTGTACATTAATAGATATTGTTTATTGATATGGTATACACATGCTTTTATAATGCAGATTTTTTCAACTCTTTCTCCTATGGTGCGTAAAAACAAAAACACAACCGTCATGTAGCTCGGAAAACTGTTTGATCTATGAATGAATGAATTAAACAGAGGACTTTACCAGCTTAGTGTTTATAGCTTACCATATGTTTCTAGTTTTTGTGTGTATTGCTTAAAAGCTGAGAACCATAACTGAGACCACCCTGTGACGATGTAATTATCCGAGACAGGATGTGCAATAGAGGAGATAATCGCCCAGGGGCTCTCCTAGTAATGTGATTAACATGACTGCAGTCATGACAGTTAGATAATATAATAGAGTTAGAATAGAATAGAATAGAATAGAATAGAATAGAATAGAATAGAATAGAATAGAATAGAATAGAATAGAATAGAAT
>JBAMHW010000010.1:21052604-21073329 GCA_037177495.1 Rhadinocentrus ornatus | reverse complement strand
TATATTATATTATATTATATTATATTATATTATATTATATTATATTATATATCCCAGCAATTAGGTAAGAGATAGTACACCCTGGATGGGTCTCCAGTCCATCACAGGCCAACACAGAGCAAACAACCATTCAATCTCAGTCTCAGTATCACTTTTAAAGAAAAGAAAGAGAGAGAGAAAAAACGTGGTGAAAAATCTCAGGACTGAAAAGGTTATTTGAGAACAAAGTAGTAAGATGATTGCAAAAAAAGAGAACATCCTGTCCACATTTTAGGATTATAGACTGGGAGGGGTTCACCACTCTGGGAAATACTTTGGGAACAAATATGATTCACACATAATGTTACTCAATGTGAATTAGGGGGCATTCACAGGACATATTATCACCAAAAGATTTAATTTAAAAAAAGGAAATAAAATAAATACAGGAAAATATCTAAGGCTTAAAACCTATGATAGCTGTGATCTTTCCATTAAAAAGAAATGTAGAATTTGGAATCACTGGGTAGACAATAAACCATCTCATCAGATATCACAGGTTGTCATCTAAAGCAAGTTAAAGCTATCCAGATCTTAAAAAAAAGACATTTTCTTAGATATAAAGAGAAAGTGAAGAAATGGAAGTTAGATGTTCAGCAGTCTGACAGATTAAAATCTTATTTTTTTATAATAGTTTCATTCTGCAGGCTAAAGAGGAAAGGGACTATCTGGCTTGTTTAAAAAAAAACATTAATGATGATATGAGGATGCATTATGTGTCATATAACGTTTCAGTCTTTGAGGCACCATCAATGTTCGAGACTACATACAGGCTTAAGTGCTACATATGTTGCCATTACGCCTTTTCAGGGTAGCCTTTGCTCGTTTCAGAAATGTCAAACAATATTCTGCAAGTATTTCAAGTATATGAAATATAGAATATTAGAGAATATTACATCCAAACAGGTCCTATGGAGGATAGGCAACTTGGTTGTGAGTTGTGAAAACATATATATTTTAGAAAGGAAAATATAAATAATAATAATGGGTCAGGGTCCAGGGAAGATTAAAGATGAAAATACTGATTATGTGCATAATACAAATGTGTTTCTAAAAAGGAATAGTACCAAACAGCAAAGCGAGTCAGGCGGTTGAAGTCTGTTTTAAAATATCATTTAATACACAATTTTCCATTTGTATTTCTGTTTTGATGGTAGTTTTAGAAAAAGAATCACATCACAAAAACAGTTTCTATTTATGTAAGATGAAAAACAACTTTAGGGCTTTGCACTGAACCAGGGGCCGCCAGGGGCCCCTCTGACTTTAACAGGCGGACTGCGTCTATTACGTGACGGGGGACTGTGTAACATGAGTCAGGGTGAAAACTGCTTGCTGTATCCGGCCACCACTCCAGATGCTGCTAAAGAGGGAGAGGTGGTTCATGATGGATCCCGTCCCACTGCTGCTCATCATAGTCACATCTTTACCGTTTAGTCCGGCTGTCTACACCGGGCCCCTCCAGCCGGAGATCTCCAACGGCACTTTCCATCACTTCTTTGTCCCGGACGGGGATTATGAAGAGACAGTGGATCCCGAGCAGTGCCAGATGCTGTTTAAGTTCTCAGACGTGTTTCCGTGTGGGGCCACAGAGGACAGCGACGCCACCGTGCGAGAAGACTTCGTCATCACTAAGCAGCAGGCGGAGGACGCAGCGCGGCTGCTGGAGGGCATCGGCCGGACTGTGGCGCAGGACCTGGACGGAGAAGACAGCTACGGGAAGTTCCTCCAGCGGGAGATCTCCCAGATCAGCGAAGCCTTTTCAAACGTGGATAAGTCCCTGCTGGAGCTAGAGGCAAAGTTTAAGCAAAGTCAAGAAACTGAGCTGAGAGAGGAGCAACAGCTGAACAGCTATGTGGTAAAACAAGTGAGCGACATCAGGAGCGCTCTGAGGGAAACCACCGACATCTCTCTGGGACTCAAAGATAAACACGAGCTGCTGTTCCTCATCATCCGCAGTCATGGCACCAGACTGAGCCGCCTGAAGACTGAGTACCTAAATGTTGGCTCTTAGTGGGGGTCATTGCTGTTCATGTGTGTGAGTGTGTGAGGAAGAAAAGACACACCAGTCATTCAAACGGCTGGAAAGTTCATTGACTCATGAATATCCTTTTTTAGTATTTGAAACCTTTGACATTCCTGCAAGTCAAGAAGAAAAATCCGAAAAGAAATGTGAGCATAAATTATGTCTGCAGAGAGCCCTCTGTGCCACCTCTGAGGAAGGATTTCATAGAGAAATGTGAAAATTTAAAATTATTTTCCAGATTGGTATAAAACTGTCAGTCTGTATGATTTAATTGTTGTTCATAGTTGATTGAATAAATATGTTACAGAAAAATATTGTCCCCCCCTTTCTTTCAAGCCAGATAAAATTTTAATCTCTCAGCTTAATTATTTTTCCTTTTTCAGCCTTCCCTCTGCTCTGAGACAGACTGCAGTTTCCCACTGTGCTCTATTGTAAATCTCCATCCTTTCATCTTTGAGGTTCCCATGAACAGTGGAACCCTGCAAACTCTTCATTTTTTCATGTTTAGTAGTAAATGGTCACTCTGCCATGCTGTCGTTGCTTTATGTCACCATGTTTGTTGTCAGAACTACTTAACTGTGTCTTCAAAGTGGAAATGGTTAATCTTCATCTAAGTCTGTCACTGTCTCCCACTTCCATCTGGAAATCATCTGCTTCAGTATGAAATGTGTTTATTCAAAAGCAGCCACTGTCGCCATTATCTGCTCTTTAATCTGTCACAATCTATGGAAACCATGTTTTATTTGAAATATTGCTGTTTATATTCTGAACAATTTCACAATAGGTTATTTTTACTTAAACAAATAGAGCTAAAATTGTCATACAGCTTGCTTATGTCACATTAAAATGTTCCTGTTTTGCTTTCCAGCTGTGCTGAAACACTACTTATTTGAAATGAACTGTTTATTGAGTAAAGTTATTTTGAATTCCTAAAATAATTTTACAAGAATTAAGGCTTTCAGGCTGTTATAATTTAAGCTGCCTTGAATTTAACATTATAAATGCCTTCAGTGTATTTTTGCATTTAACTGCTGTATAAAATCTTTTTTCTCCAATCAGCGTCTTCAACAACCACAAAGTAACTGCAAAGCGTGCCCACTTTTTACAGAGATAATGTCTCTGCAGATTTGAGTAAGCCAGATGGGCTGCCAGGGGCGCAACTGGGTGTGATTTCCTCTGTCTGGTTTTCCTCACAGTCCAGCTTCCCCTGAGGGACCCCTTTTTGAAAACAGCTCTGTGTAACTCAGCACAGGGCAGACCAACCTCGTCAAAAGAAGAAGGAAAAAAAACAGAGCTGCAGGAGCTCTGTGAGCAGAGAAATCCTATATGTTTGCACTGCTCTTAATTTCCAGGGGCACTGCACAGGGCTCAACAGATTTGATTAAAGGATGTGGTTAAAATTTCCACAGTGTAAGAAAAGGTAGAGCGGGTCACAGAGTCTCTCACAACCCATCTCACTTTATTTGTCATTTTTGGCTCAATTATTAATTCCACATATAGAAAAACATTTTTGTTCTGCAGATAGATTCAAGTCCCTGATGCTCAGGGGCACAAAAGCCAGAGCATTAAGCATACTGTTTGAAGAGCATGTCTTCCTTACAGACACATTTTAAGGACAAACAAAGAAAGGTCAGGAATGCAGAGCAGAGTTGACCTGGGAATACTTTGACCTCTGTCTGTGCTGAGCACAAAAGCCCCACAGCAGCATGCCTCTGTGGTGTTACTGTCTGAAAGAAGAGAGCTGTTAAAAAAACACATGTGCTACTATCCTGCTATAAATATCACTGCTGTTGATGTAAAACTCAATTACACACTAATAAAAAAATTACAGGCTAATCAAATATATGACAATGATTTGTTTTTATTTTACAGGAGGTGGTGGTTGTTTGTTTACTTTTTTTTCTCTCTCTCTTTTTATGAAGCGTCTTCAATGTCAATGAACTGAGAACATTTCCATGAAGACCAGCAGCTACTATAAGTTCCAGAAAAAACTGGCAAATGGACATAAAAATTTGAGTTTAACTACCACCTAAAGAAAAAAGCCAGTTCAGATGGTATTGATATAATGTAGTTCTGTGCAGAAACAGTATTTATAAGTCAATCCTTTAGTTAAATAATCACTTAAAAGTAGCATTTATTTGCTAAAAATGAGTCATTTTTCTGAATCGCCCGGTTTAGTTGTATTTCAGCATGATGTGTAAATATCACTCTAATGGCACATCTGTTGGGAAAGTTGGTCCTCACGTTAATTTATCATAATAATAATGAATACTATGGTTTTGTTGGTTGGTTAAAGTTTATATTTATTGTTTTTAATTGTAACGTATTCATAAAATTTCAGGCAGATTTGCAAATATAAGAGCTTGGAGCAGACAAAACAAAACAACAAAGTTGAAGCACAACAAAATTACAGAAAGATGACAGTAGTCATTATAAAAGTATTTTATCAACTTTGGTGCCTATTTTTAAAATATATTGGCACTAGACTGGCTTCCACAGTGTTGGAGAACCTGATGCATCAATGCAACTTGTCATGGTGTATGTAGATATTTATATTTAAGTAAGTAAGTGTATTTATGTAATGTACATGATTGCTAGACTTTAATGGTAAAGTGGTGATGATCCCCTTTATTCCCTTTTTCCTTAACAGTCTTATTTTATTTTGTATCCGAAATTTGCAGCACACCTCCTGATATTATCATTATTATTTCCATTTTTATATATTTAATTATTTAGTTAATTTTTTTTTTGGCTTAAACTTATTGTGCTGGTTGTTGTTTTTGTCTTTGAGTAGGTCTTTTGGATATTATGCTGGAAATAAGGAAATGCCAAGTGATATTTATTAGAAGTATGATTCATTCTCAGCGCTATGATATTATTTGGTCTGTTAGTCTGTTTCATATTCAGTTGTCATAGAAAAATAAAAAAAAAATGATAACAAAACAATATAATATATATATACAATATAAGGACAAATATAAGAACAAAACAATATTAGGCACATAAACATGAACACATTTCAGTAAATTAAAAAAACAAATAAATAAATTAAAGTGAAATAATTTGAACTCAAATCACTTTTCTTTAAAAACATTACTTGATTGATATATTTAAACACATTTCATTTAAACTATCAACTGACAGCATTATAAAACTATATAAACTATAACAGAAAAACTCAACTTACATCAAAATATCTTCAAAATATATGACACGTCACAAAACAAATTTAAAAAGTACTAAAAATAAAAACAATATTTCATAGGTCACACTAAAAGACTTTAAATAAAACAGGTTCATTCCTCTTTGAATATCAATAAAAAGTGTATTAGTATTCTGCTTTGTTGTAGATTTTAACCCACTACTAAATATGTTTTGCACCCAAACGACAAAGATCTGAGGCACCCGCTAGATGTGGACTTGGATGTTGCATCAGGTCTTAATTAAAATACATCAGTAAATATGCTTACAGGCTTGCATAATACAGTGATGTTCACGTTACACATTTAATGTTTTATATGCAAAACATACTTTGAGGTCGTGATATTTAATGCACTTTAAGCCTCAAACTAGCCTGGAGCATCGCCTACAATGTTAAATGTTGTGGACATGCACCCTGTAGGGTAAGTGGACTTGTACTTATAAAGCGGATATGCAGGATTTCCTCTCATTGAACACAGTCCTTCATATCATTGTACCAAATGGTGTTACACTGTGAAAGAAGCTATTTTTCAATGACATTTTATATACAAATTCATTTAAAGGAACCACATGCACCACTTGCTTGCCAGCAGAAATGGTTGAATTTTGCATAACGATAAAACAATGTATGAATAATTTGTGATTCCAACTGTTTGAGTTTGGGTTTTTCAGCTTGTCAGAGTATATTTATTTAAACATACCATGTTATCATGTTATAATTGTATGTTATCTTGTGCAAACCCCAGTTTCTATCCAACAAAGCATATTTTTTTGAGGACTTCAGATGCCTTCTTATAATTCTGTGAAGATAACACATACCACCCTCAGTTACACTGTAGAGAAAATCATGGAAACTTCAGAAAAAGAATAAAGCCAGTGTTTGAGTTATGTTGTCGGAAAGACAGATTGTTTTCCTAAAATTCGTAGGAAGTAATTACAACTCTCTGTGGCTGGTTTTGTAAATTCTGTAGAGAATGCATAAGAGAGTTTTGGTAGGAGCCTGGATCTCATGTTTTATTATGTCACTAATTTTTATAAAAGTGGATTTTGTTTCACTGTAATTCCCAGCAGAACTTTACTTCATTGTTTGTTTTATTTGCACTGATTTTTTTTGGTGATTCTTGGTCACTGACTCACTCCAAAATAAAAACACATTTATGCCACTGACATTTGCACATGTAAGCGCTCAGAGGTGGTTGAATAAAAAAAGAGGCTTTCAAACATGTCCTCGTAACACTAACAGTAATATATTTAGCCGCAGTTTTATAATGTTGTAAAAGCTTTCAGTCTGTTGGCAGGCTTCTCTGTTTGCTCACGCACCAGTGAACTCATATCTCCGTACACGACACCAACAAAAACATTTATAAGATGTCTGTTTAAGGTTTCTCACAGGAAAAACATTAGTTTTGCATGGCTGTTTTATTTTTCAAAAATATTTTGATGGAGGTCAGACCTCAAGAACAAGAAAACATTTCCCTTAAACACAGTTTGGTCTTAATGCTCATATTTTTCCTTGAATAAACATAAATGCATCTGCATACATACAATTCAAAAAGTACATGTACATATTTTGTTTAGAATGGATACATAATGATAAAGAGTTGCCCTTTGAAATGTGATGATACACATCCATAGTTTTATCTTCAATACAGTTTTTTTCAAAGTTGTGCTATTGATCTTCTGCCAGTGTTTGTTTGTTTTTTTCCTTTTTCTTCTTTAACTGGCAGATTTCACATGAAGAAATGATCATTTTCTTCTTGGAGATCAAGCAATAACACTGAACAGTTCATTCATAAAGAGGGACAGAAAAAAGCACCAGAGGAACTGAAATCCAGTCAAATGTCACCTCTTCATTATTTTCATGTGGGTGGTAGCCATTCTCCTGTGCTTTCTCTGTGCCAAGCTGTGTGAAGGCGCCCTCTGCTTTGAGTCCCTGTGTAAAACTGCCTCTCGGACAGGGCTTGTCACTGTTTTTGGGAGGAGACAGGGGTCTGTCACACACAGCCGTTCTCTTGCCTTGGCTTGTGCACCACAGGGGTGTGTGGAGGATAGAGAGAAGGAGCAAGTGTGCACAGGAAGCCAGCCAGCAATGTAAGTCCCAGTCCGCCCCACGCACAAAACATGGACCAACCATACCCGTGACTGATGTCCTCCGGTATTCCAAACATATAGCGTGGATAGCGGGACAGTTCAAAGTTGATCCCAGCCACACATGTGCAGAGGGAGATTATGCAGCAGGTCCCTGATGGAAAGCAAGCACAACATAAGTCAGACATGACAGCAGAACTATTTCACCCCCTCTCTGATGCATCATTACACCACTCTGATTAACAAAGACCACACTGCCCCTCTGTGGTGAGTCGAGGTAATCTCTTTACGTAAAGTATATCTTACCTCCCATGAGGAAGAGGAGTCCAGCCACATACTGCATCAGATCATGCTCCTGGCAGCAGCCGAGCACGCCTATGATCCAACCGAATAAGATGATGGATATGGCCATGCCTATGAAGCTAGCAGTCATCCTCTGGAGGTCTGCAAAACGAACAACGCAGACTGTTTGATGGTACCACGTTTCTCTACACTAATTCAGCAGATTAGAAGAAAAATAAATAAATAAACTCACGGAGCGCGTGCCACTCATCTTGCCTGATAGTCTTCGTCAGGTTGATTGGCAGATTTCTGGGGAGAACTGACGACGAGTAGTAGTATTTTATTTGTGTGCAGCGCGGAACCAATCCTGTGGATGTAAACAGCAGAAAGAGGATGTCTCACATTAACACCCAGATGAGATAAGGATATAACAGGGCTCTGCTGCCACCCCCTCCCAAATAAAGCACCCAACCCCCTTCCACCACCCACCCACCCATCCACCCACACTATTGTAGAGTAGCTTATTGTACACATCTGGAGGTGATTATTACTATACCTCGAGCTTTTGTGCTGAAAAATATATAAATACTTTGCAGGGCGGAAAAAAACAGCAGATCGATTGCGATGTAACTGTACTCCGTGCTGTACTGCGTAGGCCTTGAGGGTCTGTGCGCAGCATCAGCACCTTGGATAGCGCATTCGTACACAAAGTATTTACCGATGGCGCCACACACACACAACACAAACGGAAGCAAGCACATTTACACTAAATAGGATGTCCAGATACAAACCTTTGAAGATCAAATCCTCTGTCTCCAGGTCAAATCCTTCTCGGTGGCACTTTCTCCACAGTCCAGTGATCGTGGAGTTAAAATGCCGACTGCAGAGGGACTCCATGGCCGGGGCAGGAGGCAAGATGTGCCGCTTAGCCCGCAGCAGAATTTCACCACTGACACTGGAGCCCTTCCTCACTACGTTTTTCTCCTTGGGCAGCATGCGAAGAGGAAGGTTGTTGCTAGAGATGTAAATGTAGCCCGGGTCGTTTCTTTTGTTTGAATAATTCTTGCAGCGTTCCCGGTGCCGCCTCGCGTCAGTCTCGTACCAGTTGTCAGTGCTGATCGCCACGGCTATCAGTCCCAAAGCGCAAAATGCCAAAAACAGACCTGCCACAGTTAAAGTCCTCATAGCAGCCATGTTCCATACGTATCTCGCCTCGGTTCCGTGATAATTCCACGGGACAGCAGGACTCCGCGCCTGGCTGCTGCTGTCAGTGTTTACGGTGTGGAAGAAATTCAACAAAACGCGGAAATTCAAAAAGCAAATGCATCACCAAAGCCCTCGTTTCTCCGATTTAACTGTCATCCCCAAAAAGAGCCAAATTATGGGGCGCAGGAAAATAAATTTGGGCCTCGATGAGCGATTTTGGTTGTCTCCCTTTTGCTTCTGAACTCAGTCTAGCACAGATACTGTTCAGTGCATTTCTTTCCAGTAGATGGAGACAGAGCGTTTCAAAGTGTTTGAAAACAGAAGCTCCACAACTGCACTTACTGCACTGTAGATCATCGCGTAAGAAGAGACTGCCAGAGTTTGTGTAAGTCCTACTATAGGAAGTGGCCTCCCTCCATCTTTTAATGGAATCAAAACAGTTGCTGTTGTCGTTGTCATACATGTTCAGGTGTAACACAACAATCGACAGACCATATTTAACACAACGGTTTTTCTTTGTGTGATACATATGTTTCATCAGATAAATTTCTTGCAGAGCCATACCAAAAACTGGGCTCAGTGTATAGTTTTGTTGTACAACAAGAGAATATCAGCATTTGAAAACATGACAAACGGTGGTTGGAATAATTTCTATTCAAATATTTCTTTTGCAAGAGAGTCCTTGCAAGTATATCAGTTATATGTTAACAAAAGCAAAATTCCGTGACAAATCATATTAATTTTAATTGAAAATGTACAAACACCTACGCTTATTTTGAATTTCATATCAGGAAAATATTTTAAGACAGGGTCATGTTTACCAATGTCTTGCATTACTTTCCTGTGCCTGGAAACTGAGAAGATCATCTGATGTAGTTTTGAAAGCTTGTTGTTTTTTTGTTTTTTTTGCACCATATGAGACTTTAGCTGCTCAACAGCAAAAAATCTACTTTTGAACTGCAAGTTAAAATACGGATGACGGTCTTCCAGCTCTTTTGTCAGGAGGACTCAGTATCTATTATTCCAAAAAGTATTTAAAATGTTGATTAATCAGAGCACAGAGGAGTTTCTTTTACTTTACAGCCCCAGCTTGTGTCCAGGTAGCCTACCTTACTTGCCACGCCTCTCCCCTCCTGATCCACAACCACCTTGACGCAACTTCTACTTCGTACCAACGTCCATGGTAGAGGTAAAACTTGCATTTTTGGTGCATTGATGATCTGTTGTTTTTTTTAATGACAATGAATTTCACAAGAGTTTCTAAGGCCATGCATAGATTCACTGATATATATGTATGTATGTATGTATGTATGTATGTATGTATGTATGTATGTATGTATGTATGTATGTATGTATGTATGTATGTATTGCAATCTTAAATTTAGAAATTTTATCCTTAAAATAAGCTGGCCCACACAGTGTTTTGCAAATTAGTTTCAAGATGTTTAAGCAATTTTTCTTCTTTTATCTTTTTCAGAATCTGCTTTTCTGAATTCAGGATTATCATCTACTAAAACAATTAAACAAAATCTCAAGTTCAACATGTCTGCCCATTTTTCATTCGAATGACTTCTGAATCCTTGCCTCAGTTTTCCTTCACAATTCATAGTACATCAGTCTATTGTTCTAAACAGAGTTGCTGTTAGGGTTGTTTTATCAAACAACTTGCAGAAAGAACACAGAGGCTGTGGCCATTTCGGTAATGTTTTCACTGGTTTCATTCTCATGGCCAACACTTCCTCAATTCAGTCTGAATGCCAGACTAAAAGAGGAACAACCCTGATTCCAAACTTCATTTTTGGTTTCGACCCCTGTGTGCACCAAAAAAAAAAAAAAGATTCCTATGAATCATAATACAGGGGACTTGTGTTTGAAACTGTGGAGCTTATAAAAAGCCAGTCATATTTTGCTACAGCAGCTTTTACAAAGCTTGCTTTTCTACTCTAATATCAAGTGTTACACTTAGAATAAATTAATTTATTTAGATGCTCCACAGCAGATATTACCGTACTGGCATGATACAACACAACTAAAGTTGGCAAAGGTAGAAGAGCCGAAGCATACAGGGTTGTGCTATTAAATCTGTAATAACTTTATGTTCTTAAGGCATCTGTTTTCTTTTCTTTCTACCTTTTTTCTATTATTCTTTTCTAAAGATTTCTTTAAGCATTTTCACTCAACCAAAATACGAAAATACAAAAACATGTTCTGTAAGATCTCTTCAAAATACAGGAAATGTGTCTCTTGGCCATCAGGAACTAGCTAATCGTATAAATTTGACAACTGGATGAAATGAATGCTGACTGCATAAGGGCCAGCTTAGCTTGATTCTCACTTTCAGTTCCCATTTGTCTGCTGAAGTCGACATTGCATGTTTTTCTGTGGAGCAATAGGAAAGAGCTAAAATTTATCACGAGCCTCAAGTGCTGAGACTCTCATGCTGCCTTGTTCATATCATGGAGGGTTTTGTCTTAACATCTGTAAGTGCCTCTTATTTATTGTTTACAAATGTAGCCTACAAGGGTCAGACTTTGGTCAAAGTTTGTAAAATTTCTCTATTTAAATAGGCAGTTTATTAAAATGTTGAGAGATTAAGAAATTAATGTTTAAAATATTTAAGTAGAAGAGTTTAGATTGCGTTTATTGAGGGCAGATGTATTTTAATTAGCTTTTAATATACAGCAAATACACCTGTTTGATATGTACGGCTGGCTTACAGATAATTTATTTTACATAGTAAAGAGCAAAGGAAGTTGTTCAAAATGTTTTAAAAAATGCACTTTCTCGGAAAAAAATGTTCATTTCTCTTTCCCAAAGGCATCGGAGGATATTATTCCAAATGAGCCTGGGAACTATCGACCACCTGTGGACCTGTACAATTACCTAAGCAGCGTAGGTGATATTTATGAAGGTGAGAAGACTATATTTAACCCTTAGAAAAAAATCACAAATTACTGCAAAGCTTAAAAGTGCTGGTTTTTAGAACACAGATGGGCACTGCACTCTGATCGGGTCCAGCCACCAGACTTTGAGAATTCCACCGTCAATCACTTGACAGAGTTGCAGGCGGTGTCATCTCAACAACTGATACAACCCTTTCGCTACAGCAGTGATTCTCTGCACCTTCACCTGGACCCTCCGATCACCCCTGTCTCCCTGTCATCACAAGTAAGTCCATGTATGGAAATTCACGACTGCACAAGCATGAAAACAGTCACTTCATATAAAAGTGGAAATACTGACATGTATGTGCCCGATAAGTAAATAGCTGAAATGATAACACCTTCCCCATTATACATACAACTAAAACCACAATTCTAAAGAAAGAAAAGTCTCTTTAAATAATTCTCCCTCGGTTTTCTCTCATTGTGATCTGTTAGCAGAAGTTACATTTTGCAGTGATGACAAAACAGTAATCTATTACATTTTGTAATTCACCTAAGATAAATTGCTCATTGAAATAAGAGACTTCATTTTGCTGGAATGTTTTTAAATCTGGGGATTTCAAACAACGAACAACTGGACTAGAAAACAAAGGTTATGGTGCAAATGAATATTCAAGATTTTCCTTAATAGCTTCATATGAAACAGAGAAAATCAGAAAATACTCTTCATTATATAATATCTTATCTAAATGTGTGAGCTCTAGAATTGAATAATGTGTTTATTTAGAATGAATCTTTTGGTGCCACAAAACTTTTTCTCCACAAACACAGTGCATAATATGGACACACTGGGACATTTTCACTGACAAGTCATAAGCACCACAGGGTGTTACTGAGCACTGAAATCTATTTTGGCAGAGCAACTTCCTCCTTTAACACAATGACCACGTTTAAACAAAAACAACAGACAGTAATTGCAAAACAAAACAAAGCAAATAATAAAAAAAAAGTGATGGCATGCTTTAAATTTCCCCTGAAGATCCCACATTACACTCCGTCCCTGTGCTACCAGTACCCACCCTCAGCCTCACCTGGACTTTACTACTCAGAGGAGGACCACAGAGCCCTTAGTCCCCCACTGGAGGTATCCGAAGGGGAGGATGACTTTGAAGACCACAATCATTCTTCCTACAGGAGAGATACTAGTAAGAATTTCCAACTTGTACAGACAAAATCCTAATGTTCTTCAATTTGAACTAAAACCTGTAAAAACTGAAATAAGTAGCTGTGAGAAATACTTTTCCTTTCAGGCAACAAGAAGAAAATCCGCCTGTATCAGTTCCTCCTGGACCTGCTTAGAAACGGCGATATGAGTGAGAGTATCTGGTGGGTGGACCAGGACAAGGGCATATTCCAGTTCTCCACAAAACACAAAGAAGTCCTGGCAACGCACTGGGGTATTCAGAAAGGAAATCGTAAAAGAATGACCTACCAAAAAATGGCTCGAGCTCTGAGGAACTATGGTAAAACAGGAGAGATTAAAAAAGTCAAAAAGAAGCTCACGTACCAGTTCAGTGAGGAGGTTCTCAGAAACCTCTGTTTACATCCATATCGTCACTAATGAGTCAACAAAGGTTCCTCTTTTTTTTAATGCAGTTTACTAAACTTTATATGACTGTGTTTTGCATGTAGATTTACAGTTTAACTTTGTTTTGATTAAAGATTTCCTGATTTATTTATTTTTGACACCTGTTTATGCTTATCTGTGGCACTATTAAATCTCATGCACTTAATTACCATCACAAGACTACTTTAAAATACATCCAATGTGTGTAAATAAATATTGTATTGTAGTTTTATATTGTATTTTTTCAATTACTGAAATGAATCCATGTTTTAACAAACACAAACAAGTAAACTGTTCACAAAAGGTTAGGAATATTCCCCATTTGAGAGAAATGTAGGAAAATCTAAAAGGTTAATGCTACATTGATATTACATAATGTATGAAAGACATTTTAAAAGAATCCATCGATGGTTTTCCTTATTCTCAAACAATTTATGGAAACAAAAGCTAAGAACAACAAGGTGTATATGGCAACAAAAAATGTCTAAATAAATTTTTGTGTGTTAGGTTTTATCTTGGCCTGTTTAAATACAGGCTGTCATTGATCCAAAATATTTAGTAGTTGGTTAATAGTTCAGACACTTTTTTTCCCCACATTTTATCCAAGAAGTACTTAAACAATTGGATGTGTGCATTCAAACTTTCAGAGAAAATTAAATTAAACTGTATTTAACTGTAAAGGTTATAGTGTATTTTTGGTGCATTTTGATATCACACTATAAGCCAAATATCTCTAACTTTCTGTGAGTAGTATGCGTATGTGCATACAGAGGCAGAAATAGGCAATAATGCTGCAAAAAAGCAAAAATTTTGTAAAAATTAGTAGAAGACAGTTTTAAATTGAATTTTATAAAACACTCCCTACCTCAGGCTGCAGATTATGGCAACTTGAAGTAATATGCAATAAGTTGAAGATGAAGCAATAAGTGATAGACAAATTACTGCATCACTGAAATGGAAAAATAAACATTTCAGCCTCAAAGTTTACATTAAAAAATCCTTAGCCAAAATCTGACATAGTTAAATCTTAAGACAGGTTATCCTCAGTCATGTAGTAGTTCCAATGACGAGATCATGTGCTGTGCAGGAAACATTTTTATACAGAAACACCTCTTTGTGAAATTATTTGCAATGCTTCCTGAAAACATATACTTGTACAATGAGTTTGTTTCTTCTTCTTCTAATTAATCAGTTTAAAAAGTACATACAAATGTGTGATTTATTCTGTAAATGTATATATAGAGAGATTCATTATCATTTGTCCAGTCTCTTGTGAGTACTTCATTTTGTATTTTGGTATAGGTAATTAAATTTTTTATTGTTTTGTTTTTTGGTTGTTTTTTTTTTCCTATCTTTTAGGTGTGGGTTGATGGAGGGTACAGGGTGGTTTGGGGTTTTTTAAGTTGTGGGTATTAAACTGTATCATTACCAATTTGTCTGAAGGTAATTTGGTAATTTGTATTTTTGCTTTAAATGACAACCCCAGCAAGACTAGCTGCTGCCTTGGCAGCAAGGCATGCTTGATGCAAATAAACAACTAAATACACAAACTCTTTGTGAAAAGACCCTATTTCTATCTATCTATCTATCTATCTATCTATCTATCTATCTATCTATCTATCTATCTATCTATCTATCTATCTATCTATCTAAATAGATATTCAAATAATGTGCAAATCTGAGCACAAGGGAAAAAACTGAAAGGACATTAGCAAGTAAATAATCTGACAGAACAAACCAATCCAAGCAAAGCTCAGGCTAACATTAACTAACGTTCAGCATAATATGACTAAATAATGGTAATGGTACTGGGGGACGTATGGAAAACAACCTACAGAAAAAAATGCACACACCAATCACAAAACGCATAACTAATATAGAAAAAACAAAAATAAAATTCTCAGCGTCAGTCAATAAGTAGGCAAAACAGCTCGACCGTTCTATTTCCTGTCTCTTGATAAAGCATTAAAAAAAAAAAAAAAAAAAAAAAAAACTCACTTGGGCAATAGTAACGGCTCATGCTCTATGCTCTAAACCACTGGATGGCGGTAGTGATCCTAGTAGAACAATAAGAAGAACACGAGGGTGGAAACTTCCGTTTACGTCAGTATAATTGACCAATCATCGCACAGATGTTGTTTCGGTGCAAATTTCAAATACAGTCGACAAAGTAGTCAGACAGCTACAACCGCACAGGCATTAACGTAATAACGTTGTTAGGGTGGAAGACCATTTACGCTTTAAAGGAGGACCGTTTTAATTTGCCTCATTTGTCTGCTGTGGCGACATGAGAGTGAGGTTAGTACATTATTCTTTCATTAATTTGTATAACTGGTGTGTTGGATATCTTGTTGACTTTTATTTCAAGTTAACTGTTAGCTCTTCTTTGGCATATTATACCTTGTATATTCCATTTGGACAGGTTATCTATATGTGTGATTTGCACTAAGTAACTGATTGGGGGCATTTAAGTTTGATTCATGCTACGTATATGTTTACGTGAGCAGCTAGCTAACATTAGCCTTCTTCGCTGATAAAAAATTAATGTGGCGTCTTACGTTAGCGCGCCCCTGGTAATTATTCGACAGTGTTCGTATTAATTGTATTGATTTAATCAGTATTAAAAAGTTAAACTTGTAAACTCAAACCAAGTTGACCGTTTTCTTCTACAGTGAAGTCCACGCAGCAGAGTCCGTTGCCTATCTCAACAGGGCTCTGGTAAGGCTGCAGGATATTTGGGAAGAAATAGGGATTCCAGAAGAGCAGCGCCTACAGAGAACCAATGATGTGCACAAGCATATTAAAGTCAGTGCCACATTTCTGTTGACTAATTAAGCTTTATAACCAAACAGAGCTTATTTTATGCTTCTTTTTTTTCTTGCTCATTCCCTGCAGGGTTTGCTGGACCTGATGATTGTTGAAGAAGAACAACTTAAAAAGCGATTACTGAAAACCATAGAATCTTGTAACAAGGAACTTGCTACTTTATACAGTGAACTACAGCTGCCCCCCTTTGAGGTACAGTTACATCAAAGAAAAACACATCTCATCTGTAAGGGATCCTGTACAGTTTTAAAACATTTTACCTGCTGATGCATTGTGTAAGAGTTGGCCTCAGGCTAATTTTCACTAGCGGTCTACTAGCTAGAACATCTGCTCAAAGATAAATGCTTATCCCTCCTATTATTCTCAAATATTACCAACACATTTCACACGTGGGGTCAATCTGACATATTAGCCAAGAGAAAAGGATTTTCCGAAAATTGTTGACAACGTTCTTTATCAGACACTATTTGTTGAATATATAACCTCTTGAGAATGAAACCTTGGCCTTTCCTGCAGCGTCACCATCACGTCAAACTTTATGTATTGTTAACATGGCTGACTGCATATTTTGTGGGGCCTGGAGCCATTTTGATAGTATTAGAAGTGTTAAGTCTACCCTGATGTGAAAGTGGGGAAATGGGCCATATTATCTTTTAATTTTTTGAAGGGATCCTACCTGCCAGTGGTTAAGTGACAACAGGATAGTAAACGCTCTCATTCTCATCAGATGAGAATGCCTCAAAATCAGAGTACTCCTCAACACAATCCCCTGTCTCAGACATATTCTAATCTGTCAGTTTCGCTGTCAAAGAGCTGTTCCAAAACATCATTGACAGTAAACCTTTTTCCTAAGTATTTGGATTTCATTGCAGGAAGAGGATGGATGCACCATATTGCAAACTGAGAAAAATAGCCGCACACGTCTAGAGGTGATGAAGGAGCACAAGAAGCAGAGAATGGAGGAGCTGAAAGGCTTGGTTGTGAAAGACAGAGAGCTATGTGATATTATGTGCACTACACCCTTTTGCATTGACCAGAGCGCTGTCCCATCCCTGAAGCAACTAGAGAGTTATCATGCCTACCTTAAAGATCTGACCGAAGAAAAGGTGTTGTAGTGTGCTGCTTTTCTTGATGATTCAGTCTGGTATTTTTGTGAGGTTTTGTGTTAATCAGTTATTCCTTGCAGGAGCATCGTCATGAGGAATTTGTGAGCTTTAAAAGGGAGATTGTTGTTTGCATGGATGATTTGGAGCAAAGCCCAGAAACCAGCTTTGAAATGGATGTGATGTGTGAGGACAATGAGGCCTTTTGCCTGTCAAATGACAACATTGCTGCTCTGAAACAACTTCTCAGTCAGGTCAGTTTGCTGAAACTGTCGATGTTGGGTGATCTGATGTTGTGATTTGACTGTCTACAAAGTTATATTTTGAATGTGTGACTTGGAATTTTGTATCTTTTCAGTTAAAAGAGCGCAAAGCTGAGAAGGAGCTTCTTTGTTCAGATCTACGGACAAAGATCCAAAAGCTGTGGGAAAGGCTTCAGATTCCTCACGAGGAGAGAGAGGCCTTCTCTGAGCATATGATCAAGTCAAAGAAGAAGAACATCGATGCAGTAAGAAACGACTCAAAGTGATCATGTTAAGTGATTTCACTTAATGCTGTGGTGTGTTCACCGGTCACCATTAACCACTTCATTTTAAGTTTAAAAATGCATACTCTTTGTTTCCAGCTCCATGCTGAGGTCCAGCGTCTGGAGTTGCTGAAAATGCAGAGCATGAGACGTGTCATCGAGGCTATGAGGACAGAGATTTCTCTTCTGTGGACGAAATGCTTCTACAGCCACGAACAGCAGCAAGCTTTTGTTCCATATCATGATGGTAAATGGAGCTATTTGAATTTTAAAGTGTGCACTGAATTTATCCGGTAAATTTCAGAAAGGTTAAGCTTGTGTTTTGTTTTTTAGAGGATTTTACAGAGGAGCTTTTCAACCTCCATGAAGCTGAAGTCAAGAGCCTAAAGAAGTGCTACGAGGACCACAAGGAATTCTTTGAGGGAGTCGCAAAATGGCAGGACAACTGGCTCTTGTACTTGGAACTTGATGTGAGTACCATCCTTATGAGCATACCCAGGAAGCTTTCCATACTTCATTGATTGTGGTCATGTGTAAATGTATTTATTCTTTATACAGAAAAAAGCTAATGACCCATCAAGGTTCAACAATAGAGGGGGGAACCTTCTGAAAGAAGAAAAGCAAAGAACTGACCTGCAGAAAAGTTTGCCCAAGGTGAGAAGGGTTTTGTTTGTTACATAATAGGGCTGGGTATTATCTTGAAATTTTAAATTATATCGAGACTTTGTCACACGTGATTTAGAATAAGGGAATATCGTTTACATCGAGGTGGCTTGGTTTGAGTTAAAAAGCTTGTCTTTTTTTCTTTTTGCACAACTGTATTTTTTTTTTGTCATTGAAAAGTATTTTTCATAAATTTTGTTCTAAGAGCATGGAACTCTCAGCGCTACCAAAATGTTCATAAGGCTGAAAGTCCCTTGTGGCTGATCATCTCATCAACGTGGTCTCATGTAAATTAGCACTTTTAATGCTTTCCTGGAAGGGCCGCATCCCCCTTCAGGTGTAACTTCCAGCTCTGGTCTCTGTGTAGGTTTTACTGAGTGCACTAAAGGAAATTATATTCATGAAATTTTAATCTTGTACACAATCTGCGTTTTCACATCTCTGATAGCGGACTGGACGTTCCTCTGCTGCTTCTGCAAACCGCTTTGAGCTGTTTGGTTTCCAGTGCACTGATGATGTGGACACTTATTCCTACAACATCCTGTATTATACAAACGGCAAAAAAATTACAACATAAAATAAATAAACCCAAAATCCATCTCTGCATACCAACCTTTACAGAATACTTCCACATCATCTAAACCAGAATGATGGGAGTCTAAAAATAGAAAAGCACATAATCTTGTGAGGTCAAAATAGCCACGTGTGGCTGAAATATGTAGAAATGAAAATGTTTTCACTGTTCTTTACATGTTAAATATTAAAACTAGTTTCAAGGAAAATTCATGTAGTTTAGGAAAGTCAGTAACCAGCAAGGCGTTGAGATTTTTATTCAACAGTTATTGAAAACGTACATTTTAAAATTGTCAATGACCGTCTTGGAGGTGGTGGTAATTCTAGTGTTAATTTAATATACAGCTACTTTAATTTTAGTAAACTGTGTTTCTGATCCTTAAAGCGTATTTAGCACTCAGGGCTATAAATTAGAGCTCTTTGGTTACTGACAAAGAAATTATACTGAAATATATTGTGATTCTGGTAACAAAATATCTGTGAAATTAGGTTCATATCGCCCAGCCCTACTCCGTAAATATGTGAATGGGACTGGTTTTTTTGCCTTTGACATTTTAACAGTAGAACTATCCAAAAAGGGACAATCAAGGAAGCACAAGTAATGTAGTGTGGAAACAGCAGGTTGATGTATATATGGCCAGCAGATGGCGATATTGTTTTTTTTTTTGTTGTTTTTGTTTTTCACTGTAAAGTAAGATCCTGTGCAAGTGAATTGATGTGTATTAGATCCTGATAGTGATTAAAACTTGGACTACAGTGTCATGCAGTGCACTTTCAGTGGGGAGAAAAAAGTGTTAAATGTTTGTTTCAGTTGGAAAAGAGCCTGAAAGTCCAGATTGATGCTTGGGAACAGGAGCATGGCAAGGAGTTTCTGGTGGATGGGCAGAAATTTCTTGAGTATGTGCAGCAGCAGTGGGAGCAGCACCAGGAGGAAAAGGAGAGAGAGAAACTTGAGAGAGTATGTTGCTAAATTGCTTAACTAATGGTTTACTTCTCTCAAACATGTTGACTATATGATATTTAAATGTCTTGTTTGTAAACAGCAACTCAAGAAAACTAAGCAAACACAAGAGGATATGTTGTATGGCACAACACTGAAAACTCCATCTAAACGGCGACTTGCAGGAACTACAACTCCTGGAAAAATGAGGAAGGTGAGAAGCCTCTGCAGTTTTGACAGATTTATAGTATAAATGATGCTGATGTCAAAACAAAGAAGTGATTTGCCTTTTCTCCTCCTACCACTTAGTTAAACGGAACTTCAACCCTCTCCACTCCAACCAGCTTTTATAGTTCAGGCCTCGGTGGAACTGTGTGCCAGTTCTCCATTCAGAAACCACCACTGTCTGCCAGCAAGGTATGTTTCCCATCAGCTTTGTGATTTTTCTCTTTATGGCCAAATAAACCATCATGGTTGAATTGGTGATTTCTGAGTATCAGTTTTTGTTAGTGGATAATATCTTTATCTTGATAGCAATTAAGGGCCACTAAATGTTTAAGGAGTCATGTCCTCCATAAAGATTTTTTCTAAAATGTATATTTAAGTCACCTCTTTGACGGAATGAAAATGCAAGTTTTAGCTTGTATAACAAGACGATGGGTGATTCATTTACAGGACTGTCTCAGAAAATTAGAATATTGTGATAAAGTTCTTTATTTCCTGTAATGCAATTAAA
The DNA here is from genome assembly GCA_037177495.1 of Rhadinocentrus ornatus. Taxonomy (NCBI): domain Eukaryota; kingdom Metazoa; phylum Chordata; class Actinopteri; order Atheriniformes; family Melanotaeniidae; genus Rhadinocentrus; species Rhadinocentrus ornatus. The sequence goes on along the minus strand of JBAMHW010000010.1, from coordinate 21,052,611 downwards.
AAACATG
>JBAMHW010000010.1:21006700-21052504 GCA_037177495.1 Rhadinocentrus ornatus | reverse complement strand
TAAAAGGCTTGCAATATCTCAGTTGATTTGTAATGAATCCAGAATGTATGACATTTCATGTTTTTTAATTGCATTACCGGAAATAAAGAACTTTATCACAATATTCTAATTTTCTGAGACAGTCCTGTATATATGTGCAGTACTTGTGTAGTTTGCAGTTAAATAAACCCGACGAAGAACATGTTATAACTTTGATCCTGTTGTAGGGGATTGGCCTCAGGACCCCAGGACATATAAAGACACCCCGCACATTTGACCGAAACAAGGAAAACCTCTCCCATCCCAGAAATACTCCGTGTGGCACACCAAGGTCTCAGGATACTCAAGATCAAACCTTCGCCCTTAACTCTATTGCTGGCTCCTATTCGGAATTTGCGGTAAATTTGGTTTTAAATAGGTCTAGTCCATAAATACAGTCGGGTGCAATGTGAATTATAATTTTATTTTTATTGCATCGATGTCTGAAATACAGGATTATATTAGAACCAAATAAAAGGATTTATGTAGAGCTGCCAATAGGGATTTAAGAATAAGTGTTATGAGATTTGACATTAATTTAGAAAAGACATATCTCAGAATATAAACACGAAGATTTTCCAACTTAATCTTTTAGTTGATAGTTGAATATGGGGTTTTTTTTACCAGTAAAACTCAAGTATGCCATTTTACAAATTATTGATCCTCTGTAAAGTGATCATTGGATAGTTTGATGTTAAAACTTTAATAAAAGAATTTTGATCCGTCTTTTGTTTTTTTTTTTGTTTAAATACTAAATAAATAGCTACATTTCTAAATAAAAACTAAATTTCCAAATATTCGTCAAAAACCAACCAAAATCTGACATCATATTTGCACTGCATTTATTTAAAATGGGTTTGAAGAACAGATTGACATTACAATTACAGTGCAAATGCAAAATGCGATGAATACATGTACAGCGTTGTAGGTTATGCAAAACCACTATAAATGCATGGGAACAATTTAAGGGAGGTTTAATTTTCCACACTTGTCATAAATCTGACTAAATGAGCACATGGTTTCATATTGCAATTGAATACATGCATTTAATTTATATGGACACAAGTTAACTTGGTGTTGTATTTCCAGAGAGACCTCACGAAGGCTTCGAAATTGAATGTGAAGTCGGGATTGCTGAATTCCACTGTCAGTCATCAGTGATGCTTCAGAGGAGCTGCTCTGGCACTGCAAGTTTGTGTTGTGGGGAAAAGGGAACTCCAACTTGAATTTCTTTAAAAAAAAAATGTAAATGGTTTTTAAATTAAATTTTTTTTTCTACTCTTGATTTTAGTCCTAAGACTTTGTTTCACAGTAACTGCTTAAACTCTTCTTTTCTGGTATGTCTGACTATTTCTGAATAGTGGAACCCCCACTTTTTTTTTTTTTTTTTTTTTCTTTTTCTTTTTTTTTTACAGCCTTCATAAAAATTAAATGTCATTTGCTAAAACTAGGACATTATTTATTTCAGTACTGTAGAGTTTACAAAGGGCACTGTGATTTTCTTCTTAAAGCTGGAATGATAGCTACATTTGCTATACAAAGCCTATCAAGTATTTTTTTTTTCAAATTATAAATAAATGTTTAAAAAATAAGATTTGTTTATTGAATCTTTTTTATTATTATTATTACTCTTGCTGTTTTTGAGTGAGTCCGGCTTAAGAAGGCAGTATGTATTTTGATGGGAAATTAAGTATTTTTAGACGACAGCCTGTTTTAAGCCATGCGTGTCATGAGTTCCTCGAGAGCTCGCTCATGGTGATTTTCATGAACAAGCAGAACTTCTTTGATCGTGTTTTGCTGGAAGCCCATCTCATTAAACTGAGTCAACAGACGCAGGAACTCCGCAGCCTGAAACACAATTTTTAAAGGTTATCAATGTGCACTAAGTTGAAAACACTTTAACTTTTAATAGATAAATTTGGTTTACCTTTGTCTCACAGTTCTGAAACATTTCCAAAGCTTCCTCGACCTGTGCTTCATCATAACCCAGCTGACAGAGATGGTCACTTGCAACCAGGTATTTTAAGACCTAGTAACCAGAAGAAAGTCAAATGACAATAATGTAGACTACAGGTGTTGTAGGCATTGTGTACAATGTACTAATCTGCTGTTAAGTGTAAGAATGAATTTTAGGTTATACCCCAACACTGATTATGAGTAATGATTGCCTGTATTTTATGTTAACCTGTCAGACCTCTTGCAAAAACTATGTCTTGACTAGTTTAATCTGCAAATGAAATGCATCTTAATAATGTATTAAGGCTAATTTAGTTGATTAATCAAATCATAAGTTGACTGTAACCCCAAGAAAGTACTTACCTTCTCTGGGCTTCTATAACCCGTTTTCTGTAGAGCCAGAATAGCTGTGCGGAGCGGGTATCCTTTCTCAGTGATGGTCTCAAGTAACTCCCTCTCCTCCTGGCTAAGTGCTGTCAGAAGCTCTGCTGCAGAGTCAAAGAAAACTCCATGAGAGCCACTTGTTGTCAGGACCTGGTCATAAGGGGGAAAGCAGAGAAAGAGAATAAACATTAAAGGGAAAAAAGTAGAGAAAACTGTCGCAATGGCTTTTATGACAGGTTGCATACTGTTTTTAAAGAAACAGACCTTTTTCCTGCGGTTTTTGACAACAGATCCTGCAGAGGAGGGTCGTTGCTGCTGCAGCTTGGATGAAGAAAGACCAGCAGGTGGTGTGTTTTGGGAGTGCTTTCTGCCTACAGAGCACAATGAACGTGGCTTCTTCTTGGTGGTCTTCTGCCCTTGGAAGTGGGGGCTGGCCAGCTGTGACCTGTACTGCTCCACTGCACGAAGAGGTTGTCTGCAGTCTGGCAGAGAAGAAGTGGTTCCGTGGCCTCTGAAGATATGAGATGAATCAGGTTTACAGTGATGAGTGGAAGGACTGAGATACATGTCTTTGACTCTGGACAGAGGGTCTTTAGGTGCAGCACTCCAGGGCCGCTCTCTGATGTTGACACGGTGACGTGCAGCTTCAACTGAAGACCCCTCGTTATTTTCACAATAACCGTCTTCATCATCAGAGTCAGTGATGAAAAACTTAACAGTGCGATGGTGCAACCAGCGGGCATCTACAGAATTTAGGCTGTAGCTGCGGGGACGAGGCCTGGGGGCCCACAGATCACCGCCCCTGTGATCAATCATCTGATTCTCCGGAGGGCAGCTGAACATCATCCAGTATGGTGGGCAGGATGGCGCCTGACAGACAGGCTGCTGCCCAGTCATAATCCATCTCTCCAGGTTGAATCCATACTGCAGAAAAACATTAATTTTAATTTAAACCTATTCTTTTCCCTGTGGAACATATCATTAAAAACTGAAGATCACTAAGATTAAAAACTATTTAAAAAAAATTCCAGTCAAAATAAAAGCATAGATTGTGTCCAGAGTCTGTATTCAAATTAGAATAAAATGAAAACTAGAACGCCTTTAAAGCCCAATTTTTATAAAACACTATTTCGATACAATTAAACTAAAGTTATCCTTTAAGAGAAAAGCAGATGTAATCAAGTCTCAATATACAGATACTAAATAACATGTATTTTACTCGAGAGGTAAAAAGAGAAATGCAAAGAATGAGTTTATATAGACATTAAAAAGAAAAATAGTGACCTCAGTTTCAAGCAAAATTTGATGGCAGTCTGGTACAGTTGTGTCCGAAGCAGTCGGTAGCTGTGTTTCGACCCCCAATGGACCCACAAGGGTCTGAAATGGGACATCCTCCAGGATGCTCATCACCTCCAAAATGCAGTAAGAAATTACCTGCATCAGGAGAATAAGATTTTCTGAGCTTCTAGTACCAAAGCTACACACTTTTTCTTTAATTATAAATAAAGTCTTACCTATAGTCAGGTTTTGTCCTCACGATCTTCTAAATCAACCACGGGATGATTGGAGTAAATGACATCACTGCGCGTTATAAACCTCTTCATCACTAATCCTCTGACATCATCTGAGGGGTTGTTTATCACCTCAGATGTAATCCGCCACACAAAGGTCCGGTATAAATCATAGTGCTTTAAAAAAAATGTATAAACAGTCAAATAAATCTTATTTATAAAGTTCATTGATTTTCAATACATTTCTGGTTTTAAGTTATCAACATTTTTTAAAACAATATTTTAAGTATTTTATAAATTATCATTGTGTTATTAGGTCTTTATTCAAAACCACATTGAAGAAAACATGCCGTTCCATACAATTACCATGTGGAATGGAAGTGGGATTAGGGAAATGCTGAGGTATCGGCAAACAGAGAACAGCACGATACTTTCCAGAGATTAGCTCGTTACATAAAGGAGCCTAACGGTGTAGTACAACATTGTGATGTCCGTTGCAGTAATGCATGTTCATTGTCTACAGACATTTCATCACATTTGCTATTCATATTCCTCTCCGCATCCAAATTCTGAGGTAAAGAACAATTAAGATTTTATACAGATATACATTTTATTTATATATTGTTTAAAACAATCACAATAAATTTAAGGTTCACAAGCTTGGGAGGGAGAGAGGGGGGGGGGGGGGAGTCCTAGTTTCTGTAACAGAGCTCTGAAAATAGAAAAGCAGTTTGAAACCTTAAAGAAAATAAAAGCAGTGAGAGAACAGATCTGGATTATCCTCATTTTATAGCACAAACAGCAGACTACACTAGAGTACAGCAGCATGGTGGAGTCAGAGCATTTAGGTGGAATCTTTATTAATTATACACTTGCAATGGAGGATTCACTAAAGGAAGTTAATTCTTGACACACTGGTGCACACAAACTAAACGGTTTTGCAGAATATCTGACAAAGCAGGTTTAGGAGAGAAGCTGTGTTAAAGGAAGATTATCTGATTATTTAAATCAGGACAAGAAAACTTAAGATATCTGGTTTAGGGATATGATCCAATCACTAATACTAAAGCATAGCAGTTACAAACAAGATTTTACTTTCTCATAACTTCAAAGCTCCCCAGCCAGTCTGCTAATCCTGCTTTGTGAAGCAGCCTGGAACACAAAAAGGTCTGTAAGTAAACACATATTCCTGAAGAGTGGGCTAAAGGAAGAAGCTGAAGGCTGTAAAAAATAACCATTCTGGCTGATTAAATAATTAGCCATTATTTTTCACCTGCTATGTTTAGTGTGCTGGTGTGTTAAGCTAATTAAAGGTCATATCATACAAACTGCTTACAAACGCTACCTACGCAGTGTAGCTTTGCATTTACAAACAATTTCACTTTGAGCACCATTACTACAATGGTGTTTAAAGAAGAAAACATCAAAATATTGATGTGCTCATTAAATATGCCCTTGTGAGGTAAGGCATTTCTTGACATGGTAACATCTACACTTGCTCAGCGCCTTGTTTTCAAGTGTACAGTATGATCCCATAATTTCCATTTGCTTCCCTTGCCATTACAGCCCATCACCATAAAAAGAGAAAACAAACTAGCTACAAATACTTTCATGAATAAAATTGCTTTATCTTTATATAGATAAAATGTTAACAATCCCCAGAGATTGAATATTTCATTAAGGTCCAAACTGTAAGTGCACCATTAAAGAATTATCTGTTGCAAGGGACCAAAGGTTTTTACTCTCTTAACTTGTTCATCATGACAGCCTCTTCACTGATGTCCAGTTTATTTGTCAGGTGCTATTATAAAAGAGTTTGATACCAATCTTGGTATACAAAAGGTTCTTGTTAATATAATGTTTCAGACAGCAGGGCCTCCAAGTGAAATGAGCCAAATGTGGTTCAGTTGTTAGCAGCATCTGCCTGCCGAGGCCAGTTCTCCTCCTCAATGCTGGAGTCGTACTCCTCTTCTGCTGACTCCTTTGCTGGAGCCCTGAAATTCAAACGCAAACTCAGTTTTGAGTGTCAGACAACACAACTAGGGAGCAAAAATGTTGGTTAAGGAATCTGACATGACTGGCATGGACAATTTCGGTGAGCAGAGGGATGCTGACCTGATGTATCTGGGTTCTGATTTTCCTTGGACAACATCTTGGTCCAGTTCAACAGCCATAATATCCGAGTGTGGCACCTCGAACATCGGCTCGAGGAGAAGTTTTTCCTGTATGATGAAAGAAAATTTTATATTACAAAACAATTAATAAAAATAAAGTACAAATTTGACAAATAACCAACCATAATGGATCTGAGTCCACGAGCTCCAGTTTTTCTCTCCAAAGCCATCCTGGCAATTGCTCTCAAGGCATCTTGGTTCACATGGAGTTCACACTGAAACAAAAGGCACATCAGGCTTATAACACATTTCAATGTGAACAAATAACACAATTTTTGTGGATTTAATACATAAAGATGAGCTTGAGTTGGCAGAAACTTGTTTTATTTAATAGTGACACAAAAGCAGAAAGGGGGGCAAATTATCGTTGGTTGCATCCTTTTGTTTAATCCTTGTTTGAGGAGCAGAATAAAGGTGACTGCATCACAAAGGGCTCTACCAGTGTGTGTTCACTAAAAAACTACTTTTTCCACACAATGCTGTTGTCTTTTCAAAAAAAGAGGATGAAGCTCAAGGACAGAACCCTTACTTTGTCCATGCTGAACAAAGCCTGGTACTGGGGTACCACAGCATTGCGTGGTTCAGTCAAGATCCGGACTAATGTTTCTTCATCCAGGCTGTGCAGAGGAACAACAACGGGAAGACGACCAACAAACTCTGGGATCATTCCAAACTCAATCAGGTCCCTGGCCTCAACGTGCTTCAGCAGTCGGTCTTTCTCCTCAATCTCTGCTACTGTATCCGTCTCACCGCTGCTGTTGGCCAAGTCTGCTGCAGCAGCTGCACGGCGCCCTTTCCCCAGGTTAGAGGGAGTTCCGAAACCCAAATACTGAAGACGCAAGACACATACTCAAATAACAGGAAGATAAGCTTTTGTTGAACATCTGTTCACACACTGACAATGAGCTAAATTTACCTTTTCATTCTTTCTTCTGCTAATGATCCTATCAAGGCCATTAAAGGCACCCGATGCAACAAACAGAATGTTTGTTGTGTCGACCTGCACAGTTTCACCTCTTAGTTTTCTGGAGTTTTTCTCTGGGACATTGACAATTGTACCCTCCAGGAGTTTCAGCAAACCCTAAGAGAGAACAAGACGGAAAAATATAGCAAACAACCCAGGATAAGCAATAATAAGACACAAAAGAAGAAAGCAGTTACAGTTTACAATCCAAGTTAAATATGTGACCCTATTTTACATTCGATTTTACAAAACAAACTGTTAGAATAATATTTATCACTAAATAACTGACCTGCTGAACTCCCTCTCCACCCACATCTCTCAGCTGATGGATTCCAGGCACACTGCCGATTTTATCAACCTCATCCAGGAACACAATACCTGCTCATGACAAAAAGGAACAGTGAAATAGTGGCGGTGTTAAACTTTCAGTTACCCAATATACACAACTCACCAGTATTCTCAAGAAAATCTGCAGAACTGTGAGGAAATGTGAAAAGTGTTGCTTAGCACAGTTGTCTTAGACTATTCTTTTCAAGACTTTCATTTATTACCTTGTGTCCCGTGTTAATTGACAAACGTTAGCATGTTAACATGTAAACTGCAATCTAACATGGTGGCATTCAGGTCCAAGTAGTGTTGTGTTCACAGAGTGCTCCATTTTGGCTAAACAACAATAAAAGTGCATATCTATCTATCCATTCATCCATCCATCCATCCATCCATCCATCTATCCATCCATCTATCCATCCATCTATCTATAAATAGTGGCATTTTTAGTGCACCCAGACTGTTACTTAACATGTAACATAATCTTGACACTGGAAACAACTCGGCTGTTATTGATAGTCCCTCTGCCCACCTTGCTGTGCCTTCTCTGCTGAGTAGTTGGCATCCTGCAGAAGTTTGGCAATAACGGACTCAATGTCTTCCCCCACGTATCCAGCTTGAGTTAGAGTGGTGCAGTCGCAAATAGCAAATGGAACATCCAGACAACGTGCCAGTGTCTGCGCCAACAATGTTTTTCCTATAGCAAAATTATATGAATTATAATAAATGTTGTGTGCTGTGTTGAAGCACATCCATAACCCACTGTACCATATTACAATTAAGCAAGATGTTGACATAAACACAAACCTGAACCAGTTGGACCTAGAAGTATTATGTTGCTCTTCTCCAGTTTAATATCCGTGTGTGTCGAGTCCAGGACCTCCCCGCCTCTTCTCTCCTGAGGTGCCTGCTGGCTTGCCTGCTGCTGCATGGACGCTCCAAGAGCATTTCCATGTGGACTGATCCCTGCAATCTGCAGCAGCTCTGCAACAAAAGCAAGACACGTTTAGTTTTGTGACTTAAAAATAAATGGTCAAAAATGACTGAATCATTGTACAGATAACTTGTTAAAGTTTCCATGTGTAGGTTATAAATATATTCGGTAGGTGCCAGAAAGATTGTGTAAGTGAGAACGACAACTGAAAATAGCCAGTGTCTGAATGTAGGTCAAAAGGCTGTCTCGTTTCTTTCCTCCAGTCTGAAATGACGTGCAGGTTAAAAAATATCCCAACGGTCTTGTGGATTGGCACAGGTGTGGTGCTGGCCAGGTCAAAAAATGATGAAGCAGCAAACTAAACTGTAAATAACTGGCAGAAAGTTCACACGTCCAACAAAAAGGAGATTATGGGTTAGGTCAGAATCATGTGGCTGATTTATGGATTTTTAGGTCAGATCAGATTGACTGTTCTCATACTGTAGGGGTAAGGGTTAGGTATTAAAAATCACTGACCCATACACTACTACGTAATTATCAAAGATCAATACAATTAAATCCATTAGTTTATTTTCTTCACCTTATCTGTGCAAACCATAAAATTAGTTAAACACATGGCTATTATTCATTTAATAGTTAACAGTTACTGTGCATCTTTGGAAACTTGGCTTGATAAATATTTTCCAGTTTAAATCTTTACAAATACATTCATTAAAATGTGTCACTAGGGGGAAAAAACCAAGAAGAAGTCTAACCGAGGAGTCACTGGTCTGTATGTTTTGGCATTTGCGCAACTTGCAAAAAATACAAAAAACTGAAAACTGCTGATAAAGTGTTGTGACTTAAAGTCACTGCTGATAACAGTAAAGGGGTCAGTCAGATAACAGTAAGGAGGTCAGTCACTTACTTGTGAATCTGTATTCATCCTCTCGTCTTCTCATCTCTAGCTCTACAGGGAGAGGATCAAAGTACTTAAATCAATATTATCATTTATCATTACCATTACATGATTAATACAGTCCTGACAGATGACTGGTACAATTAGAGATTTGAAACTATTATTGAACAAATGCCAAATAATACAGATTATGATTAAAAGAAAATATAGAATTATGGCCAGAGCTGTTTATGTAGATTAAAAGAGATTCTTGAATAGTTCAAGCTCTGAAAAAAATTTTTTTTTTGGAAATCCAGCACTTTCTGCCCTCCATGTAATAATCTTCAATGATTAGGAATTTATATTTTATGACTTCCTGAATTACCTCACTTGTTTGTTTTTTTATATACTGCATGACAAATCATTTCACTCATTACATAAAAAATATTTCAAAGCTACCTTAGCTTTAAATTTTTAAATCAGGATTAAAACTGCATCTCTAACTTTATCAAAAGGTCACTCAACTGTAAGCAGTACATGATGGTCTCAGAAACTTTTCATACTGAATTTTCACTGCTTATGTTTGCATGCACTAGCGTTTTGTGTAATTACCCATCATGACCTCTTTATCATATCGCTGTCATGTAAAAACAATCTTCAAAAACAAAAAGATTATTTGGAGTAGGTCATAATGAAATAAAGCTATGTGGGGTATACTGATCTTACTCGCATTATCCAAGCCTGTACAATCACAATGTTTCTTTCCACCAGACTTTTCCCAGCATCTGGCAACACACACTGCTGCTTCACAACACAGCTCTCTACAGCTGTCAAGTCCATTTCTCAAAAGTAGCTTCAGGCTGCCAAGTTGCTTGTTTAGATAGATTGGGTTGCTTGTTTTTGTTACAAGGTTGGTTATTACAGCACCTGCTCTGTGGAAATTTAGGTGGTTTATTGGGGATCACATAAAGAACAGAAACCCAAGTAATGGTGCTTTTTCTTCTCTCTTTTTTTTTTTTTAAGGCATATGGATATATATATATATATATATATCTTTTTATGGGCACAAATATTACAATTACAGTGGCATTGGAAAATGTCATGCAGGCATGACTCATTAAACAAACTATGATCTGATTTAAACAGCACTAAAATATGTCCCAACACCTGAAACTTTTCTTTTCTTTAAGTATTTCAGCATTTTAGCACATCAGACTGTAATTGAGATGGGAACAACTAATTGATTTGTCAAAACAGAGCACAAAGTTGACGGCTTTTTTTTTTTTAAGAAAGTTGACTGTTTCTGTCTGAGTTTTCACTGTAAGAGGGTAACCGATCAGAGCAGCACAGTTACTAAACCGTCACAGTACTGATGCATTTAAGGCAGGGGTGACCAAAGTCGGTCCTTGAGGGCCGCTATCCTGCAGATTTTCTAATGTTTCCTGCTTCAACACACCTGACTCAAATTAAATAGATCCAACAGCCTATTAAGGTTTGCACAATGACTCATCAATTTGAGTCAGGTGGTTTTGGAGCAGGGAAACATCAAAAACCTGCAGGATTGTGGCCCTTGAGGACCGGATCTGGGAAGCCTTATTTAAGGAGACAAGACAGAAAGATGAGGGAAAACTTTTTTTCTGTAGCTGAACGCTCCATTGAGCGCGGCGTTTAGTTCACCTGGCATAGCAGCAGCACCTTAGACGCAACCAGACCAGGTTCGATCCTGACATCTCGCTGACCCACTTACTCATCTACCTACTGTATAATCAAGAACACCAACCCTAGTCCACAAAATGTTGAAAATAAATAAATTACAAAACATTAATTTATGGATCACACACATAAGAATGACATCCCACACGTTTTCTTATTTTCATTTGGAGATAAAGTATTTTTCATTTCATTATCGATGACATCACGACTAACTGATTTTGATTAACCCAACTAACTGACTTCAAAATTCACCCATCCCTAGACTGTAATCACACCCTGATTTGCTTGGACAGTTTACATAAAATTTTATGTGTTTTTTAACGAATTTAAGACATAATAATAAAGATTTCATAGTTTAATAACCATCAGACTTTAGTGATATCTTCAAAAACCAGAAACACTGACCACGAGGAGTTAAAGACGGCTGTTTTTCCACCTCCACCTGCTGCCGACTCCCTGCAGGGATGTTGTTATAGATGCGCTTGTAATGATTGTACACTGCAACTGCCAAAACCTTTTTTGCGTAGGACTGGCCAACAACATACTTGTCCAGATAGGCATAAATCTGGGGAAAAAAACAACATTAAATCTTTTTTAAAACAATGCTTGAATGCATAAAATTGATGACAAATTTGGTTTCAGCTTCAGTTTCTTACCTTCTTGGGAGGAGGTGGTGGTTTCTGTGCAAATGCTAGTTTCACTGCCTCTGCAGCAGATTCTGGCTCTTTGTTTAGCCCTTTCTTAGAGTCCGTTTCAGACAAGACCACGAAAAAGTGATGACATTTCTCACATTTGACAAATCGTGTGGATGCTGGAAAACATTAACACACAAAATACACAAAACATAAGCAACATTTATAGATTTAAGGGTAGCTGCTTAAATCAACTTATACTCACACCAAAAATAAATCCTGTTTTTATTTTCCCTCAGTTCTGTCTCAATGAGTTTTCTTTGTTTATACTTGATCCTGCTGACTGGTGGGTTTACGTGCTGGGAGGCTCTACTATGACGGTTTTACAATAAACACATTTAAATACATTTGTTTTACAGACTTCTATGTTATGTATTTTGCTGCTCCAATGACAGCTTTTGAACAAAGTGCAACATTTCACAATAATTAAATTTTACAAAGTAAAAAAATAAACTTGGGATTGTGCATGCATAAATTGAATAACAATAAAATGTTGTCATTTCTGCATCTATTAATGCTTATCTAAGGGTATTTTGTGATATATTATAATGTAAATATAAAACTTCTTTGTCTCTATGATCTTTAAGAGAATGCCACTTAAATGACTTAAGTTGACGATTCGTCAACTTAGAAAGGTTGTTCCAGCCATTAAAAAAAAAAAAAAAAAAAAGGCACATTGTGAGAATGACAATGAAAGCTAAACAAGAAGAAAATGATATGAAGCCAGGGGAGGAGTAGACTTGTGGCTTTTCAAACAAGTTGGTCACCATGAGCACAACATTACAAAGTGCAATTTACAAAAACTGTGAAGAAATTTTGCATGTTTCCTGCAAGCAGGAGCTTAAATCAACTCACACTGTTGACATTGCAACATAAAGCAGAAAACAGTCACCAGATAACAATAAAACAACACCTAAGTGTTTACTTGCAAGTCCTTATTTTGTAATTTTGCAAGTAAAATTGATGTTTGTGTTGCACAACTTAATTGCTATGTTCCCAGTTGTGTTTATTCAGTCCACTTCTAAATTTTGTTTCACAGAGACTGAAAGTTGGTGTGATGCTGCAGCAACAAAAACACACTTTGACGCTGACTCACAGATTTAGATTAGCTGACTTTTCCCAATCTTATTGGTGACATTACTATTTCATGTGAAATATTTTCTTCTTAATCAGCATTAAATGGTACATTTCCTCTGGCAGTAAAAAAAATTAAAAAAAAGATAATCATTTAGAACACTGTTAGTATAGACCTCATGATAAGTTGTCATTTGGATTGTTCCTTCATCGCATAATAATTCTTGGCAACCCACCAACCATTATGACTAAAATCCAAGCTTCCGCATTATTACATTTGTTTGTACTGCCCGCTCATGTTACCTGTCAGCTTCAGAAATTGTAACAAGTCTGTTCTGTCACCTAAAATTCAAATAACTATGAACTTGGTCTTCTGGATTCTTGACATTTTGGATTTGTCTTTGTATTCTTTGTTGAAGAACAATATATTTACTCACATACAAAGGTCTCTACGTGTGTGCAGGGGTCTCCACATTTAGGGCAGCGTAGCTGGCTTCCACCTTTGCCTGATCCTCCAGAACCAGACAGTCTCTTCCCCTCACTGATGTTTTTCTGTGTAAAGTGGACAGATTTTGAAGATGTGAAATTAAAGTATTTTAGCTGCATTAATTTACAAGATGGTATGTAGTTCAACAGTGAACAATAGTTGCCAATGAGATTCATCCTTCAAGTGTTTACCTTTCCACCATCACTTCCACCATCCTTAGTTGTCCCATCTTTAGATGCATAACAAACAGCAGTTTCTGAAAATGACCTCACGCGTACTCGAGGATGAAAATGAGCTTCTCGGGATCCCTGACGACTCAGAGAAAAAAACTGGATTCGGGAGCATGACAATCCTGCAACACAAAGAACATTTGTTTTGATTTCTAACAATTTGTGATCAAATGTGTCAAATTATTTAAAATTAAACTTGAATAACTTTATAATAAGCAAACAGCTATAGTACGAGAAAAAAATCTGCATTTGGTATGTAACAACAGTCATATTAATCCAGTATTTCATCTCCTTGTAAGTTGATTATAATTTTATGTTAAAGGTTTCTCATATTGTTTAGTAAAAAAAATGTAAAACTTCAAATGCTTACAATTTTTCAAATGCTGACAATTTTTCAAACAGGAAAATTGGATTAAATGAAAACAAATGACAGTAAAATCTATGTCTTCAATAAAAATTAATCTTCTGAAGATGTCACATTGAGCTGAGAAACTTGTAAATATTTACACAATTTCATAACACTAGGAAAAAACTGATCATTTATTGGTTAACTAAGAAATTAGGGATGCACGATATATCAGCATTAATATTGGTATCGGCCGATGTTAGTCATTCTTTAACATATCGGTATCAGTCCGGTAAGCAAAACTAGGCCGATATTAACAGCCAATATTTATTTTATATAACAGCGATGCAGAACTGCATTGTAGGATGTAACTGAAGCTAAAAGCAATGTCAGCTTTGTGGTTATTTTTCACGATGTCAAAAGAAGATACTCCAAGAGCAGTATGCAGTATTTGCAAAGTTGAAATGATGCGAGGAGGATGCAGTGTCAAATCATTCAACACCACAAATTTAATATGTCATCTGAAAAACTACCATCCCAAAGCTCAAATGGTGGGAAGCTAACGCCCCTAATGTTTGCATCATTTTTACTTTGTACAGAATCTGATCAGTAAATATCGGTTATCGGTCATAATGACAATATTAATATCGAATATTGGTATCGGCCAAAATTTTCATATCGGTCCATCCCTATAAGAAATAATCATCAAATTAACAAATTATTATAGAAAATTATTTAGTTTTCTCCCATCTCATAAGGCTTATGTCATAGTCTGGGAAAATAGCTGCAGCAATTAGTTAGCTTTATAATATCTGCATATCTAATTAGTGTTTCTATTTATCTGTAAAGCCTGAAAACTCACCACTGTTCAGCATCACAACGGGTTATGTGATGTAACAGCGTTGGCCTAGATATGGGTACAGTAATGTTCCAAATGTTGTTGACATTAACCACATAACTGGCATAAACACTAATGTGGGTTAGCTGGAGCAGATAGCAAGATGTCATAACTTTAGCTGGTGGAGTGTGAAGTTTCCCTTTCTTACCTCTGTTAGCAGTGTTAAGAAACAACCTGGCAACTGAAGTGCATGGACAGGACATCTCTTCTTCTGTCTTGAAATCCTTAGAAAAATAAACAATAATTTAACACGGTGCAAAGAAAGGAGAGGGGTGGCTAAATTAGCCGTAAGCTAACAGCGGTGGCAAGCAGTGGAGGACGGTGTGCGAGGCCAAATTACGTGACCCGTCAGATTCTGTGACCCATATAAAAATTAAAGTTGTACTGCCATTGCATGAATATTTTATTCTATCTAGCCTCATAGTTAATATTAAGGTGTTACTCTAAAATTATTTAAAAACATATAAAAGTTTGTGACCCTATTAAAAAAAATCACTTAAATTCACAAGTTTGTCAGTAAGACTTATAAACAAGCCACCTGTCAATATCTGGTTAACAGATTTTCATATCTTTAATTTATCTAAATCTAAAGAGCATCATTTGTTATATCTTACGTAACACTATGGTACCACTATGTTTGGAAATATGCATTTAGATACATGTCGGGTCACAAATGTCTTTACAGCTAAAAACCTGAAACGTTTTATACCTTGAACGCAACTGTTAGCATTAGCAAATAGGGTCAATCTGCGAAAACTGATGTCAATGCTGCTCACTAGAGTGAAAAATCTGTTTATTGAATGAAATGTGTAGACTTCTTTTGCTGGGTAATTTTGCCATCAAGCTAACATCAGTGCTAATAACAAAACAAACCACGCAGCTAGCAAACATATTTGGATGGTTAACTGATAGCTACCTAAGCTAGGCCCAAACCAGATAGGGACAGGAGTAATGACAAAAAGCCTTCGCACAGATAGAACAGCTGTGTTTAACAACCAATGAAACAGGCTGACTTTACACGGCTAAGACAGAAGACTTCAATCAAAGGTACGACGTTAATTTAGAAAAAGACAATATTTCATTGGCTCCCCGGATTTACTTACAGTGTACGGCGAAACCCGTCGAGTCTTTACAGCCCCCTCAGAAAAACAAATTTGCCAATTCACTAAAGCTGTCTCTCTTGTTTAGCTTTGACAGATCAGTGTATCATGCTAATATCAAAGGACTTGCTAAGTCAATATGAGAGTTTGTTCCTTCGGGCCGCTATTTCCCAGGTGGGAGACGACCCAAAGTGATGTAACGCCTGCTGTTATGAACTAGGTTAGATCCAGCTAGCTAACAAGCCTCCCCTACAGGAACGGTAGCTAGCGACAGGTATGTAATCATGTTGACCGCTAAAGTAACATGGAGGCTCCTTTCACTTCTATGCGGTCCGCATGCATCCAGGTATTTTGAGATCTACTAAAACAAATGACAACTGCTGAGGCGTTCATGGACATGTCGGAATATGAACACTTTCAAGGGTATTGTGAAATAATGTTACATTTATGTCACACAGGAAAAAAGAAAGTTTGTCCTAATTATATAACTCTTTCTGCAACATTTATTTCAGGCAAAACTTCACTGGATTATTTCTGAGCACGCTTCTCACTGTGAAGATATAGAATATTTAAATGGTCTTCAAGTATGTTAATTGGTTAAATTAAACAGCTAATTCTGTTACAGATGGAAAAACAGACAAAGAAATGGGAAAAAAAAACAAAACTTCATTACAAGTAGATACTTAAATTTGCTCCAGAGGAGGGGTTCCCTAGTCCAGTCATTACTATTGTGCAACTTTTAGATGCATCTCCTCTCCAACACACCTGAATCAAATAAATGGCTCGTTACCTGGCCTCTGCAGAGTTGAATGACATTTGCTGACAAAATTTTGCCATTTGATTAAGATGTGTTGGAGGGTGGACACATCTAAAGTTGTAGTAGCTTTCGAGGACTGAACCTAGGCACCCCTGCTCCAGAGTCTGGTATTTCTGTATACTACTTCACTCTAGGTGATTTGACTTTTTTTCTTTCTTCTTCTTTCTATTAAAATCAAAACTAAATATTCTAAAACTTCTTTTAATTTTTTTACCTACTCTTTAGAGTAATTAAAACTCCTCATGTGATGGCAAGAACTTTGATGGGTTGGACCAAATGGGGAGAAAGGGGTGAGGAAGGACACAACTTCTTTTGGACTGTGTAATCAGCATAACAATGTTATGCAGGTAAATCTTGTCCTCTGGAAATTGATCAACTAAGATTTCCTTGTTTTAGTGATTACACTATGTGACTCAAAACAAATATTATCAATACTTTTTATGAAGCAAATGGACTTGCTGAGGGTAGCAGATCCCCTCAAAGTTTTTTTGTAACTCTGCAACAATAACCTACATCCATTGAAATTCAAATGTACTTTTTATGTTTGGTCTCAATCTGAATTAATGTGTCATCTATGTCTAAAGAGGTCTCAGCTCTGCAGTGCAGATCCTGCAGTTACATTTGGCTTTTGTGGCTTTACTGACCAACCACAGCCTTCTCCATTGTCATCCATGGTGTCACCTTCAAGTCCTTCTAGTTTCCATCAATAAGTTAATAAAAGTCCAGCATACTTTGTGTTTGCAGTGTACAATACTTTTTTTTTAGAACAGTCATGTACTATATCAGTAGTTAAGCATAGTTAAATTTGGGGACTTTAGAGACATTTTTGGTCTGGTGACACATGCTCCTTTTACCTATAATCATTTAAATTATCTTGACATTTATAACTTAGATTCTGACTAACCCTTAACAAAAGCTGTTGTTTAATTTCTGCATAGATTAGGTCATGCTTTGTAATCCAATGTGTAAAATTTGGGAATCAAAAACAGTTACACATTTGTTACTAAAAAAAAAAAAAAAAGTAAGAAAATAAATGGAGACTGGTTAAGATTTCATAACTGTTTTATTTATCTATACAGTTTAATTTATTTTCTTTTATTTAGGTCTGTTTGAATTTAACTTTACACATACCAACACTTTTGTTGTCCCACATATACAAAAGCCTTTTGCTGGGATAGTATGACAACATAGCCAACACACCGTTTGCTGGTCTTAGATCATAACTTGCATCCAGAGGACTCTCTGTCTTTAAATCAAATGCATATGTCACTCTTCTGTCTTTGACATCTGTAAAATACAGCACCCCACACACAATGAAAGCATTGCCTGCTTTAGCTGTTGGGTAGTCGGTGTTGATGAAGGACTCCACAGTGAAGGTGTCAGGGTTGAGCTTTGCAACCATTGTGTTATCATCTGTATTTGAGGCAAAAATGACCCACAGTCCATTTTCATCAACAGCAAATTTGAAATATGTCTTTGAGTTGCGGAAGAGATAAGTCAAGTTGTTATATCTGCTGTTTGGTATGATCAGAGTGCTTGTTCTCCTCATGCTCAGATCAAACCTGTAAAATCAAAGTATTGATCAGGAACACACTAAGAAGCTGGAAAAGAACTCCCACCAGACACTTCAATATATTTGATTTGACAAAGTTTTAACACAGTTATACCCAAGCACTTACTTTACAAGTATGTTTTTTCCTCCATTATGAAAGTAAAAAGATCCCTTATAAACAACATGACCACACCCCTGGTAGAACCTCCTGATGTCTATTCTCTGGTGGATTGGGTCCTGGGTGGCTGAAATGTTCCTGAACTCCATCAAAACTCGACCTGGTGAAGAAATGTTCCTGTATGAGATCAGACAACTCTGTGATGAAGTGAGAAAATAATGTCTGCTTCATCAATCACCTGAAAAATGTTCAGCCAACCAAAATTGACCATCGTCTGGCTGTGATGCATCCAACATCCAAGCTCCAAAGGTTCCTTGCATTTTGGTGGGCTTCTCTGAACATTTGATTCTTTTAATGTTGCACTCTGAAAACGGGGGGAAAAAGCAATACACACTAAATTAAGCAACCAAAAAAACTGCACAAAAGATATAGCAACTGATTCTGAAAATAAATACATTCTGTATTTATTGAACAAAATATTTTCACCAGTTTTTGTCCATTCCTCAGTGCTGGTTGCATTGATCATATTGTAGGTCTGAAAAGGATATGAATATTCTGAAGGAAGGAAAGAAAAAAACTAATTAGCATGGTTTGTCTATTTGCAGTCAAAGTAGGAAAAGTCAATCTTCTGAGCTAAAGACTAGAAAAAGTCAACAATTATGGCTACATATGGGCGTTTCTCACCACTTTTCATTGGTTTATCAATAATATCTCGACTGCTATTTAAAGAGTCTTTCCTTTGACCCACTTCTGCAAACGATGAAGCTGTAAAATAAAAGTAAAAGTAAATATAGTGCTGCTTGAGATTTAAAAGGAAAAAAAATTATATAATGAGGCGATTATTACTGTAGTAATACAGTTTTTCTTAGTTTTTCCTTTTCTTAGTTTTTCCTTACTTGTCAGGAAAGTTGCTGGTGCCTCAGTTGTATTCTCTCTTTTAGTATCATTCATGGTGTCTTGGCTGTCATCCTGATGGAATAATACTGATGCAAAAAAAAAAAAAAAGCAAATGACCAAGATTAATGAGGTGTTTTTTAAATATATGTACAGTCAAAGTTAGAGTTTCATAGCTTACCGGGTTCTTCAATCATCAGGTCTGTGACACTGAAAGCATCTCTGGTGTTTCCAGCTGGTGTTGGTGATTCTGCAGAAAAAGACAGCATTCAATAGAAGAGTTAGTATATGGATATTGGTGTATATCACTGTGAATTATCAACCCTCATAACACAGCAAGCATGATTTTACCACTTTTGGTGATGGTTCTGCTGCCGTTGAAGGAACCACCTTTTTTGTTTGCTTCAAACAGATCTGCAGTGTGGAGTGACACAGTAAACATTAAATATCAGCTTCAGCTTAGTTTATTTATGTAGCACATTCCTTACTGATAATACAGTAGATCAGCGTGCTTCATATGATAGAAATTGACTGCAACAATAAAATGAACAAAGTACAATGTGCAAAAATCTGGAGTCAACACTATTTTATAAAAATTATTCCAGATTAACTTGGTTAATTGTCTGTTTTGGGGAAACACAATACAAATTCACTCCTTCATTTAGATGCTTTTTGATGTTTGAATGATTTGGATCATGCTGAAGTGTTTAACAAACAAAAAACAAAATATCTCTGAAAATTCAGTTTCAAGGACTGGACGGAGAGTAATAAAGGTAATGTAGGTTAAAAAAAAACACGTTTAAGACCTTCAGAAAGCCTGCAGAATGATTGTTCTCGACCACTTTAAAAGATCATTAGAAAAATCTAGCAAGAATTGAGAGCTGGATCAAAACTTTTGTACCGTAAAGTAAATTAATCCCTGCAAAAAATCTATATACTAACACAAAATGTAAGATAAAAAGCAGTTTCAAATCATTGGCAATGATTTTCAACTATAGAAAAGGAATGAATAAATATTGATAGGCAAGCGATAACAACTAATAAAAGTTATTATTTAATAAGATTGCAAACTGATAAGAACTGATGAGTTAACAATGAAGAATTCAGAGCCAAAAAGGACAACTACAATTTACTGATTAGATTATTTCTTACCTAGTAATAACCCTACTGGTCCTTGTGTAACATTTGAAGAAACTGCAATTGTCAAGTTACCATGGCTGACATCATCGTGAACTTGTTCTGTTTCTAATGAGATTTTAAATAGTTGTGTTCAACATATTTGATTATTTTTATATATATTTAGCATGACACTTCATATAATCAGAGTTGGATTTTTCTCCACAGTTTTCATGCTTTACCAGATCGTGTTTCTGTGTAAAAATTATCCTTGGAGTCATTCAGAGCATCTCTGGTGTTCTCAGCTGAATGTGGTGATGATGACACTGTAAAAAGAAATATTTTAGAAGCATAGAAGTATCTTATATATTGTTAAATATATCTTGCTATCACTAAGGCACCATAACATAATATTTATAATAAGCATATAAGTTATAGCTATATTATTAAGAATAAGCAACTTAAAAAAATGCTCATTATCTGACATGTGGCTTGTTTTCTTCTCTTTAAGGGTCTAAATGTATAACTAAATTTATCGCCAACAGAGAGAATTTTTTGTTAAACATTAAAAAAAAATCTCAGTCTGAAATCTTGCACTAATAACATTTATAGTATGATGTTTATACCATTCCTTAGACTTGTTTTAATAATAAATCTGCTCCCATTTAGGGCTTCACTGTTTTGGTTTGTATCAGCTACATCTGTAGAGTGAAAAGACACATGCAATACAGTTCAACAATTAAAATTTCAGTACAAGCAACAGGATGAGATTTTAAACATGATAAGAGGGAAGATTTCCTACCCGGTAATGATTTTATTGGTCCTTCTGTCACATTTTCAGCAACCAAATCTAAGTCATTTAAGGCGTAACTGTTATCTTCATTAAATGGTGTTGGCTCTAGAGAAAAAGAAAAAGAAAGAAAAGTGTTTAACGTTTTGTTTTTTTCTTACGTTTTTCTCTCATATTCAAGGTTTTGTTTGTCTCCAGAATGTTGTTAGTCTACCAGGGTTCAGATTTGTGTCTTCAAGTTTTTCAGAGACTGTAACACTGCTGGTGTTGTCAGATGGATGTGGTTTTAGTGAATCTGCAGAAAGAAAACCATGATTTGTACTGGTATGTATACAAATTAAACATACAAAGTCTTTCTGCAACTCAAATGGTTGCTTACCAGGTTCAAAGTATGTGTGTGAAAGTTTCTCAGTATGGTCAATAATGTTAAAGACATCTCTGACATCATGAGCTGGATTTGGTGTTGGTAACACTGTGGAATTAAAGATGAAATGGAAAATGATTAGCACAGTATGAAATTAATATCAAAACTGTACAGTCAAATCATGAATGACTCCTGGAATAAACCTGGCATTGTTGTTTCTGTTATACTTTGTGTTTCAGTCCAGGTGTCATGTCTGTAGACTGGATGAGGTGATACTAACTCTGCACAACACAAAACATAATTGGAAAGTTTAGTACAGGCAGTTATGTTTAGTATCGTTTGTAGTTCTTATTAGGTGACACTAGCAAATCAGAACACAACCCTCTAAATGGTTCCAGCAGATTTCTAATATGTCTACAAGCTCAACACTGACAGCAAACAAAGGATATAAAGTACAATACAGCATAGTTTTTTTTTAACCATTTATCATTGTGCTATTTGTGACATTTCCACTGTCACTTAAGACATCGCTGCTGCCATCTGAGACTACAGTAGGTGGGGCTGTGTGGGACAAGACAGTGGAACAGTTTACTACTCCAGTCATTTGATATATGAAGCAAAAGACAAAACCCTTCTCTGCACAGTTGTGTTTACTTTGACTTGCAGTTCAAAACACAATATTTCTTACCTGTTGATAATTCCAGTGGTTCCTGTGTGACCTTTTCCTCTTTGCTATCTTTTAGTGAGATGTGGCTCAAATTTGGATGAAAAAATACAGACTCTAAAAAAAATAATAATAATAATAGAGACAGAGATGTATTACGGTAATTAAGTAAATTTTCTTGACCAGATACTTTTGCTGATATCAAGTGTTTCCATCACGGTCAGTGGGCACAAACCAGATTCCACATTTGCTTCCAGAAGATTCTTGGTGTCAGTAACATTCAAAGCATCTCTGGTGTCCTCAGGATGCTCTGTTCGTGATTCTGTGGTGAGAGAAAACGTATGGTACACACATTTACTCTTCAAACAGAGAACTAGAAAAATTTCTGAAGAAATTTGAAACTTTGCACCCTAGAGAGTATTCCCTTTTTTCTCAGCAAAATAACCCTCTATTTTAAATATATTTATGTTTGAGTTTTACATGAATAAATAAGTAAATAACTTTTTTCCTAGCGACGTGGGAAACCTTTAAGCAGCTTTATATGGGTAAATTAATTAGAAAAACCACGATTTATCCATTTATTTAATAAACTAAATGTAAACACAACTTAATAATTTGGTGATTTAAATAGAATTTAAAGTATGAAATCCAAGATTTTCTTAATGGTCCCTGGTAATTTAGTTATTTCTTCATTTTCTCCAGAAGAGTTATGAACAATTTAAGTGTCTGTCACTAAATTTGATGAATTTTCAACAAGTTCCCATTCTGAGACAGCATAAAGATGGCAAACTCTAATTGTATTTAGATCAGTGTGGTGAAACAGTGAATGTTGTCCTGCTGATCATGGGAATAAATAGTGAAGGGGTTTTTAAACCAGCAGGGACCCTGGGCACAAAGGGAGTCTGTCATACAGTAAACAACATGACTTTTAATTGATAACGTCCAGGTGATTTATTTGATCAAATTTCAATTATTGAGGAAAGATCTTTGTATCATTTCTGCTTTTGAGTGTTTGTGAGGCTTTATGACCATGATAATGAAAGGCACTGCTTCGCTCCTACCACTTTGATGAATGCGCCCTTTACCAGTCTGGTTTCTCACTTCAGTGGAGCAACAGGCCAGACAGGGTGGACCAGGAAGACCTTCAGATAATCAAAACAAAAACTGGCATTATGATAAACAATACTGTTGGTCAGTAACTTAAGATCTTTACATTTAAAGAAAACAGAAGTGTCTTCATTTCCAAATGATAATTTCTTTTTGTAAATTGTACAGAATAAACTGCATTTAAAGGAAAACACTAAAATGTAGTCCATTTCTTTATTTAAAGTTGTGGAAAGCATCAATATCTCATCAAGATTATGAGTTAATAACATCCTATTAGTTCATATCATCTCAAGATATATTTTTGAAGTGAAAAAAAAGTTGTGTAGTGCTCAAATCTCACAAATTGATAAATTCACAGCAGGTCAGTAACATGATGTCAGAGTCATTGAATTGTGTAATGTTTAAAGCTGCAATTTGGAGATTTGGTATGTTAGTAGATTATGTTATTTAAAGAATACAGACAAATCTCTGCATGCACACAGTCATGATCTTCAGGCCACTAGGGGGCGCTGCACCTGACACATTCATATCAGCCAATAATGGATCAATATGAGCTCTATCGCCTTCTCTGGGCTCAAGTTTATTTAAGATGAATCTTTGATTTGATGAATAAAAATAATTTAGGGAATTATGGACACTGCATCCTCCAGGACAAAGAGGAGACGTATGAATTGGATTTGTTAGTCATAATCACATAATTGAAAGTGGTCTTTCCACATCTTTGTTGAAACATGCTGCTTATATACCCAAAATGAATAATAATCTTTTCAAGTTTCAGCATTTGGTTTGTCTTTTAAAAACTTTTAATTACACCTAATGTTCAAACATTTGTGAATAGATGAATCATGTTTTTATTCACATTTTTTCGCAGCATGCCAACCTCTGACAAGTTATCATTAGTTCAACCGCCAAACTAGAAATCTAGACAACAAAAGTAGGATGAGTTTAAGTTAATTGCTGGGCTGTGAATCTGCCAAAGCATGACTGAACATGTAAAGCTTTTTTGTTGTTATTTTTATTGCCGTTTGTCACTTTCTGCCAAATGAAGCTCAGCTGAACTGAGACAATTAATGATTAAAAATGTAAACGTTTTTGTCACACACTGGTTTCCTGGTAATTCAGCAAACATTTATACTGTGCAACAGTAAATAGTCATGTGGCAGATGTGGACAAAGTGTCTTGCAGACAGTGAGTGGGACGCTCATGTTGTGCAATCACGGCTGAACAATGACGGACTGTTTGACACATGGAAACAACTTCTGCTTCTGGGATTTTTCTTCTGTTTTGGTCTACTGGTCAAGATAATTTTACAGAGATGGTTAAGAGATTTGTGAGACATTAAAAAATCTCTTACCTCTTCTTCCACGTCTACCCTCTGGACCTGGTGCACCTCGTGGTCCAGGTCTACCGGGCAAACCTGATACAATAATGATTAAAACAGAGATAACCCTAACCCTTTGCAGTGATGACAAGGAAATTACACATTAAACTGAAATGTAAGTTTTTACCTGGAGGTCCAGGTGGACCTGGAAAAAAAATACCAATAACAATTCATTCAAACTGAACAGAGTAGAGGCAGCACACAGACATACAGAACAGGAGTAGAAAATATTTGAAACATGCACCTGTTAAACAAATTCCTCTGGAGTTGTTGCACAGACCAACAAAGGCTTTGACCTGAAAGTAAAAATAAACAGAAAAACTCAGTAAAGACCGCAAGCTCTGCTCTGCAAAGAAATCTTATGTGGTCACAAGAAAAAACTATTTAATCTTTAATCATTTTTAAACAAATTCAATGGAATAAAATTATTCTTAGTTCACTGGTGTTTTTCCACAATTAGAGCTGAAACAGTTTTTTAGAATGATCATTTATTATGGTTGAAATCATGTCAAATAACACTGGCTCATCATCTTTAATTTGCTGGTTCTCTTGGTGCTCAAAGATGAGAAATTGAATAAATTCTGGTGTAAACTATCGATACAACAAAATGTTTAAGACATCTTGTGCGCTGGAAACAGTTTAAATAATCAGTCATTTACAACATGATGAAAATCGGATGATAACGAAAACAATGGTAGGCTGCAGCTCATTACTCCCATCAAACTGCACAGCAACAACCTCTGAAGTTCTTGCCAGAGCTTTCTGGTTGTAAGTCCAAGGAGTAAATTTCAGACAGTAGTCACACTTCATTGCTCAAAGTATTTTTCCAGGACATACTCAGCCCCTCTAAATTACTGCAACAGACTGTTTGGATTCTTTGATTGATGTAGTTTGGTTCTCTTTTCCCCCAAAGGAAACATTTTAAAACTCTTCCAAATTTGACAGCAAAAGGCAGTAAATTCCTCCCCTCTTCTAAACAGTAATTAATACATTTCTTCTCTTTTGGAAATACATCTCGCAATCTTTAAAAAGAAACTACATGCAAATAGTTTGGGTGTCTTACAGGAACTATGGAGTATGTCATCAGCATCAGCATGTCCTTGTCTTGGCTTTGTGTTGGATCTCCTTCCTGGTTTCGTCTGCTGCGGTGGAGCTTCTTCAGCTCTGCTGTCTCTCCAATATGGTCTGGCAGGATTCGTGCCTGCAGCCTGCAGCTCTGTGACAGCTCCTGCACCTGGGACTCCAGCCTGACCAGCTCCTCTTCCAGCTCTTTTTGCTGAACCAGCAGGAAAACTAAACCTGCGAAGCCCAAGAGCAGCAGAACACACATTCCCACCAGCAGTATTTTCCACACGAGAACATTTTCATGTTTCATGTTTGTGCCCTGTTTCCAGGTCCGCAGCTGCAGAGTGATCTGAGCTCTGAAACTTGCAAGCACACACAGCTATATCTGAAGAGATGCCAACAGATGAGACGTCAGAGTAAAACTACGCTCAAGCTGTTAGAGAGGAATCAACATGTCAAAATGTGTCTTGCGTGACTTCAGTTAGAAACATGATGCATTGCGCAATATGCAACTGGTAGGCAGTTTAAGTCTGTGGGCTTGCTTGATTTAGCAGCAGTTTAGGACATATTTAAGGAATGACATATCCTGCAGACAGTGTGGTGCTTTTTATTATTCTGGTGCCCTTCCATTCAAGATTATCAGCAGCCCATCCCACACAAAATGAAATGGAAGTGGAATAAATAAGAGAACAAGAGAAACATTGTTCAAATCTACATAAGAGCTGACTGTGTGGAAGTACATATGTGGGTGTCAAAATATCCTTTTTGTAAGACATTTTTATACAATATGCACAAAAGCAATGTTACATAATATTTTGCCCCTGAGTGTAAAAGTAACAGTAAAGTTTCTTATTTAAATATAAGAAAAGTCCAAACCATTCCAGTTTTGATTACAAAGAGCACAGTAACTTTCTCAGCTAATTTGGGATGCAAGCCAACGCATCAACCCAAAAATGTGAGGCCAGTATCTTCATCTACAGCTTGCAGCTATTCAGACATAATAAGCTGGGAGGAGCGCTCCTTGGGAGCGCATAACATGTCTACAAACACTCATTCTCCCTTTCAAGTTGCATTTATAAAGCAATAAACACTGGCAGGCATATATACACACTAGTTAAATTATCAAAATTTATCTTGTAAAATGAATGTATTTTTTCCCAATACCTCTTTTCCTTGCTTGAACCACTGGGTGACTGCCTGCTTCCTTTGACACGGGTCAGCCTGACCCAGCTAATTAATTTCCCCTTGAAAAGCCTCCTGGGTTGACGAATTGGACGGTGGGGTTTCTCTGCACAACAAAGCTAAATGTGAAGTAATCCTTTCCAGAAAAAAAAAAAAAGCAACTAAAGAAAGCCCTTTTTGCATTCTTATGAATGAAATGGGGGGAAAAAAGAATTCCTCTTTGTTCTTTTTATAAGCCGATTTGTGTTTTAGACATGGACTGTTGTCAGGCCTGTTCACTATTCTGCCATGTGACAGTCCTTGTAACCTAAAAGTGGTGATGTTTCCAAGCAACCAGTAAAGTGAAGGCTCAACCAAGGATTTATAAACACTTGATTCACTGTGATTTATTTGTTGGAAGAATTTTGATCACCTTTAAAACTAGTGGAGGGAGTTTACCATCTCCTCAAACTGCACTTGTCGGTGGTAGGAGAACTTCAGAGAGGTAAGTAGCATAATTTTAGTTTAATTATGTTGTATGTAAAGATATTAAAAAAAAATCTTTTTATGTAAAAAATAAAGAAATATAATTTTAAGATACTACATTCATGTGATTAATATTTCAAATTAATAATATTTTGAGATTTATTAGAGAATGCTGAGACACTGTTCTTGTGGTCAGCTGAAAAATAAACTGAAGAAAAGAAATATGGAAAGGACACTAATAGTGCAAGCATATTTTTATTTAGCAATTTTCTGTTTTTAATATCCCTTTAAAACCATGTTACATCTTGAACATGTTGCTGCACTGAGTGTGGCTCATGCTGTTAAGCTGTTTTGTAGAGTTTCATGGGGAAAATATCCTGCACATTTCAGTTTTTAAACAAAGACATTATGTCTAAAAATGCACAAAGTAAATAATATTGTTAACAAAGATCTGCCTATTCAGATTTTAAAAGTGGCTGCAGCAGATTTGTGTGAAATACCAAAGGAGCAGATTATAAGAAAAAAAAATTTTCTCAGTTTAATAACAGGAAGAATACATTAACAAATATGCATGACTGTGAAAATTATGCTAACAAAGACAGAGAAAAGTCATGTGTACAATAATTAAAGATAAAAACGTTTCTTAAAGATAATCCACCTAAAACTGATCGCCATAATGTTAGACGATGAACTTTAGCACAACAATTAGATCATCATAAAGCTTATAGTGGGAGTATTTTGGTTTTAATTAATCTGGGTGCTCTGTTGCCTCCCAACACTGAAGGACAGAAGGATTACAGGGGAGCAAGAGGAAAGCTGTCCACAGATAGAAATTCTTTTGTTTTCACAACTAAAATTTGCTTTCTCTGCTGATAAAAGGACAATTAGATCCTATCTGATATCAGACAGTAGAAGAATGAATCTACACTGTTGAGCTGGACAAACAAAGTAGATGATGCTGCCAGAGATGCTCACCATCAGCCCTTTGGTGGTTCAAAGTGTGTCTGAAGTCACCCCACTTCTGCTTCTTCTGCTGCTGTTGTTTCTGTTCATCACCTGGAGTCAAGCACACCGTTCGCACATACCAGGTACAGTCAAACACTTATCCTTTTGTCTGTCTCTGTCTCTAACTTCTGTTAGAAAACTTAACCTGGGTCAGCTGGGCTCTAAATAAAGACCTTTGTCTCCTCCTCAGGTCCTTCATTCCTGGCAGGACTTGGTCCGATTCTATCCTACACCAGATTCATCTGGACTGGGATTGGAACAGCGTGCAACTACTACAACAACAAATATGGCAGCATTGTCCGGGTGTGGATTAATGGGGAGGAGACCCTTATCCTGAGCAGGTGAGATCAACCTCAATTTGTAAGAAAAAACCTATGATGTGATGAAGTTAAATCTTCTCCTGCAGGTCATCTGCTGTGTACCATGTACTGAGAAGTGCTCACTACACGTCCAGATTTGGGAGCAAAAAAGGCCTAGAGTGTATTGGGATGGAAGGGATGGGTATCATTTTCAACAGTGATATCCCGCTTTGGAAAAAAGTGAGGGTGTATTTTTCTAAAGGTGAGAAGTCAGAGAATTGTGGTGGTATTTTGTTTTATAAATGAATTACTGCTTTAAAGAGTTTCTGTACAATGAAACTGTGTCACAGCTCTGACAGGCCCTGGCCTTCAGAGGACGGTGGGAATCTGTATGAGCGCCACAACCAAACACCTGGACAGCCTGCAAGACATGACCGACTCTTCTGGGCATGTGGATGCTCTCAATCTGCTGAGAGCCATTGTGGTTGATATTTCTAATAGGCTATTTCTCAGGGTGCCACTCAACGGTCAGTTGCATGTTCTCGAAGAACTAAGAAGCAGTAAATACATTTTTTACCAGTTTTTGCACAAAACTTTACAGCTCCTGATTATTATCATTGTTTTTTTTCATGATGACAAAGAGAAGGAACTGCTTATGAAAATCCATAACTACTTTGAGACCTGGCAAACAGTTCTAATAAAGCCTGATATTTTCTTCAAGATGGGATGGTTGTACAACAAGCATAAGAGAGCAGCGTAAGCTGGTGAAAACATCACATTAACTCACCATTTAGTTCTAGATTTCTTCCGTCTCATCTTTGTGTTTCTTTTTACACCAACAGCCAGGAGTTGCAGGATGTTATGGAGAACCTGCTTGTAATGAAAAGAAAGATTATTAATGAAACTGAGAAGCTGGATGATGATCTTGACTTTGCAACAGAGCTCATCTTTGCCCAGGTTAGTCACTTTTTAGGCATCTGTGTCGTGGAGTTACTACTCTGTTATTTTAGCTCTTGTCTGTTCCACGTAACAGAACCATGGAGAGCTCTCAGCAGATAACGTCAGGCAGTGTGTGCTGGAGATGGTGATTGCAGCACCTGACACACTCTCCATCAGCCTCTTTTTCATGCTGATGTTGTTAAAGCAGAACCCTGAAGTGGAGCTGCGGATCGTGGAAGAGATGAGCACCATGCTGAGTTAGTGCACATTTACAACCCTGCATTAACAGTTAAACCAGCGTTCACATGTCAAGGTAAAACAGATCATTCCTTTGCAGGGGGAAAAGTGGGAGAGAATATTGATTTTGAAAGATTGAAAGTGATGGAGAGTTTCATCAATGAGTCTTTGCGGTTTCATCCTGTGGTTGATTTCACAATGCGCAAAGCTCTGGAGGATGATGACATTGAAGGCACAAAAATTAAGAAAGGAACCAACATCATTCTTAACATTGGCCTCATGCACAAGACTGAATTCTTCCCTAAACCAAAAGAATTCAGCCTAACAAACTTCGACAATACAGTAAGCCAGCTGGATGTTGTGCAACAAAGTGCGACTCACAGGGACAAAATAAACAACCGTTTAGTCTTTACTTCCTCTGCTTGGCAGGTGCCCAGTCGCTTCTTCCAGCCCTTTGGCTGTGGGCCTCGCTCCTGTGTGGGTAAACACATCGCCATGGTGATGATGAAGGCCATCTTGATTACTCTGTTGTCTCGTTACACGGTGTGTCCCCGCCAAGGCTGCACTCTCAACAGCATCAGGCAGACCAACAACCTGTCACAGCAGCCCGTGGAGGACGAGCACAGCCTCACCATGCGTTTCATCCCTCGTGCAACCCAACACCAAGTTAGTTCTGAAATATAAGAAAATCTTTTACATCGTTGATGACAGCGTGCTGCAGTTGCAAATGGTGAAATGTGTGCAACTGTTGCAGTGTAAGATCTGCTGAGCTGGAAATAGTCACAGGACAAAAGTCCATATAAACTCTTGGCATTAACAGTTTATTTCTAATGAAACAGACGTTGCCAAGCATTAACAGTTAGGTTGCATGTTTTAGCTAGAAAACTACACATTGCTCGGCTTTCTGTCTCAACTGTGCTAGCTAAAGATTAGACTGAATAACTGTTGTAGTGGAAAAGATGTGTTACTTTACTCCCACTCCATGTTTGTCTAGCCGTGATAGTTAAACACTGTGTATATAACTAATGTACTATTATGATGTAGTAAGCAGTGCAACATTACAATCATGATGGATGTATCAGGTGCTTTAAGGATGGATGTGGGCGGAAATGCAAACTATAATAAATAAATATAAGAAAATGCTAGTGCTGTTTTTCCATATTTGTGGCTTTAAGTACACAAAACCAATCTAGTTACCATTTCAGATATTATTTTGTTTGTCTACTTTTTAAACAGTAAAAGGGAAAATTTATTATTTACATCTAGCTCATCTGTTTTATGTCCTTATAAATCCCTATAAATACAATGAATGATAAGACAAGATAATGGCAATTTACATATCCACTTTATTAATATTTTTCCAGAATGTAGTGGCAACCCTCCAACAAACAAGGACTCATCTCTGCACCACAGGCACAAATCAAACACGCCATCTTGGCATTACAACATAAGGCATAAGGTTAAATTTGAGTTTTACAGACACTGTCAGCATAATATTGTCCTATAAATCAGTACAAGTGTCAGAGAAAAAGAAAAGAAAAAAAAAATATATATATATATATATATACACACACAAAGTCTCCCTTTAGGTCATACCAACAGAAAACTCAAACCCCATACAGACACAGAGCATTTGATGAGTAAATGAAGCAGAATGATTTCTTAACTCTGCGAAATTAATACAAAACATAGAATACAACTCAATAAATATGTCTTTGAATACTGACTCGATATAAAAATATATTAATCGAAGACTACTTAATCCAACCTCTAACCAGAGTGACTAGAGAAGCACAAGTGCATAGATAATTATGTCACACAGAAGGAAGCATCCACGAAGCATCATGTTGAATGGACAACGTAGCATGAGGCGATTACTGCTAGTTATGACAAAGAAGTCTTTTCATATAGATGGACAAGAGAAATGAAGGACTTTAAGCAAACCTTAAAACAAAGGAAGTAAGCCTTTGTTTTGCTGTGCTGAAACTTCATCAGTGGATGCTAGCATGTTAGCTGTAGCATTTTTAAAGTTTGTTGTTAGAAAATTGCTGAAACCAGCAGGAATTTACATAATTTATAAATAGCTGGAAGTGTATTCAGTGACTTTTATGTTTCTGTGCTTCCGCCACAGTAAGCAAACCATCTTATAAAAAATAAATAAATAAATCAAAGTGTAAACTGCGAGCGATTCCTCCGATTTCATTTATTTAAGAGGCTGAGAGATCAAGTGTAAAGCAGGGTTGAACAATAATATGAAATGATTCAAAACAATTACGTGAAGAAATCTTGTATAAATGCAACATTAAAAGCAATGACATGGAAAGTCGTGAACACTGCACAACTGTTATACTACATGTAAGAAAAGTCACATCAGAGATGCACAAATTAAACTTTCCTTCATCAGAATATGATTTCACCAAAAATCTAAAACAAAATTCAATAAAAACAATAAAACTGACTTATTGCCCAACCCTTTAATCAGCTCTCTCACCTTAAAATCTACTTGATTTTTATACGTCAGGTCAAAATCAAAAAGCAGGACATAATGTCTTTTATTACAGTTTGTAGATTTTAGCCAAAGCCAAAATAGTTCTTCAAATTCATTAATTCATTATCATTTTCCGCCTTTTTTATTTAGTTTAAAAAAAAAAAAGACAGTACAAATACAAAGTAAACTATTATTCAACACACAAAAATTAGACAACTTAAGAGTCATTATGCATTCCTGTCATCTTTTTAAGACAATGATGTTTCAAAAACATACTATCTTTTAGTCCTGAGCTTTTTATCTGCCATGATTTTCAATAACTTGTAGGTCTGTGAAAAAAATAAAAATAAATTAAGTTAAATAACATAAGTCTTATAAATGAAACCAAGGCCCATTAAATAACTTAAAGAGAAAGAAATAGATAAACAGTATGGACAGGAAAATAAAGACATGAAATCAGAGCAGCAGATATCTCGGCTCTGTCTGTCCTGCTCTCCGTGTACCTTTCTCTGCAGTGGTTGAGGGCCTGGTCATGTAGTTGCTCAGTGCTCCTGTAAGGCTCTCTGACAGTGATACAGCAGGCAGTCAGGTAAGTCTGGAACAGAAGAGCGCAGCCACACAGCCAGCATGCCAGCATGCACACGACAGTGCATGAGGCACGGCTGATCTTGAAGGAGACGGCAGGCCATAATACCTTCCTCACCTGACGGAAAAAATGATAAAAGTTCATCACACAGAATGAACAGTTGCAACTTTTAGCAATGTAACTCAAAATCTCCCCAAACACCAATGATAGGAATGATTGTTACTGTGATAAATAGCTCCTGTCCCAACTTAATTTATTTATTCTTATCTTGTATGTTGCTTGCATAAAATTTAAAAGACAAAAATTTGACATCAAATTTGTTGTACCATTTATAATGAAATAGTCAAATGAGATTAAACTTGTTGACTGTATTGAAAGTGACTAGATTTATTTAAATCTATTTTCTACTGGGCAAAACAAAAAAAGACAAGAAGGAAAGAAAATTTTTGGACCATGACAAACTAAAACTTTATTATGGTTAAACAGGGAAAAGTTTCTATTAATAATTAATTTATTATGCATATAATCTTTTTTACACCTGCATGGAAAAATTTGTTCTCAAAAGAGAATAGGATGAAAGTCTCACAACTGTTGAGCTATTTGTATTGTGTTTATTTTATTGTTTCCTTGGTATTAAAGGGAAAAACAATGTGTTGGCAAGCCTCCATCTGCTAAATTATTACTTTCAACGTTGCATCAATCTAGAATTTCCCAGTTCAAATTACTTTTAACTCTTTTTTCCACATCAATTCACACTGATACTGCACCAGTCAAGAAAAAATTTCTCTGTACCTATAATTTCCACAACATGAAGCAGAAGTTTCTTCTTCAGGGCACTCAGAGTGGCTACAAGAGGCTGCTGGTCATCACTCATCAGCGTAAGATTCTGCTTAGTGTCATGAGAAAAGGCGAGCCAGAGTGTTCCGTACTCCTCTGTGGACACTGTTAAAGGTCTGCAGGGAAAGTTAATTTTATTAGTTTTATTGACAAGGCCAAACATATAAATAGCAAAGATATCTCACCTAATGAAGCTTGTCAGAGGAAGTTTGTGTGAGAACTGCACTGTCTGAGGCGTCTCCGCTGGCAGCTGGTAAGATACCATCCCAACCAGTTCAAAGTGAACCGAAGGCCTTTTTACAGTTAGACAATACTGACACACTGCTACACCATGGCTTCTCACCTCCTCCACTGGACTGTCACATACACAGGATACCTAGAAAGAAAAAAGAGAAACGTCGTAAGAAAACATTTCATTCAGGAAAAAAAAGATGGATACACTGATTATTTTATAAATCACCTCAAGTTCTTCAGATATGATTTGTGTTAGTAACTGCTGAATGGCAGAATCAGTCAAGTTGGCAATGAAAACAACAAGCACCAAAGAATCCTCTTTGTGTACATGACAGGCTGAGACATCCAGGCTTTGGTTGGTGCATACAGGTGTGATTTCTGAATGAAAAAGTCCAGACAGCTCTGCAGGAAGATGAGAGGTGAGACACAAGTCTTTATGTCCATCTGGATCTTCATGTGGAGCAAGGTCAGCTGTTACCTCCCGATCATCACCTCCTATGACAGCAGGGTCACTTCCTTTCATGTCATTGTCAGTTAACTCTAATTCTGCATCAAAGGTGCCATTAGCAGTAGTGAGGCCCTCAGAGAGTCGATTTGCCTGTTCAGGTGAGGAAACAAGCAGCTCTGAGGTGATGCTGGAGTCCAGCATGTTGTTACACAGCAGGTTGTCTACAGCAGTAGAAGGTGAGACGAGCTGGTTGGCCATTGGCTCACTGGTAGTTGAGGGTGTGCTGGGTCCTTTGGCTTTTCTTCTGAATCGCTGGGGAGCTGGCTCAGATTTTCCCATCTATTAGAAAAAAAAAACAACTTTTGAGTTATGGCACATACATACATTTTGTAATGTTCAACTACTTTTTTCTGTATAAATGTCAAAATTTTTCTGTACTTCTGCTCTTGTTATTGCTTTCTGCATCCTGCTGTAAATGTTTAATGTAAAGCGCTTTGAATGGTCTTTTACATGAAATGTGCTATACAAATAAATTGGATAAAATAAGATTTTTTCTCATTTTCATTGATATCAAACTGTAAATCAGCTTAAATTTATCACATCATAATTCTTTTGCACACATTCAAATATATTCAATCTTGTCTTCAATTTATTCATACAACCCAAACAAAAAGTGATTAAAATATTGGATATACAATATATAAAAATACATAAGAAGCTTTCAGAAACCTTCAACTTTATACATTTAAAGTCTGCAGTTCATAGTTAATGACTTCCAGCTTTAAATTTTCATTTAATCACACGCTGCACTTATGATTTACACAACTTAATCAAGACCTCTAATAAGATTAGCAACTTCACCAGACACACTGAGCTCTGGGAGGAAAGGCCAACAAAAAGGGAGGAGGCCAGCTGCTGTTTCTCTTGGTCGCACTCAGGGGTTGGTGTGGGAGTTGAAATCTGGCTATGTGAGACGTCACTGTCGCCCTGCTGGCTAGGAGACTGGAGCAGACTGGGATCCTCAACCTGGGCAGCTTCCTCTACAGATTCTTTCTGGGTCAAGTAGCCCTCTCTCCCCCACACCCTTTTCACGCCATCCAGCTTTAAAGTTGTAGAACTGAAACACAAACAGTAACCCTGCAGTGTGAGCTTATGAAGGTAAAAAACTTTAATTCTGCCAGCTGCTGTGTGCCTGTTGAGTCCACATACCCTCCTTTGTGTGAGAGGTCAGTGCTATCGCCTGACAAACCAGAGCTAATGGACAACAATGTGGGAGACTGCCTCTCTGCAATGCTGCAGGAAGACATGCTGATGGGCAGCGACGGGCCATAGGGCTCCAGACTCAGTGCTGAGACAGACAACAAGGTCAGAACAAACCCAAATGATAGCACTGAACATGCTTCCAAAATGTTTGAACAAGTTTTACCTTTTGATCGAGAGAGTTCCTCCTGCCTTTGATGAGGAGGCTTGTAAGGTGCAGCGCCTGCAGCTAATGCCTCCGACACAAATCCATCCAGAAATGACAGCGAGGAATCCACCTGGAAACATGTTTACAGCTGCGATTCAAACCTTTCCTTTAGTAAGACAGGAACGTCACCTACTAGAGTCATGCATGAGTATGTGTTTATTTTTAGATTTTAACCATACAAGAATAATGTGATGATGCAAACCTAAAAGGAGGATTTTTTTTTTTTTAATTAATTAAAATAATATTTTTGACTTGAACATAATAGTTCTGTGGCAAGCTTCAACCATCAGGCTTGCCCATGTATGAGAAAACAGACGCTCTGATTACAACTGAAATGCTTATGCCTGTTGTTTTGGTTATTATTATTATTTGGTTATGATCATTAATCTAATTAGCGCTGTCATAGTGACAGAATGTGTATACATGTTTTTACAATGGTGAGATAACAAGCACTAACCTGCCACAGACATTAGAAGTTAATTTCATGTTTCATCCCTGTCTCTCTATGGTTGGTTTTTTAAGGGTACCTTGACTGCTCATTATAAAATAAGTACACCGTATTTTTAAACAACAATTCAGCAGCTATTCACACATTACCTCCATTAGCTTAGGGTAGTCATTTCGAGGTAACACCCTGGCTTGTAGCTCTAAGTTCTGGCTGAGGTACTGCAGTTCATGTGCTCGTTGTCTCAGCATCGTCTCCAAGGAGCTGCTGTATGTTTCAGAAACTTCCTGAGCTGCAGAGGCCGCTGTTCCACCGGAACAGAGCTTGGTCATTGCCATGAGGACCCAGCTCTTAGTTTCAATGCTGCTGCTCTTCATGTCCAGCAGCTTAGCCAGCAGCCTCAGGACTACGTCTGGTTCAAGATCCTCCCTCAGATGAGAGTATTCCCCGAGGACCTGGACAAAGCAGATAGTTATCAAAACTCCAGCAAATATACAAATTAAAGGAGTGTAGAGCTGAAGATTTAATCTGTGACATATTTAAAAATGCAACATTTACAACTTTGATCCCTTTTAACAGATTGAAATTTTATAATCAACTTGCTTGATTCGCTTTTTATGTTCTGGGTCTTTAAAATAAAATAAATACAAAATGTATATATAGCTGGACTCAGGTTATCAATGAAATTTGATTGCTGGCAAAAAACAGTACTAAGCTTACTTATAAACATTTGCTGCAAAAACTGAAATTTAAGTAACATGAAATATCTTTAAAAAATACAACATACGTTTGTTTTTTGTCTGAATTTTTTTTCTTCTCAAGTAAAAAAACATTTCACTTGCATTAAGCACTTTCATTTTTAATTCTCAAGTATTCTGACTTGTTACTGAGAAGATATTACTGGTATCTATAAGTTAATGCTTGAAACTGGAAATTCGACCATTATAAACCTTAGTCTGGTCACTCTACTCTAAAGATATTAGTGGGGTATTTGAGGGTGAGAAACTTTTCTTGCTTAAATGGTCAAATTTTGTTGTTCTGTTGGCAGATTATTTAGCTTATTTTAAGTAATATATGTGTACAAGCTTTTGCAGTGTTGATAGACAGCTGGAGCGTGACCAGAAGAAAAACCCATCAGATTTAAATTTGGACCCTGGTGGAAGATTTGAGAGCAAATGTTTATTGAAGGACTAGCCCTTATTTCCCCTGGTATTTTTACAAAGTCTGCATCAACACTCTTTGTTACACCTGCAATTTACTGGTTTGCTGGTTTACTCTTGCTCTGTTACTGGCAACACTCACCCAACAGATGACTTGGAGGAAGCGCTGTGGCAGTTTGTTAGGCTCTCCTTGCAGAAGAGAAACATATGAATTCACAGCAAAGAGCCTCAACTTCCAGTCTTCCTCCACACTGTCAAATCCTGGCCAAAACAGAATTAAAAAGCATTAGAAAAAATCCAATCAATGATGGTGTCTGATTACTAATTAAATAATACAACTCAGGATTACAACAGAATAAACTGAGTTAACTCACCTTCAGAAAGCAACTTAAGGAAACTGTTGGGGATGTCTGGCTGCATCATGTCTCCCCCAATTGAAAACACAGTGTTCATGGTCTCAATGAACCATTCATTGTCTGGTGCATATGTACGATGGCTTATAGGAAAAATAAGACAAAAGGTATGAAAAGGGCAGGACAATGTGATTTAAAATTACATTTCTTGTATTTAAATTAGATTACTGCTCTTCAACTTAGAACTCAGTAATATTCCTTGACAGCTTACTAAGGCTAAAAAGGTCACAGACATCTTAGTCTCTTATAGAGACTAAAAACACAAATAAGCCACAC
Source organism: Rhadinocentrus ornatus (assembly GCA_037177495.1). Taxonomy (NCBI): domain Eukaryota; kingdom Metazoa; phylum Chordata; class Actinopteri; order Atheriniformes; family Melanotaeniidae; genus Rhadinocentrus; species Rhadinocentrus ornatus. The sequence continues at coordinate 21,014,469 of JBAMHW010000010.1, read as the reverse complement.
ACCCACTGTAAAATGACCACACAAAAACATAACTGCAACAAAGGCATGCCAACTGACCACACTGTGACACAAAGAAACCAAAATATGACGCAAAACCATTAATGCTATCAAAATGAGACACAAATTGGGACCAATGAAAAAAAATAAAAATGAAAAAAAGACAGAATATGAAAAAAGAGACAGAATAGCTACATTAGATGCCAAATGACAATGAAGAAACAAAATAACCACACAAATGCTTAAAACACAAAGAAACTTGCCCAAATGAGACACATGACAATCAAAAAAGATGCAAACTGACCACAAAAAATTTCTTAAATAACCACAAAGTCATTAAAACTATCAAAATTAAACAAAAAATGACCAAAGATGGGACAAAGCAAAGCAGGCATCTGCAAAATACACATTAACTAGAAATGATATCTGTATGGTTTGTAGCTGTTTAGTGTTTTTCTGGGGTCTTTCTCATCAGCAGTGCTTCCAAGGGACCTGTTACTTACCTGTGCCCAGAGGCTTTTTATCTTATAACCCTTGGTGGTGCTTCATGCTTTACCATTAATCTTCTGCACCAAGAAACTGCTCTTCAGCAGCAACTACTGAGCTCTAAACAGTTCAGTAATTACTGTATTGTTCAATTCTCAACAAAAACATGTCTGTAACAGATCAATGAATTAAAATGACGAATGAATGTAAAATACTCTTATTTCTGTCAATCTATGCATAACTCTATGGCTGTGGTGTATATTTGTCAGCATTATCGAAGTGGACATGGCCACAGACTACCAGAGGTAGATCATGCACAAAGTATTATGGAAGGATATTTTTCTGCCAGTTCCGCCACCTTCCCAACCAGATCAGTGGTCGTGTAATCATCTTCACTTGTGCGCAGAATATCCAGCATCTTCTCAACGATGATTGTGACATTCTGACCATTAGTAATCCGAAAGAGCAGCTCCAGGGTCTATTAAAATTAAATAAATAAACAGGAAAAACCCCAATAATACCATAAACCCTTAAGTTTATGTAACTTCAACGCAGACTACATCCCCATTAGACTCACCTCCCGCTTGATAATGAAATCAGGGTGATCAAGACACTCAATGATGGTCATCTGATGCTGAAGGGCCAGTTTTGGATCTTGCTGGACCACAAATGTGAGGGCCTTCAGGCCTGCAGGAATATTAGATGCATATTGGAAATCTTTGTTTTCAGTGGAAAGAAAGTATTTATGTAAAAATATGTTTTCTTTGGCTCTTACCTAAATACTTAAGATTGATCTTGCGTGACAAAACAAAGTTGCCTATGCACTTAGCAGCTTTTTCCAAAAGGTCCGATTTAGGATGAATTGTGTAAATACATCTTACACACTCATATAAAATAGCTAAAAATAAAAGAAAGATGTTAAGTTGATGAGGGAATAACATAAATTACTTTAAACAAATAAGTTTATTAGACATACCATAGGTGATGTTGTGGTTCATTTCTGCTCTTCGTAAAGACTCGTCAAGGACCTCATACATGATTTCACTCATGCTGGAATTGTATAGAGAAGAAAAACAGAATCTATATTAAAGATAAACATCCTAGATTCATCACAAACATCCATTTCATCTGAAGACTGAGCAAGAAATTTTTACGTTTGGTCATTTTTCCCGAGTAAGGAGAGTATTCTGAGAAGCTGCATTTGAACCCATGGAGCAGGAACACTGTGATAATTAAAATCCATGGGCAGCTTTCCTCCCACCACCTGCTTCAGTATAGTGACAAAACTTGCTGTCAAGTCCTTATAACCTTCTGGATTCTCCTGTAGCAAAGGAAAGAAAAATGGGTCATACAATCAAACTCATTAATCTCCATTCAAACTCCAGAAAACAAATTACCTGGATCAGCTGAAAGTAGATGTGTAGTGAAGCTGACATCACACCCGGGTCCTTGTCACATAGAGCTTTCCGAAACTTGTTGTGAATGTGCTGAACTTGATTTGGTGCAATCAGGTGGAATTTATACAGCGCCAGGACTGCTTTTCGCCGAATGATTTCTCTATAAGTTTGTAACAAGAAATACTCAATCATAACACTGAAGCAAATTCTTCATGTCCAACTTGATGATGAGTGGGAAAAAATTGATCTGAAAAGGCAATGTTCATTTAATACTTGGGGTGATTTAGCTTTTCCTCCACCAGAGGAAGAATTGCAGGTATCATATCTTTGGGGAACATCTGGCTGACAACTGTGAGAGCCATGCACACTTCAATAAGGTTTGTCCTCTGAAGATCCTGCAAATACAAAACATATCACCATGACGTCTCTTTCAGATATGCTTAGACCTGCCACCATTATTTCACTCGGATTATTGTACATTTGTATCTAAATTACACCTTCATGAAAACTGCTGAATTAAACTTACATAACTATCACAATTTCTACACCTATGCAGACAGGTGTATACCTCTAAATGTTAGGGCTTAACATTTACTATTCAAGCAACTCAATTTGGTCCTACAAGAGCCGCAGTCCTGCAGGTTTTAAATGTTTTCCTGCTCAAACACACATGACCCAATTAATGAGTGGATGTGAAGAAGGTAAAGGGCTGTTGGATCCATTTAATTTGAGCCAGATGTGTTGGCGCAAGGATACACTGAAAACCTCTTGAACTGTGGTCCCTTGAAGGACTGAATTGAGTAGCCCTGTTTTAGAGCTTTGAGCCTTATGAAAAGGCAGAACCAACCAACAAGCTAGTGGAGATGATTAGCTGAAGTTAATACCGGCAACAACAAAAAAAATATAAAGAAAATAGAATAAAATGAAAAAATATTTTACAAAAAACTATCTATGGTTTCATCATCCCACCTACTTCTTTATCAAATGTATACCCATTAATAAACATGTCAGGCCACATAATCATGGTTGATGGTGTAAAAACGACTAATGCTTACCTTTAACACTGTGTTTACCAGGAGGAGAAGCAGCTCATGACTTTCATTTAGAAACAACGAAACAGCAAGGTATCCTGAGAATCACAAACAAACTTACTTACAAATAGCACCTTGAGTTAAAAAGTTTCTTACATCAACACCTTCAAATGGCAAATTTTCAAGCCAATAACTTATTAAAGATGAACAAAGTACCTAAGAATATAGAAACAGGTGAAAATCTGTCCTTTTCCTAGATTGAGCTTTTCGTTTACGTCTTTAATATTTGGTGTCAGATACTTAAGTTAACATTTTTGGCATGTATTTACATCCTCACCAATCGGCCACTAATCAGTCTTTGTGCCAATTTAAACAAATTAAATAAAATCCACATACATACCAACTCTTTTCTCCAGAACATTGCCTTGTTGGGCTAGTTTAATGGCATGAATGTAGCTGAACGAAGCCTCGTAGCCCAGCATTTCACAGTAGATTGCTCTCACCATAAGCTCTTTCATCTGTCTCTAAAGTGGATTGTGGCACAAAGAAGAAGTGAACAAATTAGTAAAGAATATGTTGGTTGCTTGTGTAAGATAAAGTTGGAAAAACCAGGAGAACAGTACCATGGTGGCATGAGGAGAGGACACCTGTTCTTTAATGGATGACAGTTCACTCTGAATAAGTTTCTCTTCTTCCTGTGCAGAAAGAAATTCAGAAAAGGACAAATAAGATCAAACACAGCAGTAATAACTGCCTGCCCTGCCTTGCTCTGCTTGCTGTCATTTAACACAATAGATTAAAATTAAGTCAATTCCAGTGCAACTATATACAAATCAGGATCTGAGCGAAAAGTGCTTCTGAAAACTTCTTCAAAATAGGGAAAATTTATATTAATAATTTCAGAACAAGATTTAAAATTGTACCAGATAAGGACTGATTTTATTCCAGTGTTGAATTGATCCCTTACCCCAGGTACAAAAGCTCAACAGCACAGATTTATTAATTCTATACTACCAAACCACAGATAAACAGTAGAAGGCAAAGAATGACGATTATCATGTTACAGTGGTATCTGTAAAGTGGTGGCAGATATACAGCAATAAGTAACTAGTCAGTCTTTAAACTGGAAGGAGGAAAAAGTGACAGGGATGAGGGCCAAATTGTGTTAGCATGGTAGCGGAATGGGCATCTCAACATGCTGACTTTCCTTCCAAATTCTCCAGATTTCAGCCTGACTGAGTATGTTTCAGATGTGCTGGAAAATATGAAATAATGAAATCAGTGTGATCCATGAAGGCTAAGCCTGGGAAGCTCCAGGAAATAAAGAATCTGCTGATTACATCTTGGTTAGCACAACTCCCAAGTTTTGTGCTGACTTAACGTCACAATGAATCAAACACTGGAGAAGAAAGGAGAACCTGCTTAATATTATGGAGATAACTGGATGTTAAATTTACCAATCCTGAGGATGAATGGCTTTATGCATTTATGAAACAATGCCATATGATCACAGCTTGAACAATGCCAACGTTGTTCGTAATGATACCTACACAATCATTTACTGATTAACATAGTGTATAATTTGATTTTTACTAGTTTTACTTCACACAACAGTTTGTAAATCCAAGATACTCGTGACTAAGATCTTGAATCTCCGAGTTCAACACAAATACTTGACCACAGATGACAGGTATGTGTGCCAGCTCTGATAACCCTTAATTTACCAAATATAACCTAAACTGGTGTCTCTGTAAATCGGTCTATAACTTCTTAGTATATAACTGACCGAAAGTGGGTGGAGTACAAATCCCCTTTTATGAGTTAGCCCTGAGAAGCCTAGCAGGCTAACATTGGATCGAATAATTAGGTTATTGTTTTTTACGTAGTTTTAAAAGACACACTCACGTGTTTAGACGTTAGCTCAGTAATTCCCCTTATGAGATTTCCTAGTTTAGAGCTAGAGGACAGTTTTGCAGACCCCGGCTGGGAGTCCAACGAGAGGAGGCTCGGCAGAGCTGTAAGCGTCTTTTCCACAACATCGCTCATTTTAGCAGCTAAAAGGCCGCTTTACAGCTGATTTCTCTCTTACAAAACACACTTATCACATCACCTATCCATCCCAGCACTATGTTCTTCCAAAGGTATCTGTTAGAAAGTATTTGTTTTCTAACAGGTTATTTCTCACAGGCTATTTCAAGTCAAATACTTCACCACTTGTCAGCCATTATTTTGAATCAGCAGATTGAACGAGGCATCTTCATGATGTCACTTCCGCTTGTATTAAAAAAAACTTTATTTAAAATGATTAAAATACATATCTTTGTGTTCCAAGAGCTTTTAATTTCTGTCAAGCTCAGTCTGTAAACTTTAGCTCTTATACCTGTGTTGCAAATAAAGATGTGTGTGTGTGTAGGGGGGGGCATAAATGTAAGGTAAATACAATTAACGGAAAAGACGGAGTGATATTCAAAACTTTATTATTTTCGTAATATTTTTGATTAACAGTCGCTTGTTTATCTGTACACTAAAATAAAATAATTACAGAAAAATAAATAATACATAAATTACAGCCACTGGACAACTGCGTGGGAAGGAGTACATTCTGATAAATAAGTATGTCGAATGCTAGTGGGGAGCCACAAATCCAGGTGCTGCTAGTCACTGAATGTGTGAGTAGTGGATTAAAGTGACTTCCACAGCAGGAAGCAAACATGAGAGGTAAACCATCACAGAGATTAAAAATCAACATAATAAAAGTTGACTTGTAAATGTGCTTTTTTTGCTTTAGTATAATATTTTGCTTTAGTATAATATTGGCATATGAGTTAATAATTTTTTTTAAAAACTCTACACATAGCGTTGTTTGTTTTTTTTGTTTGTTTTTTTCCAATCTTTAACAAACTTCAAATTTTTAGTTTTATTCATAGTGTTTAACCCAACACTCCCTCCTTGTATAATATGTATTTATATTTGTATAATATAAATTGGTTATAAGTTGAATATCAATTTCTAGTCACTCTAATCACCTTTACTATTATCACTACAGACACCCCACTCCTGCTTTTCTTCTAATCGATCAGATTTATTCTTATTTAGTTTTCTCCTCTGACTGGATTTTTCATGATCACAAATGAGTAAAAAATAAATTATTAAACAAATATTGTCCTGTATGTGGGCGTATACAATACATCACTTTATTGTGTCACTTCTACCCTAGGCCAATGCAAGTCACTACCATGGACATTTTCTGCAATATGCTTTTTACACCATAAGTTGTAAGTACCTCTGGGCATTTTTTTTTTTCTTCTGTCCTACTGTAATACAAGCGTGCCATTTGGTTTAATTACTCTTTGAATTATGACCAGGAGACTGGACTATATACAATGCTATTAATATGCCCTATGTACAACCAAAACTGAGTCTCTATCTCTGTGATTGTACTCTAGCAAACAGAAACATCAGCCTTAAAAAGGTTTGTCAACTATTCACTAATTCTTTGTGTCTTGATGCTCAGGCCCAGATCTGGAAAAAAGAAACAGCAGATATTAGCTGAAGCTTGCAAACTTGTCAGATCCAACAGATACAGTAAATATCTCATACCCGAAGAGTGTGGTCCCAGGATCCTGTGCCGAAGGCCGTCCCATCAGGCGAAACGCGCAGTGTGCTGACACGGTTCTCATGTCCAAACAAAATAGAGACTCGTGTTCCTTTGAGAACATCCCAGACATTTATGGTGTAGTCATTGTAGCCACCAAACAGAAGCCGGCCTGGATAAAACAGAAGAAACCAAACATGCTGTTGTTGTTTTCAGCCTTCTCTCTATATATATAAAAAAAAACAACAAACATGTGAGCTCAAGAAGAGCTGAATATTTATTCCTCTTAATATTCATAATACATATGGAAAAAGAAACTATACACAACTTACCACTGAGGGAGAAATCAACACTGGAGACTCCAAATATAATGCTGTCCTTGGAATAAATAGCCACTTCTCTGTCTGCTCTTAAGTCATACAGGCGGCACTGCAAAAAAAAAAGTTTCAGAGTTTTTTATTCAATTTAATGTATTTTGAAAATGTTTCTAACATAACATTGTGAGGTCTTCGGTTGCCACGAATCATTTTAAGATTTAAAAAAATAGTATTACAGTACTTTACTTACTGTAGCATCATCTGAGCCAGATGCAAAGGCATCTCCACTGGGGTAGTATCTATTTAAAAAATAAGCGGACACAGTCATTAACAATTTCTTGTTCTCTCACTTACAATGTTGCATTAAGTAATTCTCCATTGTAGGATAAAAAAAAATCAACAAATTTCTTTAATGAACGATTCATTAATAAAAACATTCCATTTCACATTTAGATGAAAAATAAAAGCTGGAGTCACTTTGAAACAGCAACTTACCGCACACTATTTATGTCAGATTCATGAGTTTCAAAGGACTGAATACACTGCCCTGAGCGCATATCCCACACATTAGCCTTCTTATCGCAGCCCTGCCATGACAATAAATCATTCAGACAGTGACCACATATTCAAAGTTTACTGAAGCTAAGGAAAGCTGTGTAAAGAGAGTGTCCTCACCCCAGAAACAAATGTGTTTCCAGTCTCAGATGGGGCCAAGTCCAAGCAGAGCACATCTGCTGCATGCCCATGGAAACTCTGCAACAGCTGTCCACTCTCGACATCCCATAATGCACATGTTCCATCCCCACTGGATGTCAGGATCTTTAACCAGAGTAGACAAGGAGGAGGAAGAATTATGGCTGCTTTCAAGTATAAAATAAAATAAAATAAAATAAAATAAAATAAAATAAAATAAAATAAAATAAAATAAAATAAAATAAAATAAAAT
>JBAMHW010000010.1:20977923-21006600 GCA_037177495.1 Rhadinocentrus ornatus | reverse complement strand
AAATAAAATAAAATAAAATAAAATAAAATAAAATAAAATAAAATAAAATAAAATAAAATAAAATAAAATAAAATAATAATTTAACATGTGGCTATAAATTACACATCTTTGCTGCATGAAAATGAAAAATCACGTGATCAGTACATTACACAAGAAGTGAAGCTGTTGTGAATTATTAACTAAGTAAGGAAGTTCTTGTAATTGGACAAAGGAGGGCAGGGATTTCTCATTAATAATGCTGGAGAAGAAGAGCAGCTGATTCAGTTTTGTTCTGAGTAAAACACAGAGAAATAAATATTCCCATGGCTGTTTACTTTGCAGGTTTTTAGTTTTTCTGTTTGCTTGATAATCTTACCTGCATGTCTGAGTTGGTGAAGCTACAGGCAGACAGATAATTTGTGTGCATGGCCACAGACTTCTTCTTTGCAGCCAAGTTCTCATTCTTGTCAAGGGACAGTGGATACACTGAGCACTTATTGTCCAGGCCCCTGTGACAGAAAACAAACCCAAACAATGAAAAACAAAACAAACAAAATAAATAAATAAATACAAAAATAAGATCACACATCAGATTTGGAGCATCATTGATAGACATCTACTCACCCACAAGCTACAGCACAGCCAGAGGGGGCATAGGCACAGGCCATCACCCAGGTGCAAGGCATTGTCACAGCATGCTCCTGATAAACATTGAAAAACAAAGCAACATGAGCCTGAGAATTAATTAGGCATAATTAAAACAGAACAGAGAGTTTGTCCTATATTAACAAGTGAAAGCTTAAAAAATAGATATTTTTGGACAATGTTATGGACGATTTCTACTTTATTCCTCTCACCTCCCTGCTCATTCATAACAGAGCCCTCAGCATCTTTTCCTAATATTTTCACATGTTAATGGGAAGTTAGAAATCCTCAGTTCAAACTGAACTAAAATACAAGCTTAAAACAAGCTTATAGGAAGATATAGTAAGTGTCAAGGGCCCCCTGGGAACAGACTTGTAAAAGAGCTCAACATCTTGGACTGAAAGAGGCAAAGAAGCCAGTACATGAAGACATGGGTGTGTTATGAGGTTCGCTAAGGAGATTTTTCAACTATTTGTTTATGTACATCTGTTTTTGGCAAGTTTGTGACTATTTGTGTTTGTTTTTGTGGCCTTTGCCTGGTAAATATTTAGTGGTGTTTTAAGTCTTCTTTTTTTCATATATATAGATTTACTTCTTTTTTTTGTTGTCATTATTATTATATCTGCCTGGAAGGTAAAATGACAAATACTGGCTCTGAATCAAGGACCCCTTGGCCTATATTACATCATTAATCCACTGGTTAAAATGTACACATGCCTTCAAAAACATAAAAATCTAGTTCAAAGTTTTACAATTGCATGATTTTATTAAACACATTTAAATGGAAATAAATTAATTACCTTGTTGGTAGTGAAAGCATCCCACACAATCACTTTTCCATCCTGCATGCAGAGATGAAACAATTAAAAAATATAAAATATATTTATCCATTCAACAAAAACCCTTTATAGTGAGATACCAGGTAGAAAAACAAGACTTTAAAAGCATAGCAGAAGCAGGAAATTACCTGTGAGGAGCTGACGATTCTCCTCTTGTCCTTACACCAGTCCATGCACAGAACTTTGTTTCCATGTCCTTTCAGAGTTCTGCGGGTCTTCATGACAAACTGACCCAGCCCTTCCACCTTTTCTGCCACCTGATGTACTGCATACACATTCACATTATACATCACATTAATGTTGTTAATATTTTTGGTAGAAATAAGGATTAAACTACAGTAAGCCACTGCCAAATCAAATTAATCTTGTGCTTAATCTGCTTCTAAACTAAACGAATATCGTAAAATACCCTTCTTTAAAAAAAACCCAAAAAAACAGACCTTTAGATATTTTTATTCTACACCCATTAATATTGCTAAGGCATCCCTGAGGTGGACAAGACCACCACAGAGAAGATATTATGGTGGAAGCATTGGGCTACAAAATGGGGAACCAAACAAGCAGCTTTACTTCACATCGGAAACATCCGACCAATCAAATCAACAATCTGTACTCTATCACAGATTCCCATCCCACTAGCACTGCGATACGCGACCTGACTGAGAAGCAAAAGGTTCTAACGAGACATTTGATGTCATTTTTTCAGTTATGGTGTGAACGCAGGAGTAAATCAAGGCCTCTCCGTTTTCATCACTCACGCTCGACATCGTGCAGCTTCGCTCTTTCCTCCTCTAGCTTCGACTTCAGCGTCTCCGACTCCGTTTTGAGATGGGCCAGAGTCTCATTCAGCTGTACCTCCTGTGTCGCCATTTCAGGGATCGGAGGGGATCTCATATATTTCCTTTATGTAGGAAGCGATCGGCGGCAGAAAGGCTTAACAGCGTTGCTAACAGCTGATGCTGCTGTCATGACGTCAGAGGGAGAAGATGCTCCTCCAGCTTCCAGGGAGGAGGACCCTGTATCCCGGTGATGTTGCTCACAGGATGCATCCTCACAAGGTTTTTTTTTTATCACTACTCTACAGATAAATAATGCATTTTCACATCACCTAGTAGAGAGAGGAGGGGGGATTGTATTTACAAAAACAAGGAAATCCAGATTTTTTTTTAAGTGAGTGTACATGGAACATTAATTTCATACAGATTAAGAAGTTTATTAAATTTATTGTTCTGAGCACATGGTTTAGCATTAATTAAGTCTAACTTCCTGTTCACATTTTCTTTTGTGCCCATATTTCAATTTTCAGTAATATTTTGCATCACAATGCTACAAACAAAATGGCATCACCGGATGCTTTTGTGCCCAAAGAAAAATAAAAGATGAACAAAGAGGCATTTAAACAACCTTAGAAAAGACTGATGAGTTTATAAACACATTTTTTTTCTTATCATTCCTTTTGCAACTCAAAGTCACACTGCTTTTCTCTGGGCAAGTGATCTTTCTTTGTCCATTATATCTTTTTTGAAGCTTTACTGGTTAACTTTTAACCTGAAACTGAGTTTTTTCATTAATCTTTCCATTGAATAATAGACCCAAACATTAGTTTAAGATCTTAAATGTGGGTACATCTATAATTCTCTTTTTAAGCAGTAGTCTAAACAATAAGTGAACTGGATTTTAAATCCTGTGTTTTAATTTGATGCTTTTAGTTATGATCGCAGCTTGTGATTTTCACACAAAGCAGCAGATGTCAGTTATTATCCAAGTCCTAAACGGGATTTCCGAGGATCCACAAATATTTATGTGAGAGGGTGTTGTGTGGCAAGTTCTTTCATATGGACTCTGAAGGCCCCCCCATTGTTTAATAAGCTTATCATTTAAGAGATCTATACTAGATGTTAAATATATATATGTAAATATATATAAACCTTTTTTCTGTGTGACATAACAGGATTTCATCCTATGTTCATCCATCCATTATTTCTACCGTCGCGGGGAAGCTGGAGCCTAACCCAGCATTTAGCAGATAAGTGGTTGGGTACACGCTGGACAGGTCATCAGTCCATCGCAGGGCCTTCATCCTGTGTTTGCTTGACATTTGATGATGTGACAGATTTGAAGCAAAGACATTTAAAGCTTTGTAACAGAGCAACACAATTTTGAAATCCCCAGCATGCCAACAGAAGTGAACCACTATGGGCCCTTGAGCAGGGCACTTATCCCCCGCAATAACTGTTTTCTCGATGCTGAAACATGGCAGCCCGCTGTTCTCTGGTACATTTAGAGATAGGTAACATGCAGACCTGAATTTCCCAATTGGGATTAATAAAGTAAAAATTATTTTTATAAATTGTATTATAGTTTTGCTGTTTTTGAACCACAATGTATCCTAGTGGGGAAAAAACTAACTATAGTTCTATGAATTCAATAAAAAAAAATAAAAAAACATAAGTAACTAATGAATCAGTAACCACTAGTAATGAAAAATGTTCACAATATAAAAAAAAAAGCAAAAACATAAGCAAATCAGTCTAAAGGTAATTTATTGAGGTATAACTCCTTTCATAAATTAAACATACTTATAAAAAAAAATAAAATACTTTTTATTATTTCAATTTTGGTAAGAATTTTGCACTGGGAAGATGAGACCTAAGTTTTAAATTACTTTTTCGGGTTCAGAAGTTTACACATGTGCTGTACATTGTTTACTGAAAGAGTTCTATATACAGTCATGGGCAATTCAAGGCCGGAGAAACATCCGTCAGACATGAGGAGTGAAAGCCGAATGTTTCAGATTCTGGTTAGGAAGTCCAGATGGAGGCTGCTTGGGACTTGCAGCAGCTCTAGAGCCTGTGAGGATGGGCAAAAAGGAAACATGACCTGGAAACGATAATCTGTGTCCAGCATCAGCTGCGTGGACCCTTCATGATCGTGTAGCACTGACTGTAACAAAGGAGATATTTAATTAGCTCTAAATATGGCAGAATTTTCATGAAATACAAATAAATAGCTAAGTAAATAAGGAGAGGTTCATCATATTAATGCCTGAACACAAAGTAAAACTCACCTGAACTTTGCGGACAAAAGATGATGCTACTCTTTTCTCAAAGTCATCTATAGGTGTGTAGGAATTCAAAATCTTGACAATCTACAAATTTAAAGGGAAGTTTTGTCTTTGTCTAGAATTAAACAATATGCTTTGACTATCAAAAAGCATGTAGATTATATGCCACTAAATAAAGTACCTGAACAGCGTTGAGTTCAGTGCATTTTTCAGAGATTTCTTTGGCATCATCATCAGTGGACTTGTTGACCTGGAGCAGCCATGCAGCTTGAGCCAGCGGCCTCAAAGTATCAATGGCATTAGAACTCTGGAGTTCCTTCTCTTTCAGCCACTCCTCCAGGTAACTGATGTTACACCTTAAAGAGCAGCACACCTATAATGCTGAACTATTTCTCATTTGTTTATTCAGATATCACGAAACGAACACAAACCTGATCTGCATCCCTTTTCTGCAGGAGCACATATCTTTGCGGAGCATGATGTGGTTGAGGGTGGTGGCACCCACCAGGAAAAAAAGCTGCTTGATGGCTTGTTTAATGAGGCCCTGGTTCATCCCATGATGGTTCATGGTGGAGTGGAAGACAGAGAGCTGCTTCAGGATGGAGGAGATAGTGTAGGCCCCAGAGTCCTCATAAATACTGCTGGAACGCTTCCTAAAGCCCGTCGGCTTCATGCTAGAAATCCCTTGCAAACTCTCATGTTCTAACATACCAGGTACTGACAATAAAAACATAAAAGCACATGTTAGATTGCTTTAAAAATATAATCCCAATTAAAATTAGCACATGGTTATGATGACTTCTGGAAAATACCAATAGCAGGAGTGAGCGTCTTCTGCATGACTGTGATGAACTGATGATAGATATGTATGGCCACGTCGCTGAGAATCTGTCTGTGCTCAGACAAATCAAAGTTCTGCAAGCAGTTCTTCTTCTGGCGAGGGGTACTTTGTTTCAGGAACTCCTTTTATAATCACAATGCAAAAGAAAATTATGACGTGTGATACTAAGAACAAAATTACAACCTGACAGTTAAATTAATTCCTACTTCTTCCCCGCTGTACTGCTTCAGACAGTTGAGCAGCTGGTATGTGTTTGACAGCCAGAAGGACAACAAGTCCAAGTCTTTGTGGTGACCCTAAATCAGAAAAATATCAGCATTCTTAAATTAATAAGAGAAGAAGAAATGTGCTTGGAGAGTGCATCCTTAACCAAAACAAAAGCTAAATCTAACATTTTTAGGAAATGTAAACTGCATCTGCTTTATACTTTGACAGGTTGTTCCTTATTTTACCTCTCACTTTTTTATGCTTGTGTAACTCCCCAACTTGTATTAAAACAGGGTTGTTTTCACTCTTCACTAGACAGATGCATAACAACAGCAATGTTGGCAAGGAGAATGATAATTAATCTCACCATGATGACCTTCTTTACAGCACTAATGATTGCAGTCATGAGACATTTTAGTTTAGCTTCATCATTCAGGTAGTCAGCATGACGGACACACATGAAGAGGATGTAAGCTGGGAGGCCGGGGATCATGCTGACCACCACACCTTTGGGCTTCAGTTCTGTGGACAAATTGTAAAAGTAAAGTTTGTGGGAGGATTATTTTTTTTCATTCATTCATTTCAATATATTATTAATAATAATATTAATAATAATAATAATAATAATAATAATAATAATAATAATAATAATTATTATTATTATTATTATTATTATTATTATTGTTATTATTATTATTATATCTGTTCTCTGCTGCTCATATTTTCTGAGGATCAGTTAAATGAGAGTTGAGAAAATATCAGATGCAACTCTTAAGAAAATAAACAAAAACATAAAAATTGGACAAAAAAAAGACATAAAACAGGGGAAAAACCTAGAATGATGTTTTGAATGAGCCTGGGTTCATCCTCTCTCCTATACTCCAACATGCCGAGATATTCTTTGGGGATGGCAGACATGGAGTTTTGTCTGTTGTCTGTTGGAGAAACAAGACAAGTGACAAATATAATGAAATAAAGCTCATTTGACATTTTGTGTTTAGAAGCTGCAAACTTACCTTTCTGAAATGTTTCAAGGCTCTTTATTTGACTCTGGAGTTTCTTGATTAATCTGTCTTTCTGGTCAATCATCTCTTCAAAGTCCTGGGATACAAGTGTTTTGTTACTGTCCGGTCTTTATAAAGCCTCCAGTAAACCTCAACCCTTCACACACATACAAACCCACCATGTTCTCAGCGGTTAACCGTGACGTTTCTTCTCTAAGTTTTCTCTTAACTTCTCCCTCCATCAGTTGTTGTCTCTTCAAGTGATCATTCTCCTCTTCTAGTTCTTCTATTCTCCCTTGAATCTCTCCTTTTGCCTCTTCCAGATCTTTAGCTTTCTCCTCAAAATACCTGAAAAACATTAAAAAAAATCCAGGATAACTCAAAGATGGCCATTTCCTCTCTGATAAATAAACAGATTTTATATAAGTGTAATTTACCTGCGTTGTGAGCTTTCTTCTGTAATCTTACTTTGAAGCATGTTAGTCACCTCCTTATTTTGTTCTTTTGGACGTCATGAAAAACAAACAAGAGAGAAGAACAATGAAAATACTAAACTCCACCATGACAGACTTGTACAGAAAAACACCACCACCTGCTAACTCTCTGCTCTGCTCATTCAGATGATCCTCGAGCTCTTGCTTCTGTCTCTGCAGTTCTGAAACCTGTAGTTTCAGCTCTGGTATAACCTGTGGGGCAGATTAAAACACACATTACATGATGCCCTCCACCTCATCTGTGCCCATGATGAAATAAGGAACACATACCGAGTTTTCACTGCTGAGCCTGGACACTTCTTTGCAAATGTTTTCGTTGACATTACTTTTCTCCTGGAACAAGTTTTGCAGCTTGTTGTTCTCATTTTGAAGGTGGTCCCCTTTTAATCTTAAGCCCTCCACTTGAGTTTCGTAGCTGTCCCTCTGCTCCCTCTGGTGGTTTTCCAGAATTCTACCAGTAAATAGGAAGTCTTGTTTAATGAGTGTGTATAGGTACATCACCAAGGTACACAATGCAAATAGACAACAGTGAAAATACAGACCTGGTTGCTTCCTGCAAGCCCTCAAAGGCTGCAAGCAAATCTTCAGGTTCATAAGTCTTCTCAGAGTCATCTATTAGCCTTTAAAGAAAAAGTGTGTGAGTTTAAATACTGAAGTGAGATGTAGTGATAAAAGGAAACAATGAAAGCAGATTACCCCAAAAGAAGTTCATCTTCAACAACACCACCAAGGAGCTGCCTGGAAATCTCCTTTATTTTAGCTGCAGAAAATGATCATGGATCATTAGATAAATGCTTAGTTTATTTAAGGTGGATTCTTTTCACAACTGGAGGTGTAAACATTGTACCTCTCGCTTGTTCAGACTGTTGCTTCATCTTTCGGTCCATGTTACTCCTCTGATTTTGCAGGTTGTTTAGATCTCTGCGCAGCTCTGGAATAACTTTGACATGCTTGGTGAGCTGAAGGACCTGTTCCTGTAGGTCAGAGTTCACCTGCCCCCCTTCCTCTATCTTCCCCTGTAGACTCACTCTCTCCTCTTTCAATCTCTTTATCTCCTCTTTCAGAGCTTCCACCTCATTTTCATGGTCCTGTCTTTGGATTTCAATGTTGTTCTCGGCGATCCTGCCAAGAAACAACTCATCAGCTATCTGAATCAATCTGCTGAAGATGAATGTTGCACATTTGAATGACTTACTTTCTATGTCTCACTTCGTTTTCTTTTTCTTCCAGAAGAGTCCCTTTTACTTGATCAAAACTCTCTGTAAAATGTTAATGCTGATTACTCATGTAGCAATAAAAGATGCATGCAGTCCAGTGAGCTATAAATGAGTACTTAAAAGTTTGCGAACCCCTTCTTTGCCACTCATACGTATTGAATAAAGGATAATTTTCCCAAACAAATAAATAATCAAGTATAATATTCTTATCTCATTTGTTGATTGTGATTCTCTTAATCTAATTGTGTGAGAATCTGAAAATACTTTTGGTTTTTAAGCAAGAATAACAAAAATCCTACTGGGTTAAAAAACTTGACTCTTGATTACCTTTGGCCTCTTTGAAGGAAACTTCAAACTTTTTCTCCAGGTTCTGCTTTTCAACATTGAGTGCTTCTATCTCCTTCTGAAGTTGTGCTGTCATCTAGAGTGAGAATAGAGGTTAATCAAGTGAGTTCAAACGGCCTGCATCCTAAACAACCAAAGACCGTGTTAATACCCGAATAACTAAATTAAAGTTTAAGTAATATCTTCAAGACTGACCAGGCTAGCATCTTCTTTTGCTTTCCTCTCTCTTGCCTCCACAGATTCTTTCTGGTTCACTGCTTTTTTCAGCTGTGTCTCCAGACCTTGAAGTCTGTCCACAGTTTGGGAATGGGAGTTGGCCAAAGTTGTCAGTCTTTCCATCAGCCCACGATTCTCTTTGTTCTGTTTGGAGACAGGGATTCATTTATGCAATCTAAATATATTCCACAGCTGAAATTACCCGAAACCACCATCACCTGCTCTTCAATCTTCTTTCTGAGCTGCTGCACCCTGTAGGAGAGCTGGACATTGAGCACCAGCCTACGCATGGTTTGAAATCGGCGTCGTGCTAGCCATGCTCTGGCGTATTTCTGTAGAACCAGTGCTTTGTGCTCTTCCATCATCTGTGAGGCAGGAAAATATCATTAGTATTATGCCATAACAAATAATAAAAATGAATGATTTAAGGGGCTTTAGTTGCAGACCTTCTTGTATTGTTTGCGGGCCATCCAACCTCGTGTAAAGGCCTGGATGGTGATGGAGGACAGACGGACTACCTGGTAGATCTGCCTCATGCGGTAGCCTTTCCAGTATCTCTGGATCACCAGCGCTGCCCAGCCCTGCTTCAGTGCTGCAGCGCTTACTGTTTTACTGTGGGTTTAATAACGATTAACTTTAAACTCTTGATTTCTAAGGATGCTGACCAAGCTAACTGTAGCACACTGCAAGTAAATGGGTCTAACCGGATTGTCCTCTTTCCTCGGATGTACTGTTGAAGGATAATGGCTGCTTCTCTAATTTTCTGGTACTTTCTCCTCTGGCTCCATCCACGGACATGTTTCTGGATGGTCACACAGGCTCCTCGAAGCCGATCCAAACGGAGCTTCTCCAAATAAGCTACCTGACCAGCTCGGAAGAATATCTTTGTCCGACCAAACTTGTACTGGTTGGAGTCCTGAAGATGAAGATATTAGGCCAAGTGACACATTTATATGTAGAAATGTTAATATGAGGAGTTGCTATATGAAATGCAGCTAACCTGAATCAATCTCTGCAGCACATTTTTGCAGGTTTGCTTCTTGTCACTGAGGTCAGCCTCTAGATTCATCATTAGGACACTGTATCGGCTGTAAAACTCAATGTATGTCCATCTGACAACAAAAACCATGTAAGCAAGCATAGCAAAAACATTTAGAATTGACAATGTTACAAGTTAGGAAACTATATTCACACAAATAAAGTCACCTGGAGGGGTAGCTTTGTGCACTAATACGAATGGTTTCAAGGACTCCACAGGCTCGTAGCTGCTGCACTACTCTCCTGGAGTCATATCTTAAAACACAAGCAAACACTTAAACCAAAAACACAAACCTGTGCAAATGCTTTGCTGAGCAAAGAGCTAATTACTGGAATTAAAGATTCATGAGTACTCACTCAAATGGGAGCTTTTCATCATTAGGCTTAACACAGCGCACATAGTGAGGGGTGGTGGCGTTCAGCGTCTCCATCAGTAAAGAGAGGGAGCTGCAGAACTACATTTAACCACAGTATTTATTAGAAATGACCAGAAACATAATCTAACTTTTACTCCATATGCACTGGTACAAACAGAATGTTACATAGTCTTCAACTGAGTTCAATCCACAGAAAGCAGGGGAACAGAGTAAACATTTTCACCTTATCTCCCACAGATGTTCTCAGCTGCTTATTGGCTGGTTTCACCGAAGGCCTGGCTGGCTTCACCTTGACAGCTTTGCTGGTCACAGTGTTTTGCTCCTCTTGGAAAAAGTTGGCCAGAAAGGAAAACTGATAACACATGCAATACAGAAAAAGTGCTGAGATAAGTAATCTTCTATCAAACAGCTTTCATTTTACATACATATGCATATATTTTTGTCATAGAAAATGGCAATTGATCACCTTACTGGCTTTCATAGTGTCCACCAGTTCTTCATAGAGAGCATCTCGGTTTTTCTCAAGAAAACCTTTGCATTGATATTCCACCTGTTAAGAGAAATTGAAAGCAGTCAGAAATTCCAAGCTTCTATAGCTTTGGATAGCTATTTATAGCAGTGACAGCAGCAAACTGGGTCACTGGACTCCACCTTGTCTGCAAAGTGTTGAATCACAAATGCCTCATTTGATAACCTGGGCTTCTCAAACATAGGATTGGCTTCTAGGTAGTTGTACAGCTTCTGCAACCAGCTCTGATCAGTGCCTTGAGGGAACTGTGAAGAAAACAAATTTAAATGGCAAGACAGACATACAGTCAAGTAAAAATCAATTTAAGGAACTGAAAATCTTCACTTCTTACTAAACATTCTTCATCAAGTAAGTCAAGGATCCCCATCTTTGCTTCGATCAGGTCGATTACAGGCTGATTGTCATAGAAATCTATAAGCGTCCATGGGATGTTCTCTTTCATGTATTCCTCTTGCTCCAACTTGAACACATGCTGAGTAAGAAACTAAACAGCATTACCCTCTGAGCTGATAAAGTGGTCTGTGAAGTTATGTAGTGATTCTGGATGATGAAGAAACATACCATGTTAAACTGCTGTTGGAGTTTTTCATTTGCATAGTTGATGCAAAACTGCTCAAAACTGTTGATGTCAAAGGTTTCAAAGCTAAGGATAACAAACGAATATCATTATTGGTGAGATACAGAGAGACCAGCAGAAGACAGAAGAAGTGTTGTATCCGGATTACCCATAGATGTCCAGAACACCTATGAAGGCATGCTGCTTTCCAGGAACCTGCAGTGCTGTGTTGACCCGGTTAATTACGCAGTCAAACAGATGAGCATAGATCTGTTTAGCAAGAGCATCTCTGGCAGCTACTGCCCGCTCCATTGATACCGGCTTCACAACTGTTTCAGTCACCAGAACAATCCTCCGATTACACAGCCAACGCACCAGTTCCTCTGTGTTTACGCCCAACAACTCACAAAAGACCACCAGGTGAGGATCGCTGGGCTGCAAAATACACAAACCACGTATTGTACTTAACATGGTTAAACGTTTTGTACATATTCATGAAAAATTACTCACAGAAACTGACGACTTGTCATCTCCCAACTTTCTGATCTCCACGTTCCCCAAATGCAGAATTGCTGCCAGAGCTTTGAACACATCTGACTGAAAGTCCTCCTTCAGTCCTGGAGAGCAAAGTGAAAAGTGTAAATCTAACATCAAAGTTACATTAAAGTCAAGCCGCAGAATAACAGTTGGCCATTACCCAGCATGGCGAAGGTTCGCTGAGTCTCTTCCATGTCCTTCCTGTCATTGACACCTTCAATTGTTATGTCACCACCCATGCAGGTGTACCGGAACTTATCTGCACTCACTGCAAATGAGACAACATATTATCTCTTTATACATACACAGTTGTGCATGATTGGTATGCTTAGACTTATATTTACAAAAACTCTGGACTCAGTTAAATGTAAACAAAAAGTATAGTTCAGTGCAAATATTACTCAAAATGCTCACATTGAGTGTGATGCCAGGATGAGAATGTTTTTGCATCTCCCCCTTCTTTTACAGTAGCCGTTTGTCATTAGTTAATTAAGCGTAACAACAATGAAACAGAGGCAGCTCTATGTCAGACCCCCAGAACAAACCCCTCAATACAAACACTTACACAGTCTCAGGTTCTTGAACTCTGGTGAGTCTGCACAGGAACACATTTGATAAAATATGTGATAATTACGCTCATCGTCTGACTAGAAAAAAAACACAAAAAACATAAAACCAAATAGTTGAAGTCGTTGTTGTAAATCAGGTAGGACAAAAGAAAAATTTTAATGCATATAAAAAAAAATATTCCTTTCATGTGCTACCTGAAAAACAACTCTGGATTTTTCTAAGAGGTAGGTCCTCATGTTCGCTCCAATGATCCGGTACCTCCTGTCAAAGCTGATCTCTGTGTATTTTCCAAACCGGCTGCTGTTGTCATTCCGGGTGGTTTTTGCGTTTCCTATTGCCTAATAAGAAAACAACAACAAACTCCTCACCCCTGTGCATGGTATGACAGCATATACTGTAGCCCTGCATTATATCAGTTGTAACATATCAACTTTGCTGGCTTTTAGTTGACAGAGCAGCTTTGTATTGCCTTTTGAGAAAAGCTCTTGATCCAGTAAAATAATAAATTAATAAATTAATTAAACATACCTCTGTTATTGGATTGGATGCCAACACTTTGTCTTCAACTCGGGTCTTACTACCTGATTTGCTTACAACAGCAAAGTACCGCATTGCATATCGAGCAGACACTGTTTTGCCAGCTCCAGATTCCCCACTGACAATGATAGACTGGTTCTTGTGGTTTCTGAAAATGAAAAAAAGGGTATATAATGCTGCTTTACTACCGTTGCTGTACATTCAGTGACAATATGAGGTTTTATTACCTGGCCATCTGTTTGTAAGCCTCCTCTGCCACTGCAAATATATGAGGATCCATGTCTCCCATGTTCTGCCCTGAGTAAGCATGAATGATTGCATCTCCATAGATATGAAGCTGTTTATAAGGATTTACAGCCACCAAAATTATGCCTAAAAATAAGGAAACAGCACAGTCTGACCCAAAAGTACAACCTGCCTTCCAGTGACTCAGCACTCAGGAGTATATAGCAAGGTAAGGTTTATGAAAACTGTACCGCAGTAGGTATAGATGATTCTGGATTCCACAAATCTGACTTTGAGATTGTGCAGGACTGCAGGCTCATGCAGGTAGCTCAGAGCTGTCAGGTCATTTTCTCCAACTAAGATATCCGGGTTTCGTAGAGGAGGGAATTGGGGTTTAGATGGGTCAACAGGGTAGCGGGACTCCTGTGAAGTGACACATTATATAAGAGTGAGGCTCGGCTTATGATTACCTCTGTTATAAAAATCTTCTAGCTGTATATGAAGGTTGAACTTGTTGCATTTTACTTACAGTGCCATCTTCAAAAAGTAGTTCAAGTACACTATCTCCAGGTTGGAAATCTCTTGTAATTTCAGCTGATTTCCACACATGTTCTGCATCTGGTAGCCACACTTTATTATACTGAGAGAAAACATTTTAAAAGTGACAGATCAATAGTTGTATTATCTATTATGCTCTGCTTGTTTCCTGGGGGGTAATTAGTTTCCTATATCCTCATCGATCATATTGTATCAAATGAGACTGTAATTGGACATTTAAATGATATATCTTTTCATTTTAATTAGATTCCTACAGATACAGTGTGAAATACTTGCATACAACATTCTGACAAAGTTTCCATATGTCTTCAATGCTCCAAACTGTATGGAAATTCTTATGAAGAAGTAAAAGTTTATTTTACCCTCGTGTAGAGCTCCGTTAAAGCCATGTTTGTTCATTACTCTCGTAACTGCTGTTAAAATTATTTTAGTATAACACCTATGTCTCTGCGATCCCCAGGTTGCCATCGAAGTTCCTCAATAGTTCTCAGAAGTACAAATCACACAAAAAGTTTCACCAAGTTACTTCTCAATTCCGGTCGTAACCATCAAAATAATAGTCATGCTGAAATGATTGTTTATTTAACGTATAATCAAGTATACTTTAACACGGGGGGTGTCAAACTCCGGTCCTCGAGGGCCGGAATCCTGCAGGTTTTCATTGTTTCCCTGATCTAACACACTTGACTGGTATTAATGGGTTATTGTGAAGAAGTTGACAAGAAGCTATCGGATCCATTTGATTTTATTGAGGTGTGTTGGACCAAAACCTACAGGATAACGGCCTTTGAGGACCGGAGTTTGACACCCCTGCAAATACAAAAAATTTCTTCTCGATACACATTTTACTTGTTCTCCCCCAGCTATTTAAATGTTGCCAGTATTGTGTTACGTTCCAGTATTACAGTGTACTTTCAGCACGTTTATCTTTCGTTTGGTTTTTCAGAAGTCATGTCCATGTACTTGGTTTTTATTTATTTTTTTCAAATGGCTCATGAAGTGGAAGATGATGTTCGTTTATTGTAATATGAAAGCCGTGGATGACAGCTGAAAGTTCATGAATCCAGTTGATAAAACCACCTTTATTTTTTACACTACAACTGACTATCTTCCTGTTTCTCGTCTCTTCCCGGCTAGCTTTTCACGCACCTGTGGGAATTTTGACTGTCCCCGCCCTTCACCCCGTCTCATGACAATGACTTAACTGGGTGGGTGTGCTCGTCATGATCAAGGATCCTTGCAACAAAACAAACCGGATACAAACATATGTGAGCACATTAAGGCCATTTTCCCACTAAAACATATTGTAAAAACAAACAAAAAATCTAGCTAATTCACAACGTAATGCCCAATAAAAGCGTACCTACAATACTGACAGAACAGTGGACAAGCTCAACGCAGAGGCGTTTACAAGAAAACATTCCTTCTGTGGGCACAAGGAACTTTCAAGGCTACAGGTTAATCATTTGTCAATTTAAATACCTGTTCACATGCTTAGCATTTTTAAATAAGGGCAAATTCTGAAATTCTCAAGAGGTAAACATATTCTTAGTAAAGTGCTGGTAAGCTCTCTAGTCTACTAAGAATGTGTGTTGATGATCCCTGTTTGATTTATTAAAAACTTCTGTTTCTTTTCTACGCTTCGGCATCTTACCGGACTTGAAAATGACTCCACTTTTAAGCATTTCAAATAATCTTCCTGGAAAGCCAGTCTTTAAAATGACCAACATTAAGACTTACTAAATACAAAGCATGATTTTTAATTCCTCCAGCTTGTCCCAACACAGATACTTTAAAATTACAGTAGTCATTGTAGAAATATATAATTAGATACAAAACTGTATTCCTGAATTGTAAGACATTTCTAACATTTTTTTTTAAACAGACTTTAACATTTTAGCTTCAGCCATAAAAAAATCTTAGTTCCAAGCTTCTAGAAATATTCTTATGGAGTTTACAAACAAGACACAAAATTT
This sequence comes from Rhadinocentrus ornatus, assembly GCA_037177495.1. Lineage (NCBI taxonomy): Eukaryota > Metazoa > Chordata > Actinopteri > Atheriniformes > Melanotaeniidae > Rhadinocentrus > Rhadinocentrus ornatus. The sequence continues at coordinate 20,990,846 of JBAMHW010000010.1, read as the reverse complement.
ACTAAATATTAATGTGTAAAATGTCCCACTTTCTTTCCAAAGTTTAGACATTATCTTCCAGATTCCATAATGAACCAATGTTCACAAAAAGCAGCAGCAACATAATAGTTGCCTGTGATGTGTGCAAGAGAGGACTTCAACAGATTTTTTTTTTGTGTTTAGTTAGTTTAGTTGTGTTTAAACTCTTTGTCTCGACTGAATCACAGGCTTTGTATCAGATGATCTAGACGCGGGTAAGGAAGCTCAGGTTGAGGCTTGTGGGGATCTGAATGGTCTCCAGAGCCACAGAGGACGGTGTGAATGGAAGGGTGACAGAGAAGATTTTCTTAGCGTCCATCATTAAGGTGGATGACTCAATCCTGTCTTTCAAAAGGCCCTAAAAAGGTGAAAAGTGTTGGAAGATATTACAACTGCATATATGGTAAACCTAAAAATAAAAAACCTAAAATATTTTACTCACTTTAATAGTTGTGATGAAAGTGTGGGACACTCGTTCTTCAAACTCAATTACTGGGGTGTACAAGGTCAAGATTTTAACAATCTGTCAAGAAAAGATAGCAGTGATCAGAGCAATAGGAAAATATTACATGTACAAATTTAGAAAGTTGAGCTTTTCTGATTCTGGACCTGTTCTGTGGTGAGGGCACTGCACATGTCGCAGATTGCTCTGGCATCTGCTTCAGTGTTTTTCTTGATCTGCAGAAGCTGTGCAGCCTGTATGAGAGGCTCCAGAGTCTGCTTTGCACCACAGTCTGCCAGCTCCCTCTCTGTCAGCCATTCCTCCAACTGCCAAACATTGTACCTGAGGCAAGACAGGAAATGAAGAAGAAAAAAAATCTAGATTAAACCCACATACTTTCAGAGTAAATCCACACTTTCATCAGTTCTGTGCCAACACAATAATAAAAACTCAGTTTTGTGTGAAATCCGTGTACAAATATTCTTAAAATATTTAGAATGTTCCCACTCAAACATTGGCTTTGCCATTTATTTCATTCACTGTGAACATATAAGCTAGTTTCAAATCAAGTGTGGGAACAAGAGGACTCATATGTGATCAATCATGCTTTTGTTTAAAAATGGAAACTTCAGGAAAAATTATGGTTTAAAAATTAAAGACTAATGCAATATGAAGTTAATTAGTTAGAAACAGTCTTGCTCTTTGTAAGAGTTTGACTTTCAGGCATTTAATTATAGAAATATGATCATGGTAATGATCCTAAATTGGTCACTACTATGAGTGAGCACATGTGGTTGTTTCTCTGTGGTGCTGCGATAAACTAGCAGCTTGTCCAGCGTGTTCTCTGCTTGTTGTACAATAGTGTCTATGATCCAAAACAGGATGAAGCAGGTGTAGAGAACAGATGGATGGCCTGATCTTGCTGATCATTGTTAGTGACCAATTCTAGTTCAGTGATAATGCAGTGGGCACTTACATGTTAATCAGACCAACAGCCACGTATGAACAAAGAAATAAATCCGATTCATATGCTTAATTAACTAACTACAATATCATGACCAATGTATTCCTGATAGTACCTGATCTGCAGGCCTTTGCTCCATGAGCACATGTCCTTCCGCAGCAGCAGGTGATTGAGTGTAACCGCACAGATGATATAAAACTGCTGCTTGACCACCTGTTTGATGAGATCCAAGTCCATTCCATTCTGACTCATGATGGTGTGGAAGAAGCTGAGACGCTGAAGAAGGACTTCTACAGTCACAGCCTCTTCAGGGAAACTGGTGCTTCTCTTCCTCAAGCCTGTCGGTTTGGACCCTAAAACACCCTGTATTGTCTCGTGCTCCAGCATGCTTGCCACTAAACATAAAGGCACAAATTGAGAGAGAGACCTCAGACTTAGTAAGAATATGATGATCACTACCATAGAGAGTGAGATTACGTCCTCTTACGTATAAGGGGCTGCAGGATGTTCTCCGTGCATTTAATGAGCTGACGGTATATTTGGATGGCCAGATCCCCAAAAAGCTGATGGTACTCTGACAATTCAAAATTAATCAGGCAATGCTCATTCTGCTTCGGAGTGTTGTGCATCATAAAAGCCTACAGGACAGAGGGATTATATATCCATCCAGGTTTAATTAAAGCAGTTAGAAATGTAAACAAAAAAGTGATATCGAACCTAATTAAGCTCACCTCATCCCCACTGTACTGCTTCAGACAGTTCATTAACCTGCATGAGTTGGCCAGCCAGAACGACACCACTTCAAAGTCATTCTTCTTCTGCAGAAACGGGTGAAATTGTGTTAAAACAGTCATTTCATTTTCATGAATCAAAGTTAAATAACACACCTTTATGACTCCTTTGATGCTGCTGATGGTAGAATTGAGCAAAGTGCTGACTCTCTTCTCATCATTCACATTGTCTGCATATCGTAGGCACAAGAAGATGATGTAGGCTGGAAGACCCGGAATGAAGCTGACAGCGACACCACGAGGCTTCAGATCTGAGAACATTCCAACGTTAATGTTACATTAAAAGTACTGTTTCCACTGTGCATACATTTTTCTTTAAACTTGGAAATAAAAAATAAAAAAGTATCTACAGATCAGAAGGCTGGCTCACCTACGACCAGATTCTTTAGCAAGCGGCTTGCGTCACTCTCCTTGTACTCCAACATGCCCTGGTACTCCTTCTCCTTGCGGGTGATATTCACTGCTCTAACAGGAGCGCTCATCACAGAGGCACTATTTGTTTGCTGGGCACTTGCTAAACAGCAATGACATAAATTGAGAATTAATGCTTTGTTTAAATAATCTTTACAATACAAGTAAATCTATGTAGAAAGAGGTTCTCTGGGACTACCTTCAAAATCTTCAACTTTTTTCATATATAATTTAAGTTGTTTCTTCAACTTTCGTATGGTTTTGTCCTGTTTTTCTTGATGCTCCATTTGCTCCTGAAATTAAGAAGTTAAATGAAAAAAAGAAAAATTGTAAAATCAAAATTAAAAAGTGTCACACAAAACAGATTTTTTATGTCAATCTAAAAATATATTTAATCAAGAAGTTAAGCAAAGATTTACGTTTGTAACCTTTCATTTCGATGAATGGCTGCATGGTGAAAATACTTTACAAGCATAAAAAGGCAGAATGATAGATCTTGAAGGTCTGAACAGGCAGTGAGCAGACTTACTAGGTTCTCGTTGGTAAGCCGTGAGATCTCGTGTTTCAGGCTTGCCTCGACTCGAGCACCTTTAGGCAGGAGGAGGCTCTCAGCTAACAGTTTTTCCTGCTGCTCTTTTTCATCCCTTAGCTTGTTCATCTCTTCAGCTAGCTTCTTGTACTTCTCATTGTGATGATGCTCCAACTTCTGCATCTGGCTCTCCAGAAGCCTGCAGGAAGGATTGATAGGATGTAGCTCCATTGAGCATGTATGTTTGGATGCATGTTCACATTATTACATTCCTACCTGTTGGTTTCCTTCAAACCTTCATAGGCAAGCCAGAGCTCTCCATCTTCATTCAGTGTATGAATGTCAATGGACCTGAAGAGAAACATTAGAAAGTTAATATAAAACAGCTGAGGAGAAACAATGGGAAGATATTTTGCATTTTAAAAAGTACAGTAACTAGCTGTGTTGTTAAAAGAAAGGGTAATAAAAAACAGCAGCAAGCTTGGCATACTGTTACTGGCATAAAAACAAATACCTAAATTTACCTTTGGTATGTTTTTACTATAGTTAATGAAAAACAAGGCTTCAATGACTTGTAAATTATTTCATTCTGTTATATTTACATTCTTCATTGAGTCCCAACTTTTTTTTTTTAATCTACTTTTTTTTTTTAGCAAGAAATGATCAGACTGGCATCAAATCAGTTCAGTCAGGTGTGTTAGACCAGGAAAACAATGAAAACCTGCAGGATACCGACCCTGGTAACAGTGTTTTGACCAGAAATGGCTAAAAATGCTCACAAAAGTGCATTTAGCAAGAAATGATTAAATGACAATTGCATTTAATCAGTTTTAATATCTTATGTAGCCTTTCATTCATTCATTGATTAGAGAAAACCAAATTCATTGTGTTTAAGACTTTTTAAAACCCGCTGGCTAGCATGCAGAAAATACACAAAGCCATATGGGCCTTACCTGTCAACATCTTGAAATGAGGGAATTTCACTCAGATTTAACTTCACAGTTTCTCCAAGTAGAGAGTCCTGGAGGCCAGTTAAATGTTTTTATTATCATCTTTCTTCACCAAGTTCTGATGAATTTTTGTCAAAGCATCCAGTTTTACTTGACTTACATATAGAAATAGCAAATAATGTCATTTAAATTCTTACCCTATGTTTAAGAGCCTCTTGGCGAACCATATGCGATCGGAGGAGTAGCACTTCTTCTTTTCGCAACTCCAGCTCATCATTGGAAGAACTCAGTTGCTCCAGTAGGATTCTGTAGGACAAAGAACCAGGGGCGGGGGGCGCTGCATCGCTATTCTCATTGGTCAGAGACTTCCGTAGCACATTTAGATCCTGCTTTAGTTTCTTGTTTTCAGACTCCAGTTCTTGTCGCTGAATTAAAAACATTTATAAAATCAAACATTTTCAAATGCATGCTCTGTCTGTGTTTTTTTCAGTTTGTAAATACAAAGATAATTTATCATAGTCTGTTAAAAGGTAGTTGCAAAACCCTGATATACCAAATCACACCTTCAGTGTTTCCAAATCCAGTTCTGCTCTGCCGACAGTTTTCTGCTCTTCCACTTCCTTTTTCAGAAAAAAATGCACAATGTCAACAAGTATGCAATAAACAAAAATCACCATCTTTCTTTTTTAATAACATTTGATTTTTTTTAAAGGTAAAAAAAGGAATTTCATACTTTTGCTTTTTGTTGTTGCACTTCTTCTCTTTTATCCAGCTGTTGCCAAAGTGACCGATTTTCCTGCTCCAGTTCCTTTACTCTTCTCTGGAGTTTGAGAAGGATGGGCAGGTCCACTGTTGTCTCTGCCTCGTCCTGACAAAACACAGCAAGCATTAGCGGATAAATCTCTTCACAATTTAGCTAGAATGCTGCACTAATAGGATTACAACACAGAGAGCATATGACATTTTTCCAACAGTTGTTCCTATGGGTGAATATAATTTTCCATCTAGGTGTTTTTTTTTAATAATTAATCAAAAAAATATAAATATATATGGAGGAGTTTATTTAAATTTCCAATATTTTTTGTTTGGAACCATTAAAATGTTTCCCGTACTCTCAAACCCATTCTTCTCATGAAATAATTCATGTCATTTAGAAAATTTGCTCATAAACAAACTTTGCAACATGTACTTTATTTACATAGAATAACAACTTTATGGTGTTAAGACGATATTGTTAATTACGTCCTTATGAGACACAACATAGTTTTTCTTGTCAATACAAAAATAAAAATACAAGTAGGTTACAGCAACCATTTACAGTGTACATTACCTCCGCTTCACCCTCTGTAGAATCTAAGCTCTGAGAAAACTCAGACGAGTTACTGCTGTAGTTGGAGTCTGTCCTCTTGAGACTAGATTTGTTTGAATTCTAGTTAAGAGTGAGAGAAAACTATTAAAATCCATTTTAATCATATTTAGAGACTGTGTGAGGAATTTAATCTAATCAGTACTGTAGACCCTGTTATATAAGAAGTCATATGACATTGAATTAGCTGTTAAGTTAAAACACAAATTATTGTTGACAATTCAGTATCCTGCGGAAATAAAATCTTTTTCCTGGGTCTGCTGGTTGGGCAGAAGATCCTTCTGAATTGTTTATAGGATGAAAGGAGAGTGATAAATTGTGGCTGGGCTGGATTTTAGCTAGACTGAACAGTCAGGTCTAAATTTGTTCCATCATAAAAAAAAATGTCTTCAACTTTACACAGTTGAAGAAATTTAATCTGATGTTCTGATAACATTTAGCCTTTTCTTCCTGCTGGAAACTGGCTTCAGTAAGCCCATCATGACAGAGTAAAAACTTTTGCTTTATGACTAGATCTTGACATCTGTGTCCTCTTTAATTCTAAAATCAGATCAACATTCAAAGTAAAGTAAAAATAAATTCCTCACAATGTTGAAACTCATCTCCTCTTTCAGGTCTCTGTGTCGTTCCTCTAGATGCAGATGTTCACTCAAAAGGCTTTGGTATCGAGAACGTTCTTCATTTAAATCCTTCTCCAGCTGTCTGGTGTTCTCAGAGTTGGTTTTAATCTCTGAGTCAAAACAGTTCTGTTTTATTCAACTTTTTCTTTTACATTTAGGGATTACTGGTGAAAGGTAATAAAGGTTTGAGGTGAATTATTCAAATACCTGTCAGCTGTTGAGCTTGTTCAAGGATTTTCTTGTTCAGTTCATCTTTATTGCTCATTAACAAGTTCTTCTGCATATTAAGCTCATCGATCACCTGATTAGAGGACACAAACATATATTTTTGGTAGTTTGTCATATTCATTTTAACTGTCATGGCTTTAGAAAATAATAAAATGTAAAAAAGAAAGTGCATTCAGCAATATTTTCAAGTTCTCGGTTGGGATTCATTCTGATCCTTTTAGAGTCACATATTACTGTTGTCCACCACACACAACTAAAAAAAAAAGCTAGACTGATTGTAAGACTGCTCCTAACTTTCTTTAACTTATTTTCTCATCATGACAGCTGATAATATAACCAAAAGGTATTTTCTTTATTTTACTATTCCAGAGGAATACATAGACAATTCAAATTCAGTTTTGCAGGCTCTTTAGTGACTGTTGAGTTAACCTACCTGTTCTGTCTGCTCCTTGAAGATCTTTGCCTGCACCTGTAGCTCCTCTTTCTCTCTGCGGATGTTGTCCAGTTCGTGTTGAAGGAAGGATAGCTGGTCCAGCAGTGAGGGAACTTTCTCTGCTTTGGCTTTCACTTCCTGCTCTAATATACGTAGGTTTTCTATCTCTCTGTTCTGTCTGTCTCTCTCATTAGTGTGGGTCTTCTCCAGAACACACAGCCTCTCACTGAGCTCTCTGTTTTCTTTATGCTGCAGGGGGAGATACAGACACATGGTTTGCATGTGATGTGACAACTCCCAATGACATAATGTTTCTTCAGCTGCATTTTTAATGTTATGATTTCACAATAAACTGCAGAATAAAAACTAAACATCCCTGCTCACACAACACTCACCTGCTCATTTATCTTGTGCTGCAACTGCATAATCTTGTTTTCCATTCCAACGTTAAGCTTCTTGAAGTGCTCCACAGAACGTGCCTCTACTTTCAGCTTTTTGAGCTCTTTCTTGGCCATCATGCGACGCACACAGCTCTGCAGCAGGACGATGACCGTCAGGGTGCGTCTGTAACGCTGCTTAGCAAGCCAGCCTCTCACCCACCTCTGAATGACCACCACTTTTTGCTCAAACATCAACTGTAAAAAAAAAAAAAAAAAGACCACCTGGTGATGACCAGACTCTTTTCAAAAGTTGATAGTGTGATTACATTACAGGAACATCTGGGCTTTCATTTCATTTCAAACATTGTGTAAAAAATGCAACAATAAATTGACCAGTTAAGCTTCTAAATTCAATTATCTTAGTATGAACAAATTGCAATTATCCAACCAAATGTAAAGGGAGATTGTGGAATTATACTTTTTAAACCAATCTTGTTGTTACCTTATAGTACTGCTTTCTTGCCATGTAGACCCTCCACATGCACTGAATGGTGATGGCTGCAGAGCGAAGATGCAGGTAGTGTCTCCTTCTCACCCACATTTGCATATTGCGCTGAATGACAACAGCTGCTCTGGTTTGCCGAAGAAACTTGACAAACCTGACAGAAAAGAGAAACATTTCAGAAAGATTCTTTTGATATTTGTACTGCTTCTTAACAGATTACCTTGTCATCATTTACCACATCCACTCACCTGCGTGCCTGGTGACCCCGTACATGTTTCTGAATGGTGATGGCAGATTGTCTCATCCTCAGATATTTTTTGCGGGCCAGCCAGCAGCGGATAGTCTTCTGGATACAAACACAAGCCAAGCGCAGTTTGTCAGAACGAAGCTTCTCCAAGTAAGCCACTTGACCAGCCCTGAAGAAGATTTTGTTTTTCCCAAACTGGTATTTCTCCTGGTCCTAGGAACAAAATATAAAAAAGTGGAATATGTAATGTGTCATACTGCAGGAAACATTTATTTTATTATTGTCAGGAGAATAATTTAATCATTTATACCTTTACAAGTTTTCCCAGGAGATTTTTGCACGCCTGTTTTTTATCCGGAAGTGCATCCTTTGGCTTCATGAGGACACGGTAACGACTAAAGAATTCCTGATAGGTCCATCTGTAGTGTTCATATCATAATAATGCTTTAAAGACAAATTGTTCCCATAATATATACAAACTAAAGTATTACAAACATAACTGTTTATGTGGCTGCTCATGGCCCTGCACTCTCCATCATAGGCTCATATGCCTGATGCTGACATGTTACCTAGATGGGAAACCTGCTGCTGAGATCCGGATTGTTTCCAGGATGCCACATGCCCGAAGCTGCTGCACAGCCCTCACAGGGTCCAAGCTTTACATAAGAAAACAGAGATGCCCATTTAAAAGAAAGAGAAAAAAAAAATACAAGTCTTACATGCGCAGTTGAAGATTGTGAAACAGAAAATTTAAAAAAATCCTCACATGAATGGGGCTTTAAGGTCATTTGGTTTAATGCAGCGTACATAGTGAGGGGTTGTAGCATTCAATGCGTCCATCAAAAAATGTAGAGATTGTCGAAACTGAATGAAAAACAGAAATAAAATTAAAACCAGAACTTCTTGGTAAGTAAATATAAAAAAAATGCATGCAAATAAAAATCCCTTTAAATGTTTCAAGTTCCATATGTCACATCATTTCCTTAACTACTACCAACACTGAAACCTTTAATTTTAATATAATTTCTCAAACCTTCTCCACAATGATGCAAGAAAAACTGCAACTTTGCGACAATCTTTCACATCACCAAATGCTCTATCATGCTCTCACCTGCAGTCCAACAGTCTTCTTATTATCCTTCTGGGTCGGTCCAGCTCTTCCACTGGTTAGTTTGTTAGAGAAACCTGTTCCCTTGTCGTCATCCTCAAACAGCTTCAGCAGTAAATCAAACTAAAAGAGTTTTAAAAGGCAGCAACAAAACAGTGTTGTCATTTAACAGCAGATGGCAGTGTTTTCCATCTAAAATTAAAACATGGGTCTATTTCCTCCAATAGTTATGTCTGAACAATTCAAGGGTGTGCCCACTAACTTGCTATATAAAAAATACTCAATAGTTATTTGGTTTTGGCTTCTTGGCACTCAAGAGATGTGATAACATTAATTTCCACTTAATGTCTTACATTGACCTTCACATGACAGACTTATTGAGATATGGCTAAGAAAAGTGAGACTTTGCTTAGAGGACATAATTTCACCTTGCTCTTTTTCAGCACATTTATCTGCTCCTCATTGACTGTGTCCTTGTTTTTCTCGAGGAAGCCCACACACTGATACTCCACCTAGGCACAAAGGATCTGGTCACACAGTGTTCTTTGACTGAAAGGGCAAAGGTAGTTCAGAGACTGAGAAATACTGATTAGTAGTTACAATTTTAAAATTTCCACTTGTGGTAAACAAATGCTGACACTGTAACCTAAATTAAAAGCCTGTTATAAACTATAAAGGACTAATCATCAGTCTATCAAAGGGTGAACTTATATGCATGCATTCAAACCCCTGAGAAGTCTCATCTTCTCCAAGTTAAACAATGATGAGACACAAAGACCTGGAGGAACCCCGGATACAAACGCAAAATGTGGGCAGTGTAAACCAATGGAGTTCAGTATAATCTCAGTATGAGCTACAACATTGTGTTTCACCTTGTCAGCAAAGTGGTGGATGATGAAGGCTCTATTTGATAACCTGGGTTTATCAAAGTGAGTATTCTGCTTCAGAAGGGTGTTGTACAGCTTCTGAGCCCATGTGTCGTCACAACCTTTGGGCATCTATGGAAAGAGGAAACGCTGACACATCAGTTAGTCATGGCATTACTCATAACCTCCACATTTAGTGTGGTGGAGAGCCAAGGGAGTTGTGAGCAGATTTTCAGTACGGGGAAAGAAAGTAGCGGTGCCTTTTTACCCTGCACTCCTCATCCAGAAGGTCCAGGACACCCAGCTTGGCCTCAATGAGATTAATGCAGGGCTGGTTATCGTAGAAGTCAATCAGGGTCCAAGGAATTTCCTCTTCCATGTATTCCTCTTGCTCCAGTTTGAAGACATGCTGGAAGAAGTGGAAGAGAAAAGTGGCTTGCATGCACAGCATGTTTTGATTTAAAAAAAAGAATGATTCATGTAATTTAGAAAATTTGGTCATAAACAAACAAAACTGTAGAAGAATCATACCAGGTTGAACTGTTGCTGCAGCTTCTCATTAGCATAATTAATGCAAAACTGTTCAAAGCTGTTCTTATCAAATGTTTCAAACCTAAAGAAAAATATATGTTTGAATCAATACACCACATCTGGCTAATCTGTTTAATTTAAATTGAAAATTAATGAACAAACTTATCAAAACATACCCATAAATGTCAAGCACACCAATGAATGAGAGTTGTTTGACTGCAGATTTTAAGGCATTGTTAATACAGTTCACGATCCAGCCGACGAGCCTGGCATAAATGTGTTTGGCTAAGGCATCTCGGCCATTGACCGCATTCATCTTGGAAACAGACTTAACAAAGGTTTCTGTAGTAGTCTTAAGTTTCCTGTGACATAACCAATGGGACATTTCTGCACAAGGCACCCCCATTAGCTCACAGAAAACTATCAGGTGGGCATCATCTGGCTGGAAAACATGAAGAACAATGATTTCACCAGGTTACATATCTATATCCTTGATACAACTTTCAGACAAAAAATGTTTACATAAAACTTTAAAAGACAACACATCCAGGCATAATCAGTGTTTACCAAGATGCTGCATCTATCTGCTGACTGATCCTTAACCTGCACATTGCTGAGATGGAGAATAGCTGACAGAATCTGATAAATTTCCATTTGATCACTTTCACCTACTCCTATAATGTAAACAAAAAAAATGAGCAATTATCAAGCACGCTGGGTAATTAAAAAAAAAAAAAGATCATTTATATATTTTAACCTGTAGATACACTTACCTAAGAGTGAGAAAGCTCTCCTGGTGCAGCACATCTCTTTGGCATCATTCACTCCACTGATGACAGGACTCTGACCCTGGTTAGTGCAGTGGAAGTCATCTGCACAACCTTCAAGCAATAACCATACAGAACCTTGTATTATTATTAATAATATTTAAATAAATTCATTTTCAAGTAATGCTATGAGTAAAAAGAGATGTTTTACATACTCACAGACCTAACTTGAAGGCTTTGAACTCTGGTAAATATGAGGAGGCACACAGCTGGTAGAATATATGATAGTTCCTTTCTCCATGAGCCTAGAAAAGGCACAGATAGAAAACTAGAGAAATACTGCAAAGGTATTTAGGATATTTATACTCATACTGATAAATTAGTTTGAATAAAATTAATTTAAAATGTCTTTAAAATAGGGGAAGATTGCTTAAAAGATGTTGACAAAATATGGTCATATGTCTTAGAGGGATTTAAGGTGTGTAGGGTGTGTAAAATCAATGTAGAAATTTACCTGAAACACAACTCTAGATTTTTCCAGTAAGTACGTTCTCATGTGAGCGCCAACTATACAGTGCTCTTTGTCAAATCCAATCTCAATGTACTTCCCAAAACGACTGCTGTTGTCATTCCTTGTCGTCTTAGCATTACCAAAGGCCTAGATCAAATAGATATGTAATATATCTATAACTTTCATCATTGTATAATAGCATTTTCAAACATTATCAAATATTACCTCCATGATGGGACTGGATGCAAGAACTCGCTCCTCCACATTGGCCTCCCCAGAGGAGCAGCTGACTGTGGCAAAGTAACGCATAGCGTACTTAGCAGAAACTGTTTTGCCAGCTCCAGACTCACCACTTACTATGATGGATTGATTTCTTTGGTCTCTGTGTGTAAATGTGCAAGCATACAGGCCAAAAATGAGGTTTGTGAGTGTCAGTGTAAAGGAAAACAAATGCACAACTTGAAATGTATTATGGTGGGTCAAAACCTGGCCATCTGTTTGTATGCTTCCTCAGCTACTGCAAAAATGTGGGGGTCCATATCCCCCATGTTTTGCCCACTGTAGGCATGAATGATGTCAGGCTCATAGATAGGAAGACTCTCATAAGGATTGATGGCAACCAGGACAATTCCTAAAATCCACAAAGAAAAAATTACTAAGTTAGACTCTTTAGTTATCCATCTCTGATTAAACCAGTGCATCCTAATAATGCAGCTATTCTGAATGTTGGCTTTTAGGCAGAAATATTTTTCCCAAATTTACTTATGTGCCCAGGGCATACACAAACCCTCTCGATCTACTCTTATTTTTCCTATTCAAGAAATATTAATTGAAATCTTTTGACAGGAATGGTTTTACCTTTTTACTGAATGACAATTCTGAGAAACTGAATCATTTTAATTTTTCCCCCAAAATTGAGAAGTGCTTACTCCTCAGGTGAGCTGACAAATGTTTTAAAAATTCTTAACAATTGTGTAGTCTGGAGATATTGAAAGAAAACAAAATTAAATTTTCCCTACATCAGGTCTGAACTAAAGAGTAAAAAGGCTGCAGGAGTGCTCGAGGCTGGAAGAAATGCAGCCAGGTAAGTGAATCGTTTTCTAACTTTCACACATATGCTTGTGCAGCCACAGTACCAAGTTATCAGAACCCCTGAGGATCAACCCCAAATAGTTCAGGCCTTGTGACCAACTTCTGTCAGAATCAGCTAAATACAACACGTATCCTATATACACGGTTTATGTGTGTGTGTGTGT
>JBAMHW010000010.1:20955752-20977823 GCA_037177495.1 Rhadinocentrus ornatus | reverse complement strand
TATATATATATATATATACACATATATACATACACACACACACATACACAGACAACACAATTGTGTTGTGTTCCTTTACAGGCAGTGTCTGCATTACAATAATAATCTGCTTAACGTACTGCAGATTATGTCAGCACATACAGTGAGTAAGGCTCCAAAGTCTACAGCGACAGTGATAGTGGGAGTCAAAAGAGATGAAGTTCATTACCACAGTAGGTGTAAATCAACTTGGAGTCTATAAAGCGCACTTTAAGGTTGTGTAGTACTGCAGGCTCATGAAGGTAGCTGAGAGATGTGAGGTCATTCTCCCCTACAAGGATATTAGGGTTTCTTAGAGGTGGCAGATTGTTGGTTTTGGGGTCTATTTTGTGCTCCACTCTCTGGAAAAAAATAAAATAAAAAGTATCTTTAAGTATGTACAGTCAAAAACTTTGAGAACAGCCAAAAGGTTTTAACATTAAAAAAACAACTATATGAATATAAGCAGATAGTTAAATACAAACATCAGCATCAGTTTTACCTGAACTTAAAGCTATCAAAGAAACAACTGTGTATGGCCTGCTCACACTCACTCAAGATAATACTTCGGCCTTATTTCCATGACTGACTTGCATGCCCAAACTCGACATAATAGCTGCAGGTAGCAGCAGTGCTGAGACAAAAATGTTCAACCCTGGCGCTTTATTCAGAAATTAGTCCATCTTATTTTAAACCAGCACATACACCAGTAGTAATCAGTTTTGTAAAGTTGCAAACCAGAGCAAAAAGTGTTTGCCTTGCATGATAATGTGTGCATTTCCAAAAGTGCAGTTGCAATATTATAATTATAATAAGGAAATTTATGAGGCTGTTCCCAAAAGTTCTTGTTGAGAAACGAGTGCCTGGCTCTCTGTCAGAACACCACACATACCCATTTCCACCTCATTGCCTGCATCACCCTGGGTGTGACCATCTTAATGTGCAGTATGTGGCATTTGACTGCCTCACCGTGCCATCCTCCAGCTGCAGAGACAGCGTCAGGGCGCCTGCAGTGTAATCTTTGATAAGCTCTGCTGACTTCCACACTTCTGCTGCATCTGGGAGCCATACACGGGCATGCTGGAAAGAGGGAAAGAGGGTCATAGCATTTCGACCACTGATCTTACAGTTACATAGTCCTTAGGAATGGGCAGCATATATAACCTGAAGTCAGCAGACAGCAGTCATGCGTATAATGTGGATGGATATGGGTTAGATTATGTGGCAGCTTTTATAGAAAAGTCATTAATTATTGTGAGGGCTCAAAAGTTGTTCGACAAACATCTCAAGCTCGCAAGTACTCATCAGTACAGACATAGCTGCTGAGTTACCCAATGATAAAATTAACTGACAAGCACGAGCTAGGCAGAGAAAACCGTTGAGTACTGGCTAATTAAATCCAGTACACCTACCTTGGAGTAAAGTTCAGAGGTTGCCATGTTCTCCCACTTGTTCAGTGATCCTTCAGAAACCTTCTCTGCCCGCAGAGAAAAAGGCGACACATTTTAAAACCACTGAAGATAATCAGGAGCTTTTCTGGTCTCCCCCTCAGAGTTGCTGCGCTCAACCAACTGAAGGATTGAGCTGCTTCCACAGTTGCCAGTCAGCTGCGCGTGCCCTGACACGTCGTGCTCTCGCGGGTCAAGTGCGCCCCCCAACGATCAAAAAACTGAAGTCGTCGTTATTAGTGATTCATTTTGTGGCTTGTTTGACCTTTGTTTCACTATCTTTAACATTTTTTGTTTAATGTTTGTTGCGTTTGTTGGTTTTATTGTGGTGCAGATTTTGCAACAGAATGCTGATGTTGTGGCTATATGAACCTTTGCTAGAAAACTGAAAAATGATGCTATTAAGAGCCTCCTGAAGTCCATTATCAATGCCTCAGCCCTAGTTACTGCTAGGCTAGTAATGACTAGTAATGATTCCTGCAGGTCCTATTTAGCTTTGGGTTTTGTTTGAGCCCTGGTTTGTGTCTAGTGTAGCACAACCAGGTTCTTCTCCCTCTACTTCAGAGCTACTCAGTTCGGTCCTACGATGGCTGCAATCCATCAGGTTTTCCATGTATCCCTGCTTCAACACACCTGACCTAAATTAATTAGTCATTGTACAGAACTTGATTGGCTGTTAGATCCATTTAATCTAACAGATTAAATTTAGGATTTAGTTAGGATCTTGTAGGACCGAATTGATTAGCCCTGTCTACTTTATTAGAGCTGCTGTCACTGGATTAAATGGGCGATGTGGTACCAGTGGGATCTTCCCCTCATACAGTGCTTCCTTGTCAACACATTTTGCACAAGACAAAATTTGGGACTATACAGTTATACATGACGGTACAGTTGTCAAACACATGCAAGTTACTGAAGTAGAGTTTTAGAATCAAATTACACTATGTAGGTGTATAATGCAGGCATGTTTAAAGACATTCAAAACTCGCGCTTCTATCACAACCTCCTTTTCCCCTTCATCCTGTTCCCACAAATACACATTTTTTCAGAACAGACCTAAATAGATGCTAAGATGTTCATTTTCCCTCAGAACAATAACTCCTGCATTAGGAATGCTTCTTATTCTCACAAACCCTTTGTAGCATGACGGTGGTACCAAAGTAAACTTGGAGAAAATGGACTGTATCACAGTATAAGCCAGTTACAATGTCTTTGTACAAATACCAAAAAAATCAAGTTACACAGAACCTTACCAATGTTTAAGTGTACACAGAATATGATCAGTGTTGTAGATGTTGAAACCATCTGTTCTGTGCATACATCCCCCATTCTTGCATTTTCATACCAAATGGAATAATTTGGGTTGAGCAAAGATATATAAATTAACACAAGAACACATTCACATGAATCTAAATTATGCAAAACTATTTTATTTACAAAACAAATGGCACAGTGTGTCTGCACAGTAAATGCAAATGCACACTTCAGACATGTCCTGGGAGTTTCTTCCCATAAAATCCTAAGTTATTCCAGTCAGAGAAAGACATTTCAGACAAGACATACAACCAAGATCTCACTGAGGGAGCAAATATTGCTTAAGAGGAACAGCAGTTCATCACTTCAAGGCCATTTTAGAGGTCAGTATGAGGTGGAGATCAGCAGCAAGTCATTGCAAACCAATGTTACTAGTATGACTTTAACACAAGTGGCTACAAAGCATGTATCATCTAGTCTTCTGTACTCTGAAAGCTAATAATTAAATAGAAATACACAGTGAAAGACACACAAGGTTGAGCAAAACAAAGAAAAAGATTACTTCATTTTGCATTACTTTAAAAGATGTGCCTCCATAACAGTTTCAAGCATAAGCAGACTGATACTTTATCCATGTACAGTTCTATATTTTCCCTCAATTGTCAATAACACAGAACAAACTTCCTCTGCATTGATGAAAACAGGACCTTTGCACCAACTGCTTAACAATTTGTATGGAGGCATATGCTTAAAAGTAAAAACATGTGAAAACAAGATAGAACTCTTGTGACTACAAAACCAAGTTCATAAACCAGTAAGTGTTATAAGTTTAACATTTTTTTAATAAAGTCTTGAAAAATTACATGTGAAGTCACTAGTTTTTGGATTTATCTTCAAGTTCAGCACCTGACAATTGACAACTGTTCTCAAGTATTTGGCTTAATACATGACTTGTTCTTTAAGTATACTTACAAAGAAGAGAAAAACAGCAGGTAGATATAAATTGGGCAAAGGAATGGCAGCAAAACAGTAAATATAAAACCATCAACCAGCAAGTTTGCTGGCAACAATGGAAGTCTTTCTCTGAGGGAGGTCCTGAGGTGTTGGAATGTGATCACCTGTGATCTCAGTCTTCTCCGTAGGGGCTAAGGGCAACTGTTTATTCTTCATTTTTGCCTTGGCCATGTTGTAGTCTCCAGAGTCAAAATACTTTTGCTAGACAAAGCAGAAAATATAAAAGTAAAAACAGTGTAAATGCTTGTGCTTTCTAATTTATTTACTAGTGCAGTTTGGGTCCGAAACGCACCCCCTTCTGAAGTCTTTTCCTGAGAAAGTCTGAACCCCCTGGCTTGGGTCCAAAGTTTAAATATTTGGGCTTCTCTGCTTTTTCTGGGCTGACTACTTTGTCCTCCATTTCCTGTTTAAAAGAAACAGTACAGATGCCATTATTTTTAAACATGTCGGCTGATGGATAAATTATTTATTTTTCATAGAGTATTTAACAGTTATCTTGCAACATAATATTCTGGCAATAGCCAGTTTATTTACCGATTATTTTCTTGACATGAAAACGCGGCCATGAGGTAAACGAACTGCACAAGCAGTGATCTTCTTGTTAAAGTTAGCATGACTAGCTACGACAGTAATCATGGTTAATCAATATGTCAGTCTACAAATAAGCATTTGAAACCACATGCCAACTAGACTCAAAATAGTAATACGTTTCATTACAAATAACTACAGAAAGTAAATTAGTTTAATAACAGCTCTGTCCGCGAGGAAATCGATCAAGACTACCTACTGGCTAACTAGCTAAGCGCTTGCCGCCTGCTAATTTTCTTCATAAGATGCGCTAGCTTCCCAACGCTAATGTTAGCTAAACTGCAGTTGGAGAACATCGTCTCAGTTTACCTGCTGTTCTTCCGAGGATTTCGTCCCTTCAACTTCCGAGGACATTGTTTCACTAAAGCCTCTAAAGTTCAATAAGTCGAGGGTGTATCTGTTGGAGCAGCTCAGACTGTTCCAGAAGAAGAAATGTAACAGTGGCAGCAATGAAGCGGGCGGAGACAGCAGCCAGCAACAGGAAGCCAAATAGTTGCCGATGGATACCAAGCTACTCCCCCCCATTTTTATAAAATAGTTCATTATGTGTTTTGGAATATTCGTGTATTTATGCTTTGAAAGTGCACAATTACAACCCAACATTTTCAGGCTTAAAACCCATATAAAAAATTTATTGCGCATACTATAATAGAAATAAAAGACTTCCTGTGAGAAAAGCCTCAAGACAAATAAACTTGCGTTAATCTTTCATCTGGAGGAATAATATTTATGTTTTCCAAAGCTAGTGTGGAAAACTAAATTCTAAACAGTAGTGAATCAAGGGGAGCCAGAAGAGGTGGTTTAAGTTTCTATATCAAGTGTGTCTAATCTGTCCTGCAGGTTTTGGGTGTTTGTTGGTGCAGCACACCTGAATCAGATTAATGGCTCAGTGCCCCGGGGCAGCACTTGACAACAAGCAGAGAGCCACTAAATTTGAATCAGGTGTGTTGGAGCAGGGAAGCATCCTAAAACCTGCTGGACATCCCCATTGTACATTTGACACATCCATGTAAAAGGTTTATGACATACTTATGTTGTATAACATATCCAGTGGGCTCAGGTCCACGTGACTCAGTTCGGCAAGTTTTAGATGTTCTTTATTACTACATGCCTTACTGATAAAAGTTCTGCACAAGCCTGCTACCCATTGAGTCAGGTGTGTTGCCTCAGGGCACACATCTAAACCAGGCAGCAGACCGTCATCCATGCTGTTTTTGGTTCCAACATATTTCCAGAGGCTGAGGGATTTAGTAAGTAAAAATCCATCTGTAAACAGAAGGGAAATAGCTAATGGTTTTTCATACTTAAAAAAAATCAAGATAAGCACACAAAGACAAAACTCCAAAGGGCTCATTTAGTTTTGGTAATCTTTTAATAATTTCTGCTCTTTAACGCTTTTTTTTCTTGGCAAGAAGATCAACTTAATTCTTTACAGTCAAACAACCAGACAGTTTAAAGAAAAGAAAAAAAAGTCAGGGATAAGGGGTATTGTTAGGTCAATATGTACGGTCCTTTCACAGCAATCTAAATGTTACCGTCTTTTGTTATTTGGATAGCTCAACTCCAAATAAAACTGCTGTATAATTTAAAGTAAAAAAAACAACACAAAAATCTGGTCTTTAGATTAGTTATCCTCATCCCCCATTTCCACATCCTCTTGTAACCTCTGCACCATTTTGTCTTCCATCTGTTTGGCTTTTCCTGTAAAAACAAGAAACCGTGCTGAAATCACAAAATCATCATGAACATGTTTTCTAAATAATTTTTTCTTCACAAAAAAAACTAACAATCTACATGTAAACAGAAAATTTTGTTAGATACATTTTTTTAAGAGTTTTGGTAATTAACTAAATCAAAGAGGAAGCCAGTGTAGGAAAAGCAACCACATAGTTGAGGGAATTGTGCCTTCTTAACCCAGTAATGAGTCAAGTTGTAACATTTTGAATCAACTAAAGAGGGAGCCTTGTGAATTATTCTCAAGTACAGTGAATTACAGTAGTTGATAAAAAATGAACAATAGCATGAAGAACTTTTCATAAAACAGTAATTAGAAGAAATGATTAAATTGTTGTGTGTCTAAAGCTGGTACTAATATAACTGAACATGTCTGACATAAGCATAATAAAAAAAAGAATTAGAATTAGAAAATTACTCCTAGATTTCCAGCAGTCAAGGTGGTATTATCTGAGGTGTCACACAGGTTAAATAACAAACCAATAATTCGGACAATGCTTCACCTGCATGTGGTGCTTTAATAAGGTGAATATTTTTCTTCACTTCGTTGATGGCCTCTTCTTTCTCCAACTCTTTGCCCTTCTTTAATCTATTACGAGACAAAAAACAAACTTGAAGCCTGACAAACCTTTTTTCACATGCTGTAAATACAATGGACTGTTCTTACAACTTTATGAAACCCAAAGGCAAAAACTGTACAAAATAATCATTTAGACTTAAAATATTTACTTCTTACCTGTTCATGATATATCTTGCCTGCCGTTTCTGTTTTATTTCCTCCACTCTTTTCATTGCTTCCACTGTAGAAACAGAACACAGCAAAATAAACATGCTGCTTACAAAACAGAAAATATTTATACACAATGTGCTTGAAAGACTTGAGTATACACATTACCTGTCTTGTCCCACATCTCCCGCTTATATTTAACAGGAATATTTCTGCGTTTCTCAAATTCTAAAGCATTGTCCTGAAAGACATTGAATTTGTCGGTTAACAGCAACTGATTTTATTGATTCTGAGAAAGAAGTAAACTCTTGAATAGCAGCATACCACAGTCAACTCCTTTCCTGATGCCTTTCTGAATGCTTTGGTCCATCTTGTCTTTCTTGGGTTTCGCTTCTTTTTGAAGTTCTTGTGGCATTTTGATTTGCAGAATCTGAATGTCTAAAGTTGTAAAAAACACAACCCATTTATGTCAACAAAAGTATGAGTGGATTTAACAGAAAGGCCAACAGAGTAAAAATAGAGATGATTGACAATGAAGTTGGAATTTGCTAATCTGGTCTTTAGAAATAATCTCCATGAGGGGAAGAATCTTACCAATCAAAGCAAACATTTTTATTCTTAAGAAACAGAATTAATCTCCTCAAATATTTGCACACCAAAACACTGTACTAAATGATCAAAAACGCAGTTAATTGCTGACTTGGAGAAAGCTTTTAACTTGGAATTGTACAATTGGAATCTCCATTATATTAATGATGAAATAGTCAAAAATGTTTAAAAGCAGACTTTAGTGGGTCTTTTTGCCAACACACCATTAAGTCAAATAACCGTATTATCTAAAAACTTGTTTCAAAATAGAAATGCGTAAAGTCCAAAAATTCCAGCAGCATATAATACAAATTACACAAATGGATCACAAATCAGAGTGTTTATATGCGTTTGTGTGATGGCTTCCTCCAGCTTTTCTAGATCACTTCCTTCATTTACTTATTCCCTGATTATGACTATGTGCAGTGTTTCCCACTATTATTTGCAAAATAAATACAAACTATCTTCAGTGCAATATATTCATGCTTTTTTATTTTATATAAATTAATCTTTATACAAATTACAGACAAGCTTCTAGATTTAAGTATTATAAATGGTCGCATACAGCAAAACATGCTCAAAATTTTTCAACTTACTGGTACTTCTGTTTAGAAATCTGAACATTGTCTAAAGCATGAAAATTCTTATATCACTGACAAACAATTTCTTTATGGAGGGGGGGGGGGTCGGATGTAGTCATATTATCTTAGCAAAAGGAACAACAAAATCCAATCCCAACCTGCCCAACTGTAAAGATCTGTTACTGTAAAGGGGCACACCAGTCACTGAAGCAATAACACCATTAATAATAGATTATTTACATAAAGCTAAACTTGGAACCACACTACTTACAATATTAATGGCATTTCCACCTTAAAATTAATACCACGTGCATAGAAAACACTGACCTCTGAATAGCTTCACAGAAATATAGCACATTTTAGGCAATAGAGGGCGCACTGACACCGCAATGTTTAAATAGGACGGGGATTCAAGACTTCTAACCACCTAATTATTTTAGATTACACATCTCATTTAAGAATTACTTCAACGTTATGTGGTTTATTATACTAGCCCCCCAAACAGTAAAGCAGTTTGTTATATGTTGTTGTTTATCTCTTTCTCGCTGTCTGGGTCCCACGTGAGCTAGCAAGCACGTTTAACTACCAAGCTAACACTAACCTGAGAGCTAACGGGTAACGACTGACAATCTAAACATAAGCTTTAACTAAATTTACATAAATATTCACGGTCAGAAACAGTACTTTACCTTGCAATCGTTCCGTACAAACATCACCCCATGTCCGGGATAAACCGGTCCCGAGCAGAAATAGCACTTTTCAATGCGCATGTTTGCAGCAGAAGCGCTGCGTGTTAGCGGTAACAAAAACAAGACCGCACCGTCGCTTCCGTGTCCTTCTTCTTCGCTGACAGAAGGCAGCCACGGCACTTCTTGGAGATCCACTGCCCTCTGCTGGATTGCCCGTTCCACATTTCGAGGCTTCAATCACTACTGAATGATCTAAACACAAGTATGGTTACCAGAACCTGAAGAGGCAGTAAACGGGGAGAGGAGTCCGAAGACGTCATTAATCCTCCTCCCACATCGCCCACCGTCGTTCTAAGGTATGGAACTTAATGGGAAGGTCACTTACTTTTTTTCTATTTTATAATAGCTGAAGTTTGTTTATTTATCATTAAGTTTTGGAACCTATAATTACAATATCAAACACAGTTTTCCAGGAAGTGCAGGTCACAAGAGCCCTGTCATAGATCCCATTTAATTTCAAAAGGGATCACACCAGGTATTGTGGAATTTCATTTGCTGTGTAACACATATTTCCTCTCAAAATGTCTTGCTTACATGAGCTGAAGAACTTTAACTGATGTAATGTAAACAATCAATCATTTTTTTGAGTTTGATGGTTTGTTTTCAGGGGGTCAAAACTACAAGTTTTAAAGCCTGGACAGTGAATTCCTGGCTTGCTTGAGGGACCTGAGAGAGGGTGGCACATATAGCTCTACTTACTGAAGTGGATAAAAACAGGGAAGAGTAGTTTATGACAACTGTTTCTTTTTTTAATTACCTGGTGTCTGTTTTGCATGATAGGAAGAAGCTTGGTGTACAAGTATAATTTGAAGACTTTTAGTAAATAGTTGTGCAGCCTCTTTTATTAGCTGTGATGGGCATTTAGATTTTAGGATATGCATGTTGGATTGAACACTTTCTTTATTGCTCTGATTGGCACAGTATGTGCAAAACATTTTTTGTTTGTGATGGGCGCTGTAAATAAATGTCTGACTTGTTTTTTTGTACAAGCCACATTAAGTAAGAGTTAAGGCCATTACACACTGGGACCGTTGCGAATAAACGACACGATATTGCGAATAATTCGGAGGAGAAATTCCAAAGCACACCACGTGCGATACGAAATTGCGAATAAATTATGAAGATTCTAAAACATATTCGGAAAGTGAGAAAAACAAACGTGGACTCCTCATCAGGCAACGACGATATTGTGCTGATGCTGCCAATAAATAAATAAATAAAAGAGCGCACCGGGTACATCCTATCCTTGAGAAGAGAGAGGAGCTTGGGGAGTTTAAATGTTTAGTCCTGGGGCTGAAGCTGTACCACGCCCACTTTAGGATCGACTTTCGGAAATTTATAATTCAGCTCGTTGGCAATTGTTTGCCACACATTGTCTTTGTGATCATTGTCGCGGAAATTCTTGTCTCGCTTGTTGAACAAACACGAGTGTTGTGAAACAAATGTAATGAGACGCTCGGCCACGGTGATACAAAGTTTGAAAGAAGTGACACTTGCATAGCTCACAACACCGGCTCTGGTGACGCAATCAATACGCCGCCTCTGATTGGTCGATTGCGTATCGGTCGGGTGCGAATATTAAGAAAAATCGACCTCAGTCCGAAAAAATAACTCGCAAAATCACTTATTGGAAATTCGTCACTGATGTGAATATTTCCATTGACTTCTCATTGATTCGATAAAAAATATGCCGTGCGAATTAGTCGTACGAAATATTCGGAGTAGGTGTGTAAAGGCCTTTAGGGCCAGCATTTCAAATGCAATGTTAGGAAACCTTACAACTGCAATCCCCAGTTACCAAACATTTACCAGGTGAACATTTTGGAAAATTGTGGTGCCTTTTGCAGTCAACACATAAACTATGTGAACTGTAGATAAAATAACTCAACTTACAATGTTGTGATATTACCACAGCTAGTAAACTTCTTTTTAAAAATTATTGTACATTTTAAAGTGAAGTGCTATAGATATTGTTGAGAATTGTACAGGAAAGATAAAGGTTTCCTATTTCAATTTTAAACAAACAACTGTATTATTGAGGTACTTCTTACAGATTTAGTATGTCTAATGATATTTCTAAATGCTGCAGTTTGTTGTACCTGTTTACTTAACTTTGCATTTGTAAAAAGTACATCTTCTCAGCAAATATGTGTCAGCCAACATCAGCATTATCCTTGCATAAACAAGCTATCATCCTTAAGTTCTTTGTAGTTGGTCTATACTTTTCAAGTTTATTATCAAATGTAAATCATCACAGTGCAACATTAAGTACTTTTTCCCAAGAAAAATTTTATTATTTCGTATTTGTGATCATTTTGAAAGTATATATAAAAAAGTCAGTTGCAACATTTCATCACATAAAATATTTTGTTGCTCACTTTGGATTAAAAGATGTATTTTGACATTAAAAAGCAGAAATATCAAAACTTAAATAACAATTAAGTCTATGTTCTAAATCTAAATCTGAAACCTGAGTCAGAAAACTTACACGTGGCTTTCATCTCTTATTATTAAAATCATTGCATTGACAAAATTGAAAATTGAACTTAAAGCCAGATATGCTTTGGAAATGCCACATTACAATTGTTGTGTTTACAACATTGTGCTAAAATAGAAAATCTAAATTAGAATTCCATTTGTAAGCTTAGTATCATTCAGGTGAAAATTTAAGATGGTAAAAAGACAGCAGAACAGTTTCTGACATATCAGGCTTAAAAAAAATAAGAACTACTGTATGTAACAATGCCTTTCTAGTAACCAAACCCACTGGAAATCAAATCAATTTTAAATGCAAGTAATGTATATCATGTAAATGAAAACCAAAGAAATTTGCTAAATAGACTTCAAGTTTCTTTGGTTAAGATAATTTGTATAACAAAGGTATAAAATATTGATTATGTTGCTCTTCACACAGAGGGTTTCCATGATGATCGTCAAAGTCCTTTACTGTCACTCCTGGACAGAAAATATGACGGAGAGAGAAGAGAAATCTTCACCCCTACAACAATGTTCATTAATGCGACAGATGAACCTCTCAGTAAAGAATAAATACTTTCATCTGTCACTAGAAGGACACAATGGACATTTGGTCTTGTGTCAATACTTTCCACTGCTTCGTACCAAGAATATACATAATAAAAACAAGTCGTACCCATCTGAGGAAGCAGACAACTCTTTGGATAATAGCATCGGTGTTACCTCTGCATTTAGCAATGGTTTAGAAGGCAAATGGAGCACAAGGCTTGTGCTAAAGCTTTCACCAGAATAAAGCACTAATACCATTTACACTGAGAAAACAAGCATTATAATAGAAATTTACATATCGGGCAATAACATCATTTGGCAAACAGACCCTCAATGTACATCCACTATATTTTTGGTTGCCTTAAATTTTCTATCATATTATCAAAAACTCTTTGGGTATAGTTTTTTTCTGTCTTTGGATCTAATCATCTATGGTATGCAAAGCCCTTTCTACAATAAGGCCATGTTAAAGCTTTGAGTTCAGTGCACTGTAAATGCCAAACAATACTGTTTGTTAAAGCTAAAAACAGTTTGACATCATATAATGCACTTACCATCTTCACATCAATGACAAACAAGGACAAACATAAGCTCTTTCTACCAAGAAAATAAAAATTAGAAGGCAATTCCCTAAAAGAGGAAATAAAACACTTTTACTTTGTCCCCTGAAGCTGAGATAATACTGCAAAACTTTGTAAATGTGTTTAAAAAAAAAAAAGAGGTAGTAATGTATAGAGCAAAATACTGAGGTAGATAATCCGCCAAAAAGGGGCTCCACTACACCCTCCACCCCAGTGGAAAATTAATTAAATATAATGAAAATATATCACAGTACATTTACGACATTCTTTTTTTTAACATTCATCATGGGTGAGCTTTGGTTAGGACACACACCAAACACACAAAAGGTAGAAAGTTGTTAAAAAAAATAGAAACAAAATGTTATAATGGACATTCATACAAAATCCTGAGGTAAGACCGAAGCAATGCACATTTCCTCCACTGCAGCAGCTCCTCCTGATCCCTGGTCTGTCAGTAAAAAATACTTGGAAGACTCCTCTCAGGAAGCGAATGAGGTAGAAGTGGCGTAGCTTCGGCTGCTGAAGAGCAGATACAGGCCAGGTGATGTCAAGAACTGGCTGCTTGGGAAGCGAACAGGGCAGGATTAAGAGTGTTTGGAGGTGCTGCAGGGCCAGGAAGCATCAGTGGCAGAGTGATGGAAAGTATGGCTCGGTATCTCATCATTTTCCCCTTTAAAAGGCTGCTTCAGCTCTGTGATAGCGCTACTCTTGTCTGACCCCAAAGATTCTGTTCTGGAGCTTTGGTTGGATGATGAGCTGCTCGCCTCTTCCTTGCTTTCTTCATTGGAGTAGTGTCCGGAGTCTCCTGTCTCTTGGCTGCCCTCACTGGTGTGAGAGCTCTCCGAGTGAAATGGTCCATAAATGATCTCCCGGGATAAAGGGGACAGAGGAGCAGAACCTAGATGCTCGTCATATCTCAGAACAGTTTTGCCAGTCTCATACAAGCGTGCTGATGCCTCAACCTACAGATACAGAAGATAAAAGTAGGAATGAAAAGTAAAAACAAAAGTGTTCGAAAAAGATAGCTGAATTATTGACATGAGGTCATGCCACTTACATCACTTTCAGGTTGATTTCTGATCTCGCTCCTGAAAAGCAGCCATCCCTTGCTTTGAATCTTGCTGCTGACCGGGCCAGTACTATTTATGACTATACCAGATCCACCCTGGAACAAATATATGCAAAGGTGTTTCATGGTTGACTGAACATAGAAATTGCAATTGTGAGATCTGCAGTGATCAGAAGCTTGTTCACCTTGTTTTGTTTTTCTCACCTTAGGATCTATGAAGTTGTGACTAAGCATAGGTATAAGAGCCTCCCCATTCTCTAAGTGGCATTCACTGGGCAGCGTCAAACCAGCTTGTGGGCCTTCAGAAGCTCCAACAGCAATGACTTTGGGACTGGAAGATTTTCTATTAGTCACACAAAGATAAAACAAAACGAATAAAAAGGTTAATATTTTATAATATGACTGTGCCATTAATTTACCCCAATACCAAGAACTTAGCATTACTACCTTGGTCTGCCCTTGCTGATCAGGATCAAGGCACACATGGCGATACAGGTTAAGGCGATGCTCACACCAACCATGATCCCTGTCATAGACTTCTGGTCTATGTGGTAGAGACCATCGGAGAACACTGGAAATGTTTCATATGACAAATTAAACAAAAGTTGCATTGTAAGACAATAATGAACAACTAAAGTATAACAGGGGTGTTCAAAAAAGTTGCATCACCCTATAAAATTGTCATATATCGAAGTATATGGCAATAATTCTCAAAATTGTATAAGATTATATAGACATTGCGAGGTGATGATTAATTAATATGAGTTACATAGTATGTTATAAAACTTTAGCCCATTAAATGTAGCATAATGAGTTTAGCAGTATCAACGAGTTAACGAAACCAACATATAAAACTTTTTTTTCTTTTTGTACTGTCAATTCTGTGCGGGGGAGATGAAATACATAAGCCAGATAAATCCTGGAACCTCGTAAAATCTTTATCAATACCTAACTTAAGCTAAACAAAACAAAAAAAAGCTGAACAAAATGAAAAATAATAAACTAAAAATGAATGGAAGGGAAAAGATATTTAAAGGTTAATTAAACCTTAGTCGCCTGACATTCCAATAGTAGTTCAATGCCTGATGTGTACTATGGAAAATTCTAACTTTTTTTATTTCAAGCTAACAACACAAGAATCAGCAACTATAAACATTAATTAAAAACACTACAAACTTTAAGTGAAAAATAAGTGTGATAATCCAACACGTTCTGGTGTTATATGCTGCAAACCTGTTGTATCAGGGACGTAGTCGGAGTGTCTGGGGATCTTGCTGCGGTGAATGTGCCCACGATTCAGTACCAGCTCCACAATGTCAGAGAAAGGTCCATCACCTATCCTGTTGGAGGCGCATATCTTCACCAGATAGACATTTCCAGGCTCCAGCTTCTCCAGTAGAGCCATCGTATGACTTCCTATATTCACACATTATGGAAAAGAAGTTAAGGTAAAGTTACAGCTACAAATAATGTTATATAAATTATTATAATATTATACAGCCTGTGTATTAACTTAGGATACAAGCAGCAGAGTTCAAGTGATTAACACCCCACAATAATTTGTTGTCATGGTCCCTTTATGCCTGATTTCGGTATTAGTAATCAGCACAAATCAATCATAAGAGATGATAAAAATTTATAGAAAACAAAATTCCCCTTTAACTGAAACTGCATGTAGGGATCTAAATAATCTCACCAGTACTTGTGATAAAAATGTATTAAGTTACTACCATATAGCATATGGAATTTTTGGAAACCCCCCAATTGACATGTCTTTCCTTTGAATACCTCAAAATCACTGATTTATCAACTAATGTGTTCAAGTACACAACTCACCCTCCCTCTGCATTTTTTGCCAGTGTCCAGCCATCCAAGCTTTCTGTGAAGTATATAGGATGGTATAGTGTGTGACCACCATGTTGGGCTCAGTGGGCTCCCTCCAGGACACCAGAGCAGTGTCATCCTCAATCAAAGTAACTCGCACTCCTGCAGGTGGTTGGCTAGGTGCTGTACACAGAGCATTATGGTTATAATGAGCAGCCCTTACTGAGAAGTTGAATGAAAAACACACAATTATCTGAGCTGAGTTTGCACACTGGAGGAAATATAGGATACAAAGATGACAGTACAGTCTTGGCAATATGATGCTACATTTACATCCAAGTTGTGTATTCACCTGCTGGGAGGGTCTGATGGTAAACAAAAGTACTCCAGGGACTCGACATCTGGTCCACGTGGAGACGCACAACAAACTCATAACGAGTGTTTGGAGCTAATTTCTGAACCAGCACACTCTGCTTGGTTCTGTGGAGACAATAACATTGATACCTTAAGGAAATTAGGCAGGTGAACACCGTCAAAACATTCACATTGTTAACAAATATGTGATGCAACACTATGAAGGAAGTGCATATCTAACCAAAAATAAAATGATTTTTTCTTTTTTCTTTAAGTACAAGCTTTTTGAGAGGCTCTTACGTTTGTAGGTAGCGTATTGCAGAGACATTATGAGTGCCCGCAGGTGTACAGCGGACTGTATAACTAACAGCCTTTCCAGGTGGAAAAGCAGGATGACTCCAACGCAGGGACACTGCAGATGAATTGCTGCTCAAGACAGTTACTTGATGTGGAGGTGGAGGGGCTACTGCCAGTTGGTCTCGTGCCGCTAAATGATGCAAACAAAACTCATTTAAAAAAAATACTTCAACAGCATAACATTTTAAGTTATGAAGCTGACTGAAATCAACTCCAAACTATTATACTCACAAACACATCCTGGAGTACTAATTGTTTGGTCTGTCTGATAGCCATCTCCAACTTTACTGACAGCCAGAATCTTGACATGGTATTTTCTCCTTGGATCTGGAATACAAATAATCAGTTTTCAGATTTCTGCCTGTTTGCTTAAATATAAACTCAAGGTACCATTTCAGTCACTAAACAAAGCAACTTTTGTCTAACGATGAGAGCTTAAAATATCACCTGTAAAATACATAATGATGGTTGCACAAAGCAGAATAATAAAAAAGAAAAGAAAACAAAGGCAAACGTGAGAACAATTGGCCGCAAGAGGGAGAGTAACCTTAACCCTACGTTGCCATCCCCCATGCAACGACAATGCGTGACCTCCTCTGTTACCTCAACTTCTCATTTATCATGCGTTGTTCTGTGTAAAGAGCATGGGAAATATCAGTGGGCCCTAAGCCCTAGTAAATATAATAACATCAATAATAAAAACAATCAGGTCCCTTCTCCTTTTACAAAACTAGAAAAACATCACCATAAACACCAATCATCAGCTTGATGTTGTGCTTTAAAATGCAATACAAACATATTACTGATTCTCAGGCTAATAACAGAAGGTAAACATTGTACATTTAAAAATATAGCCAATATAAGGTCTACAAGACTGCATGAAGTACTGTCATCAGTGAGGTCTGGAGCTGGGTACATTTAATTTGAAAATGTGTTTTAACTTGAGAAAAGTACCACTGCCCCAGGCCCTAAATCACGATGCTTTAAGAAGGCTGAAAGGTCAGCCTTTGGGTATTGACCAATGACAGCAGTGTGTCCAGGCCTGTTTGGGGGCTGGGCCAGGGGCAGTGTTCAGCTGCTGGGATCCTAGGCCCATGGGATTTGGAGGGGGGTTTGACTAGGGTCACCAAGGCCAGGCCACCATTGAACAGAAAGAATCTGGGTGCAGGGCTGTGGGATAGGAGGTAGGCCCCTTTTGTTCCTCCTTTCACATTTTTTTCCACTGCCACTGTCCTTGTGCTATAGCCTTAAACTTGGGAGCAACAACACAGAAGAACAAGATCACTGATAGTGTGAAATAAGAAACCAATGACAGCACACTGCGTGATTGTTAAAGCAACAACAGCTTTACATTTAAATAAATTTTATAGTGAGATATATAGAGATATTTAAATGATAAAACGATTACTAAGAACCTACTCCATAATGTAACTTTAGTGTTTTCTAAGTAGAACCTATACTGTGTTTCAGGACATAATTATATTTTATTTGGTTTTGGTTTAAATTGCATATGGATAGCTGTCGGTATTTACATGGAAATTACAGATG
Organism: Rhadinocentrus ornatus; assembly: GCA_037177495.1. Taxonomy (NCBI): domain Eukaryota; kingdom Metazoa; phylum Chordata; class Actinopteri; order Atheriniformes; family Melanotaeniidae; genus Rhadinocentrus; species Rhadinocentrus ornatus. The sequence continues at coordinate 20,960,365 of JBAMHW010000010.1, read as the reverse complement.
ACCAGTGGAGGCAGGGTCCTAAATCCAAGACTGATGATGACGGGTAGAGGTCAATGGCTCGGCCCAACTCTGGCACATCCCAAGGGTTTTTGTTTGTGTGCACCAGTGTCCAGCTAAAGGGAGGTGTTGGCTAAGGTCTTACAGGGTAAGTCTGGTCCAAGACACAACACAATGGCCATGCATAATTAAGCAGGCGTTAGGATGGGAAACGAAGGTGGGAGGGACATCTGGTTACTGACCTCTAACCCTGGGAGCCTGATCTCACACAATACCACAGCAAGACTAGAGAAGATTGCTGGTTAGACAAGAGGGGTCAGCCCATATTGATCAGGACCGAGGGTGGAAATGCAAATGTAGCATCCAACTGCCCACTGAATTAAATTAGGTAATGCAAAAAAGATCCATCTGAGTGAAAACACATCAGTCTCTCTCTGTCATTGAGGTCTAAATGATAGAAATCCACTCATAGTCTAAATATAGCCCAATGCATTTTTCTCTCAACACAGTGTTGTGCCATTACTCACCAAGACCACTAATTATGTAGGTATAGGTTTGAGTCTGCAGCAGGATGCTGGGCTGCTCTGGTTGACCTTCCTCATGGTAACACAGCCGGAAACCCTGAGCAGCCACAGAATTAGGGATGGTTTGCCAGCGAGCCACAATGGAGGTGCAGTTGAGAGGCTCAAGTTGCAGAATAGGTGCTAAAGGCACTAACAAAGCAGAGAGAGCAGGCATGGAATCAATACATTATCGTTTATTGGTAGAGATATTACTAGACAGAAACAACATGACAGCATGGACAGATTTTAAACATGCAACTCGCTTTGTTATAATTAGCAATCTACAACTTGTTCTCAAATGAAAGTTGTGCAGGCCTCTTTATTGTGGTATTTTACAGCTATACCTAAAAATTTGAATAATAACTATTACTTTTTTAACATAAAATTCAGCTTTGGAGGCCAAAATCCTCCCTGACACAGCAGGCCATTAAAATGGGCTATTCTTTCCATCGCATAGAAGCCTGAGGCCCTCTCTTTATGATCCGTGACTGAGGCCACTAACATCACTGACAGCGAGGGGCAAAGGTTTCTGGGTAACCAACACAAAGACTGTGGGACAATGCTGGAAGAGCAAACTCTTGTCATATTGTCAGCCACACCACATGATCTCTGGTGACCCTCCTTGTATTCCAAAAGCAGCAAAGCAGAATTGTGACTAAAGTAAAAAAAAAAAGCTAATTTTGGTATCATGTTAGAATTTCATTGGAAAGAGGAAAGCTGCTTTTGAGCTCAATCATCAACTTCACCACATATTATGTGATGAGACCACATAGAAAATATCAAATCACCAGCTTTCCGAATTCGTGGCAAAATTTCTTTTTCACTTTGGCAGGTTTACCTTTGTTGCTGGAGATTTTAGGTGTACGGTGAGAGCTCCACGCTGATGGCTCACACCAACCCACACGTGTGGCTACAGCCATGCGGAGCAGGTAGATGGTGTCAGGCTGCAGACCTTCCAGGAGATATTCAGTACCATTGTGTGGTATCTCCACAGATATGACAGTGCTGTCCACAGCTGTGCGATAGGAGACCCTATAGGCTGACACTCGTCCACGGCTAATCTTAGCTGGCAGCGGCTGCCAGCTTACCTGGATGTCTGTTGCACTATGGCTGGTGAGACTTAGCTCTGGGGTACGCAGAGGCACTGCAGAAAAATGCAAAAATCTTTAATTCAACCAAACAGTGACGAGTCACTCTAAAATACAAACATTGCTCAAATATTAGCTTTTAAAATAAACAAAAACATTTCCTTGGACCAGTATAAGGCTTGAACACACATCCCTTGCTTAAATGCCAGAGTGATTTATTGCTAGGAATGCTGAAAGTGTCAGTGCTTTATGCTTACCATCCTCCAGGGTATGCTGACTAACTTGGTCTGACATACGACTGGCTCCCATTGGCATATAAGCAACAACATAAAAGCTGTAGTTTTGGGCTGGCTCAAGGTCATCAATGATATAGCTGGTCGTGTCATTGCCAATAACAACTTGGTATTCTTCGTTGTTTAGACCTGACATGCAACAAATCACGAAGTTGGTTAGCAAAGTGGTTCAGATAATCCAATAAAGAAGTGACCTCCATAAAAGGTGTTCCAGCACACATAATAAAAACAGCCAGTGTTTTGAAAGAATGCTTGTAGTTTCTGAATGCCACTCAATTTTTCTGTAAAAAAAGTGCAATGCAAGCCACTAACTCATAACTGCTTCCAGATCATTGAAAGAAATCCCATTAAACCTGTAAAAGACTAGACTTTATAGAGTTGCTTTGCAATAAATCTCATGGTTGAAGTGAAATATCTCCAAATATAACTGGTTTACAAGACTGTGAGAATTGTAGATAGCTACCTTGTCCTTTTCAAAGCCAGCATGAGCTGGGGAGTGGACAATAGCCTGACTAGGCCTGTTGTTATTTAAGTGAAGTTGCTATTCTGAATCCTACTTGACCTCTGCTCTGCGCAGCAACAGCAGATGGCCTTCAACCAAGCAAAGTCGATAACACATACATAAAGATGTGGCTTATTAAAGTTGATAATGATCTTACATCTTTTTGCACCTTCCCAGTTCAAGACTGGCATATTTTCAAACTCAAAGAGCCAAATCTTTGTATCTTACACTCACCTTCAGCCTTCATATAATGGATAGAATAGGCAATGACTTTGTCTGCATTGAAGAGAGGTCTCTCCCAGGCCAGTAAGATGGCTGAGCTTGAGATGGTCTCTGCATGGATATTCCTTGGTGCACTGGGTCTGTCCTCAGACATCACCACTATAAGGCGAGCCAAGGAGAGCACAGAACCCTGTTCATTCTCTGCCATGCACTGATAAATGGCATCGTCTTCAGGGATAATCTGGGTGATCACCAATTTACTAGAAAGCAATAAAAAAAAAGACCAACAAAAGAGCAATGAGATGTTGTTCTCATTTAATTTTTTGTCATGATATCGAGGTGTGTTCAATAGTGACCACCACTTGTGTTAGACAGTACCTGTTGTACATCTTCACCCTTCCATTTAAGTGAACCTCTTCTCCATTCTTCAGCCAGCGGATGCGTGGTGGAGGCACTCCCTCTGCTTGGCACATAAATCGGGCAGTGCCTGCTCTTGGACGTGTCTGGCTCTCAGGCCTTTCAACAATGGTTGGTGGCACTGAAAACAGTTGTTGATAAGAAAGTTGATGAAAACTGTCTAATCCACCATTTATGTAACATGTCTACTACAAATACATATTAACCAGTTCTGTTCTGTCCGAGTATATAGAGTAGAGAAAGAAAAACAGACATAAGATGTAATCTGAGAAAGTATGTAGTGTTTCTACCAAAAGGTTTACCATACCTAGAACTGTGAGGTTGGCTGCAGCAGTAGTGTGGTTGCGGGTTCCAGGTGTGGTGGCCCTGCAGAGGTAGACTCCACTGTGCTTGGAGTTGACATCAGTAATAACTAAGTTCCCATTACCTAGCACTTTGGCATTATAAACATCAATGGGTTTACTGTCAGCACGGCTCCAGGAGATGATGGGTGAGGGATTGCCTGTGGCCACGCACTCCAGTACCACAGTTTGGTGACTGGAAACTGTTGTGTTTCGAGGTCCGGCGATGATTCTGGGCCTCTGACGGGGTTTAGTGCCTGAAACTTCACAAGACGGCAGAAATGTCAAGGATAAATCCTGTGTTTTAAGAGGAACTTGGAGATATGATCATCCCTAAAATTCAACCAAAATTACTTTACCTTTGTTAACAGTAAGTGTTGCCTCATTACTCTTTAAACGGCTGCCGATATTAGTTGCCACACATCGATAGCGACCAGCATCCTCCAGTTGTACATTGTGAATTTGAAACACTCCATTTGGTAAAACAGTTATTCTAAGAGCATTAAAAGGTCAAATTAGTTGTAAAATAGTGACTTTCTTACGGTACCAACAGAATTGCGAATTACAAAGAGTTACAAATAGAAGTGGATCACAAGAATTACTATAAAAACTATTACTATAAAATAACATTTCAGTATTTGCAGCTACCTGTCTGTCTGCGGTGGCAGTGTGCTTTGGTTGAGCTCCCAGGTGATGGTGGCTGGAGGGTAGGAAGTGACTGCACATGAGAATCGAGCCACAGAGCCTTCAGACACCACCATAGGTAAAGGGTGGGAAACAAACTCTGAGATTACTGTGAAAAGAATAAACAGATGTGTAAATGACATATAATTCATAGCAAAACAAAAAACTTAACCAATCATAATGAAACTGCGTAAGGTTTGCTTTATGCATGCAAAGGTCTGACTTCAATTAAATGTTAACTGATCATATAAAAGGAATTGATCTCTGTAAGACACCAGCTGCTTTTGTGCAGATGAGCAATCACCTGCATTCTGACCAGTTGGCCCAATCAATGGATCAATTGAAGAATGACAGTAAATGATGCATCATTATAGATAAAAACTGATCAATGCAGTTTGCATAAAAAGGACTGCAAGTAACTAGAAATAGAAAATTATGTATGTTTAAAAACCAAGGTTAACGATGTTTTTTATTTCATGTTGCACATGAGAGTATTTTATATATAT
>JBAMHW010000010.1:20928068-20955717 GCA_037177495.1 Rhadinocentrus ornatus | reverse complement strand
TATATCAATAGATAGATATATTTATTCCACTTCGACCATGCTATGTAAAAACTTAATAAAGTATAAATATACTCAGGATAAAATGACTGAAACAAACTGTGCTCAGTCTGACAAGTCACACTTTGTTTATGTGTATTCAAAAGTATTTTAACAATCAACTAAAATAAGCAACCCCAGTCTGCTTTAAGTAGACCACACTTAATATAATATGATCAATAGCTTTCATTCATTAAGGTGATAAGTCCCACCCTCCCCCCTCACTCACGGTGAGGAAGTCAATACCATGTTAAAGAAAATCAATGCTGTTGTTCTCCCACTGAAACTCTGCATTTAAACTGAGTCTCAGGAGAGCAAATTAACAGATCCGTTCTTTTATTTAAAATCTGATGTTATTGTTATTGTACAAATAAACTAGTGATCCTCCTTATGAGGTAAACTAAAGCCAAGGATTTCAACCCTGGAAAATTTTGTGATTTACTCATCTTTATTTGCAGAATGTTTGGCTTTAAACTTCGAGTATAACAGCAAAATTTTGGGTTGAAATCTGAGTATTTATTTGCTTTCTGTCTTGTCAAGAAGTCTGGCAACAGTAACACATTCTATCTCAGCACAATATAGCTAACTCATGACCACAATGAAAATGCATAGTCACTGGTAAGAAGTGGAAAATGAGTTTGTTGCTGACTGGCTAGAATTGGCGTTGCAGGTGGTGGGTGTGGCCTTTCTGCTAATGTGGTCACGTCTGTTGTAGAGAACAAATCAATGTCTAGGTCAAGCAGCACAAAGGTTTCTCTAGTGAGGTCAGAGTTCACTTTAACCCAATGTCCAGTCCATTTTATCCCAAACAGGAGCCAGATTGAAAACAGTTTACCATTTGGTCATTTCCTTTTTGATGTTATTAATATTCTGCACATATACGTATATATATTTGCAAGACATACATCTACATACTTTTTAGCACTGAAAAAGATATATGATAGTCATCATACAGCTGTTCAAATCTTGAAGGTGCAGATTAATGTAGTCTAAAGGTAACCATGCATCCAGGAAAACTCTTCCTAGATGTAAAAGTTTTTTCAAAAGGACCAACACTTCATTATAGAGAGTTAGACCCTATCATTCACATGACAAACTAGCCTTTCTTTAACAAAAGCTCTCTGCTTGACAGGACAACAGAGGGCCTGATCTAGTGAAAGGGACTGTGGGCTGGGAGAAAGAACAGCAGGGCTCCCCAGCCAGCCTGTGACATCACAAAGCCTCTCTCCTGTTGACCCCCGACCCTCGAGACCTCTGGACAGAAGGGGAGCATAAAAGTGTCCCATCCTCCACCCCTGCCTACAGCTGAACAAAAATACCTTTAACCCTTTTCCTTGTCTAAGAGTGAATACCAGATTAATCTTGAATCTATTTATGTGGTCAGCATCTAGAAAATAATATAAGTTTTTGGTTGCTCTTAATGGATTATAAACAATGAGGACAAGAAGACGTATATGGTACATTAATAAGATTGTAGTTTTCTGTATGCATATGTATAGTCATAAACCTTTTTCTTGTATAAAGATTGAAAAGTTATAAAATTTTGCATAATTGGTTATTTTTATAAAACCTTCCACTCTTAAGGGTCAGTGCAAATATCATGGCACTGCAGTGTGTTGTGGATGGCCACTCTGGTTTCCATGACACCAGCCATGGGATATCCCCTCTAAGACTTTTGAAAAGTGTCCATGGTAGACCAGGCTCATTGAATAGACACAGCTGTCTTGTCCACTGATATGTGGACAAACAAATGCCCTGAAATCTAGTCTTTTCTTCTGGGGCAGTCAGGGGCACTCCAAACAAAGACTAAAAGGCAAATGGCCTTTTGGAGTTTCCTCTGTGTAGCAGGCCATTCAGCAGTTATACAGAGCTGTAGTCTGCAGTGCATTTCCATAAACATTTGAACTTAGAGATAATTTCTAACTTATTGCAAAGGATCACAGATTTTCTTTATAAGTGTGCAACTGGAGGCTTTTCTCAAAAGAGAGAAAGCCTGATGTCCAAAAGCTTGGGACTGCCTATTTATAGAGTATTTATGAACTTTTGGATAGACTCCCCATCTATCTTTAACTATCTCTTTAAATGATCCTATAACTGGCCTGACATCTTTAAACTCAAGTATGAACAACTTACAATGACACTGAAGCCCATGCTTTAGGACTTTTCCCCAGTAAAAAAGAAAAAGAAAAAAAAAGCTGTGGGGTACATCTGCTTCACATCTTCAGGTTTATTATCCATGAACTGCTGTACTGTTGCTTTAACGTCAACAACACCACAAAGTCAATATCACAGCAACTGTAACCAATCTAGGCTCCAATAGTGGGGAAAAAGCTTGTATTAGTACCAGACAATTTATTTTACGTTGAGCTCCATACTTACTTGCGATAGTCAGACGTGATCTTTGGCTTAAAATAGCCCCATATCTGTTTTGGGACAGGCACTGGTAGAATCCTTCATCTGAATCTTCCTTGGTATGCTTTATCTTTGGTATGTACAAGGAGCCATTGGGCAGAAACTGCAAGTGTTCACTTTCTGCCAACTTAACTCCATTCTTTAGCCACTTAATGGTGACTGGAGGCTGCCCATGTGCCTGACAGTCCAGCACAGCAGGATCCTTTGGTAGAAGAGTAACATCACTGGGCTCTGTGATGAACGACAACTCACTAAAACATAAAACACCTGTACGGAAAAAATTGAGAACATCAGTTAAAGGTTGCATGTGATTATGTGTGATGTAGGACAACAACTAAAAAAAACAAAACACTATAAGCATCCAGCCTCTGAAGTCCATAAGAACTTCAGAGACATTGCAAGAAAATATATATATTAAAATAGGCTACAAGACAAGACAGAAAGTTGTTGGCAGTAATTAATAGTTAACTTTAGAAAATATACAAAGCACCACAATGTATAAAGCGCGGTGATTTAAAAAGGGCCTAATTTTACAAAGGTATATACTAGCTGACGGAACCTAAAGCATATAATGAAGTTTCAGTGTAACAACAGTGTCTATTTAACGGTTACAGTTGACTCAAAGCCAAAACCAGGCTATAACACAGGCAGGTAGCACGAGTCTTATTCCCGCAGTCCGAAAATAAGGTCAGCACAGCTCACTGTCAACTATAAAACAAAGAAGAAGACAAATGTTACTTACTTGATAAAGGAATAAACAAAACAAAAAGAAGCCATCGTTGGCAAAACTTCATCTTGAAATTCGCCATTTATTCAAGTTTTTGTGTCATCTTCCCCTCTCCGCAAGCTGCCGCTCTCCAGCGTGCCGTCAGGTAATCCTCAATATCACTACTGCTATACATCAGCACCAGCGGCTCTACTGGGGTGCCGGGGTGGCTCACTCCGCCCTCTCGCGCATGCGCAAGCTCCTTAGCACGAGCGCAAGGGGGACAACTGGGGTCCGCCTTTTTTTTTTTTTTTTTTTTTTCCCCAGAACAATTTTGTTAAAACATCTACAGGATGTACTTGTTACTGATCAGATACATTCAGTTCTGTTGCATCCTCACTTGTATGTGCAAATGTTGGCTCCTCAGGTAAAACAGAATAACACCATTGTGTTTGTGATGCTTAATAATTTGCATGTGCATTTGTGTTTTGTTGACATTATAAACTGTCCACAGAAAAAAACTTTTAAACCCTGTTTAGGTGGACTGCAGTGCAGCTGACAGTTTAACTCTATGAATCTCCCACATTTGGCTAGTCACTGTATTATTTTCAACAGCTTTATGTAAAAGAGAACTGTTTGAGAGTTTAAACTGACTTTTTTGTTGGTTTGTATTTTTTCATTATTTTCCCTGAAAAACTTTAATAAAGACTCTCATACTACAATTATATTACAGGGTTCCTCATATTTCCATTTTTGCACTTTAATACCTTAAAGGTATTCCTGTCCATATTGTAAACATTTGCCATCTCTGCCTACAATACATGCAAGACATTATTTAGATGTCTCTGTGTAGTCCAGTTTTATTTCTTTTTAACAGAGGGAGTGTGTTGGACATAACATAAAGCAAAATATATAAGTTGAGAAATAAGTTGAACTGAATTTTCTGAATATTCTTAAAAAAATTTAGCTAAAGCTGTGGTGCATTCTGCCTACATCAAGCTCTGATTGGGTGTGTTATATAACCTACAAAGTGATCAGTATGATCAGTAATAAACCTCTAATTACACCATGGCTTGGTAATATTTTTTTCCTTTGTATATCAGATGTTTTGCACAACAGAATTAGATTAACATGGTGAATTATCAGTTATCAATGTGCAGGAAGGTCACTTTGAACAGCATCTGCTCCTTCCACAGAAGCTGGTAATTATGAGGAGATATTGATGGCTGCATGTCAGCTGCTTAATGAATTCAGATATTGATCCAGCGACCGTGCCTTTTGACAATGACCCTCTCGTCTCCAAGCCCTCATTCATGGACTCCAGCTGCGGGATCAGCCATTGCTGGATCAGCAAAACACCAATCCACTGGACCAGGTAAATAAAGTCCTCATGTTCAGACTTTACAAAATATAGTTTGTTTTTAACTTAATCTGTAAATGCTGTTCGATGATTTTAAGGGATTACTGCTACAAGCATGCACTTACACACTTCAATATCCAATCAAATGAGGACACTGGAGTGTAATTATGTATTGATTAGAGCTAACTATTGATTTAATCATCTAAGGCCTTATAGTTATAATTTAAGGCTTAAACCAGTTGTCACATTTATAGCATCTTGTAATGTGTTTACTCAGTAGTTAAGATTTTGACCTTGCTTTATGTAAGATTTTATACATATTAGAAAAATGATATTCTGATGTGTTGACATTACATTGTAGTTATTTTTTATGGATGTTGACTAACATATGTATGCTAATGTGTACAGACAATATTTTTGGGAATATATCCATGAACAGTCATTTCACTAAAATATTTTCACTAAAAATATTTTCTTTACACTTACTTTTTCTTTTTAACTGTATTGATTATCTCAATTGTAAAAAGAAACAAAAAAACAAGACTGTGCCCATTGTGTATGCTAGTATCTAAAATGCAATGCATTATTTTGTTACCCAAAAACTGAATTATTTTCATAATAACATGCTGTGATTATTTACCCAAGAGAAACACAATCCTGTATTAATTCTTATTAAATCTTACTTTACATTGTTTTGTAAAGGCTGAGGTAACCACTGGGCTCCACATGGCTAAAGGGCTGGCTGTTTGGTCACAATCAATAGGTTTAAGGTCATCAACATGTTATGAATGCTACGAGACCCTGGGAAAGCAGAGCAGAGGACTCCTGATCTGGGCTCTGATTGGCCAGAGCTTGTCTCTAGGAGAGGCCACCCCCAATGGCTTTAGATGCCATTTGAAGAGCTGGTGACCTCTAACCTCATGCTAAGCGGGTGATGGAAAGGTTTTTGGTTTGCATAAACTTAACTGTGCAAATATTAAAAATGTGTGGTATTTGGCAAAAAATTTATAAACAGTTGCATCACTATATTAGGAAAAAGAAAATTAATAAATACTATACTATAATGAGATGGGGAGAGTCCAAATAACAATTTGCTGTTGCAAAACCAGACAACACTTGCTGTGAAGCACTTAAACTTACTATGATAAAATGCAAAATCACCATTTAGACACACAACATTCTTTAAAAAAGTTTATTGGCTTTTAAAACCACTTTAAAAATCTCACCAGTGAGTACTTTCCATTGAAAAAAGAAACAACGCATTTGCAATATTAACAAGCTACTGTACATTAAGCAGAACACCAGACAACACCACAGAGGAGGGTTTTTTCTCTTTTTTTATACTGGTAGAAATGGACAAGATAGTCAAACAGTTGGGTCAGTAAAAGGTATAGAATCAGAGTCACTGATTGATGGAGGTTCTGTAATCATAAAGAGGTGCATTTCCTTCATTCAAATTCAAATATCAGTGCCATATTGTTAAAGAAAAAAAATGAAGAGAAAATGTTAAATTTCTTCAGAAATGCATTTAGCAAAATAAGAATATGTAAAATCATCAGAAAACAGTCGTCAACATAAACATATAGAACAACATTAACTTAGTAAACAGCACACAACCAAAGTAATGTAACGCATGAAACTAGCACTGCCAGTCTGGTTAACAGAACCTGCCCAAATCACAGAAGACAGTGGTTACCAAGGATACAAAGTACAACAGAAGTCATCACACATGCGTGCGTACAATCATTTATCAACATAATGAGCATGTAGGTTTCAAAAGGTTATTTAACTTTTTTCCCTCAATGCTTTGTATTCTCATGTATGAGAATGAGTAAGAAACGTGTATCTCACTGAGATTAATGCACATTTTGCTACAAGACAATTAGTCATTTTCTGACAATCCATTTAATTTCCTTACTCAGCTTGTCATAAAAAATATTTTTTTTCTCTTTTGCGGGCATCCATCATTACATTTGTCCATAAGGATGTGGCAAAGCCATGTGTCATAAAAATTTAGTGCAATAAAGTGAAACCTCCAAAGTTTGTTGAAGCATGAGTAATTTTTTTTTGTTTGTTTTTGTCTTTGTATTTTTTTTCCAGTGTCTGCTGAAGGACATTGAGCACAATTTCTGTCACAAAGCTGTCTGCAACCAGCTAACAGTATCACAACTTTTTTCCCCTCAAAATACCATGCTATTGATCCTGCTCAAAGCACACATCACTTCTGCAACTGCAGAGACCTATTATCTTTGAATAGAAAAAAAAAAAAGTAAAATCAGCAAGCGAGACCAGACAGCATTACTGTTACAACACATTGAGCCAGAAATGTAACACACAACATACAGTATCTTGCCAACTATAAATCTGTTAAGCTTTTTTTCTTTTAAAATGGCACATACTTAGCTAGAATAATGGCCATAATATAGTGTCTTGATACATCAAATCTCTATGTATCTATCCTATTTACAAATGGAGCTTAAACATGACTTATACAACATTGACAATAGCCAAAAACTCAAGCAAGCATCCTACTGTATCACATAGCCTACCTGGCTTTGCAGTGATGGTTTCAACATGCTTTCAGGTCCATGGTTACCTATAGAACATAGGACAGTGACCATTTCAAAATTTACAAATTGTACATAAGGTTTACGCAACTTAATCCTTTTCCTCGAATGCAATAGAACTCTTTAATATCTCTGAGGCTGCCCACTTCCCATTGTTGTTAACATTTGCTGGGAGTATTTCTATGTGTAATAATCTCTTATGATTCTCAAACAGGCCTTCTTTGGCATGGACATTAAGCCGGATCTCTCTAAAAAACAACATAATTTCCTCTTGATTTCAAGATGACATCTAAAAATACATTCCAGCCTTTGGGCCGTCCTTGTGGCAAAGTCTTCTCCACACCATTGATATTCCGATCCAAGCTGGGAGTGTAGTATGGCCAAAGTAATTTTAAATCTCATGACTGAAGAGTGCCTGCCATGGTTTTTATGAAATGACAGCATAGCAAATTCCTCTAAACCCATTAATGACAAGGGCACACACAGTGTAGTCGTTAGCCTATACAATGCGCAACTATACTGTAACACTGCAAAACAAGAGCAGAATAAGAAATAGTACTGAAAATATCAGAGTAACAGCTGCCTTGATAGGATGAAGCTCTGGATGGTTCTGAAGATATCTTAACATTATACTATATACAGTCTCTAAAGATGGCATAAGGCCTTGGACTTTGGGAATAAGGCAGCCAGTTGTTGATTCCTTTCATTGTGTAGTCCACAAAGTGGCCTGAATCCCCATCCTCTCCTTACTGACTCATCAACTCCCTTTATAAGATATTAAACAGTACAAGAAGTATAGGCTTTAAGAAAATTTCACTCTTGGACAATGCTCAGATGTGAATCAGTTTTTCACTGATTTGGTTTATGATAAAGTATAAAGATTATGTCATAAATTCAGCACCTGGCAGCGTAAGATGCCACCCATTTTAATATTTAGATATGGCAGGCAAACGTACTACAACTATTATGTGCATACTACAATACCAATATTGTCTCCTTTTGGTTAAACTTGAACTGCACACATTGAAAATAGTATACAACAGTTTTTGGTGAAGTCTTTTGTGCCAGATTTCCTAACCATCTCACTTGCCTTAATTGTTCATGAAGTACAAATATTGCATTATTGAAGATTATCCATAGCATACAAATCTGCTCTTGGTTAAGTCCATGCTGCCACCGAGTGCTCACGCTCTTTACTTGAAATGCTTTTGTTTCTGATTTCAGATGAGGGAGAAAAGTGGCTAAATACTGAAACTTTGAGTGACAAATGATAAGGAAGGGGAGAAGTAAAACATCAGCAGGAGAGATTTTCTGGTAAGCCTGGCACTTTTAACAGAACAAATGGCAAAGTCCAGACAAATCCCAAAAAACTATGGTTTAAAAACAGATAATACATATGCACTAAACCAAACAACAAAGAACAGAAATTATACAGAATAAAAGATAAGGTTAACCCAGCATCTCTACTGTAGTAGGCTGGTCTTTGCTTTCTAGCCAGTCAAAACCAGAGTTCACAGTATCACTGCATATCTGCTGAAAAAGCGGGTCATTCTTCAGTTCTTCCAGTGTCGAGTCTTCATATTGTTCCTGCTGTTGATTTGGATCAAACAGCAAGTTGGTGTCCAAAGTATTAAGGTCAGTGATGCTACTGGACAGATCTGAGGTCAGTCTGATCTCATTTGAGAAGTCGGATGCCACGGCGTTGAGCTCAGAAGCTACCTGACCTACCAGCTGGGAACTGGGGTTGAGGCCATCCTCCCCCAGCAAGTCCTTGACAGTGTTGTTGAAATCAAGCTGCTGCTGTTCTTCCTCTGCCTCCTGCTGCTGTGTGCTCTGGAGGAGGAGCTGTGGTTGTGTCTGCACTGGATTTTCCTGGAGCTGCTGTTGCTGGTCTTGCTCACTGGGGCCTGCTTGTGCTTGGCTGTCCCCAGTGGTGAAACTCACCTGCTCTCCACTGCCAGTGGTGAGGTAGCCATGCTGCTGGAGCTCAAAGGCAGCAGGGCTGGAGCTAATAGGCAGCTGAGTCTGGTGAGCAGTTCCTCCTGCAAAGCTAGGAGTGGTCTCCAAGATCTGTGTGAGGTTCATACGTGCCGTGTAGTTAGAAGGGAGGTTGTTCATGCCCAGACCACGGACAGAATCATCCCCATCAGCTTCCATCTTGCTGAGAAGAACATTGGTGATCTTGGCGGTGTTACTCTGTCCCTGCACAGGAAGCATCTCACTCTGCATCATGATGTTTAAAGGTACAGATTGGCTACGCTGGACAATGCTGTGGACAGAACTGACTGTCTGACTGTTGGACAAGATACTAAGCACCTCAGAGGTGATGGGTGAGTTAAAGGGTGAAACCACAGCTCGGGTAGTTGTTAATGTACTTGTGGTGGTGGTCAGAGGACCGGTGTTGCCACTGAAGTTCCTCTGTCGCACGGCAGGGCTAACACTGCGACAACGGAAAGTACTGGATGCAGATGAAGTGGAGGCTTTGTTGTCTAAGGGTGCAGGCACAGCAAAACTCTCCTGTTTGGTGGGAGTAGTTACAACTGTTACCAGCTGCTGCTGCTGTTGAACTGGTGAAATGGGGGTCAAGCGGCCTAGGTGAGCAGCATCCTGTCTCGACTGGGACTGAAATGACTGGCCAGGAATTGCAAATGCATGAGGCTTACGAAACTGATCATCTACTAGGTCTTGGTAGCTGGGCAGAATACCAATGCTATGGTTAGATAGAGGACCTGCAGAGTTGTTGTTGTAGCGGTTGTTGATCCACTCCAGCTTGGCCTTGTCTGGGTGTGTTGCCATTGGTCTTTGCATGGGCTTTACAGGGCTGCTGGAGACAATACTTGCATCATGATAACCTGTAATGCTCGAGTTAATGGGTGTGAAAGCAAAAGGATTCCTACACTCGACTGGGCTCGGAGGTACGCTGCTGCTGCAGTTGGACAGTGGCGTGCTGATGGGGGTGTGGCGACCCATGGCTCCATCTACAGGCGTGATGGGAGCCATGCGGGAGCATGGGCTCTCTCTCGTCAGGCTGTGTGCAAGCGTCATTTCAGAGGTGGGGGTTGGTGTTGGGGTTGGGGTTGGGGTTGGAGTGGGAGTTTGGACAGGAGTGGTACTACTGTGGGCAGAGTGGTAGAAGGTAGTACTGGCTTGGTGAGTATTAAGGATTGAGCTTTGAACGCTGGCTGACTGACCCTGAAGGGACACATCAACACAGTTTCCAAACAGACCCTTTAGCTTCATCTGCTCCTCCATTTGGACTAGCTCTTCCACAATGCTGTCCTGGGTCATGTCATCATCATTGAACGGGAAATAGTCCATGTTGGATTGAGAACCTGCAAAGTCAACCATCTCCTGTGTGAGGGTGAGCTGACTTGAGGCCTCTGAAGGTTGAGTTATCATGGAAAGTTGGTCAGACGGGGGTTGTTTGTGTTCTGCTGGTATCTGCTGTGTCTCCCATATTGTGCTCTTTAAATCACTCACCACAGAGGCTTCATGTGGTCCTGAGTTGGCTGGTATGGCACAAGGGTCCCCAGTAATCTGCTGTAGCAATGCCTGATCAGACGTATTGCTTCCAGCAACTACAGCATTTGTATCAATGCTGATAGTATGATCTTCATGCTTCACCACCAAATTTTGCTGTTTGACAACAGTCTCGGTTCCCTCTGTGTGAGTGATGGGTGCGTCACTGAGTGCAAGGATCTGTGGGGGCCCTATAGGTGTATGTTTCACAGTCCCTTTGCAGGGGGCACTCTCTGGTCTTGCAGGGGTTCCTGGTCTGGGAATCCTCTTCACTGCAGCACTGAACCGAGGTTTGGGATTGTCAATTACAGGAGGTGGCTGCTGGGAGATAAACACCCTCTTAACCGGAACAACGTGTGACTCCCCGGCTGTGCGCTTCCTTGGGCTCTTAGCATCTGGGCAATGATCCTTCGATGTTGGAGCAACAGCAGACGAGACATTTGATGATGTGTTGCTATTGGAGTTCTGATTATCAACAGTCAAGTACAAAGTACTGTCATGGCAGTTACTGTTATTGCTGTCCTGAGTCCCAGCTACAGCTATAGAGGTGGGAGGGGATGTGGAATCACTTTTTACCCTTACCCCTTTGTCTGGTAACGGAGAACACTTAACAAAGAAGGTTGGCTCACTGGCAGCCCTGAATTTAGCCACTTTTTCCTCTTTGGCTACAACAGCATGTTTCTCTATGCCAGATGTGGAGTCATTTCCAGCTTCAGACACCCCTTTGGTGTCAATAGAGAGGATAGGAGTTGATGCTTGGATGCTGTGTATGACTGCAGGAGATGGAGGGGCAATTGAACTCCCACCCTGTAACTGCTGGGAATCGTCCATGGCAGATGTGGTGTTCATGCCGGCTGAAGCTGGTCGCACAGCTGTGTTGTTACTACTGCTGCTGGGAGCCAAAGCGATGGCCGTCATCTTCACCACGTTGACTGAGCTGACATGGGAAGTGGGCATCACGGTTTTTATGGGGCTGTTGGTGATGAGCAAGGTGGGCGGAGAGCGTAGTGTGATGGCACTGGTGGCAGAGGGCTTGGGCAGGATTTGAGCATATCGTGTACTGTGTCTTGCCAGCCGGTCACCTACAGGGCTAGCTGGTATATTCTGGGGAGTTTTGGGGGATTGTTTAAGCGACTGAGTGACCACTTGAAAGTTCACAGGCACCACTTTTCCTTCTGCTGTCCCCACAGGACTGGGTGAGGTCATCAACTGCCTGCTTCTTTGTACCTGGAAGAGGGATAAAATACATTTGCATGTTTAGTACACTCAAACACATGCATAAAAAACCCCATTATTAACGGGGGCAAAAGTCAGCTGCATACCGTGACTGGGCTAGGGACTGCTGCTACTACTATTCCTATGGTAGGCTGAGGGGATAGCAGAGCAGGGCTTCCACAAGGAATGGTGGGCCCAGGAGTACTGGCCTCTGTTCGCTTGACTTGGGTCTCGCTGGGCAAGGGTGAGTGGAGCTTCTGCTCTTGCTGCTTTTTCTGGATCTTGCGCTGCAATTGCTGCTTTGCATCAACAGAGGGAGAGGGCAGGGTCTTCACCTGGGGCTGGAATGAGTTTGCTTCAGCAGTGGGCACAAAGGCAGAAGATGGAGTTGGGGTCTTCATTCCTGCTAGAGCATAAAAAAAAAGTGAAATTAGTAGAAGCCTCAGTTTTCAGCACCATGGACAGTGCATGAAAACTGCTGTTTTGACAGTTTTGTCAGTTTAATAAAATTTCCAATAATTTACAAAATAAGATTAATTTCTCTTGTCCTTTGAGTAACGTGTACTTCATCACTTACAATGAGAAATGAGCGTGTCTGTGAATAGCAGAACTTGTGATTTTATTTCAGTTTTGTAGGTGATAATTAGTTATGAAACAGGATAATTACAACATATGTAAGTGATGTTCACATTACTTTTATGAGACATGCTCCAGATGTCAGTATCTAAGAACATCTGCAGGACCACAGTGGGGGAAAAAAAACCTTTGAATCATCAGGTCACAATAATGTAGATCATCATTTCATCATGATAAAGCTTTTTTATCTAATTTAACTGTCAACTATGCATTTCTTTTCAACACAACCTTCCTCTATTAAAATACTAATTGGATATGATCCATGACACACAGAGAACTTTTAACATTCTCACATAAAACATTAACAGAATGAGCTCAGAGGACATCTTTACCTGTGGGTGTTCCAGTCATAACAGTGAGTGCAGCCATGGACTTGGTTCCAATGTAGTGGCTATTAAGCAGGAAGCGAGCCAGGTCCTCCACGCTGTCAAACTGACGACTAAGGACCTTTTGAGCCCACTCACAGACCAGTCCACAGGCTGCAGATCTCATTTCATCCTCAGCGTTTGGAGATTGGCCCGTCTGCTCCATAAGTTCACACTATTCACACAGAGCAGAGGAACAGGTGGTTTTAGAGCATCAAACTAGTTGAAAGTCTGATGTAGATCAAAAGTGTTGCAATGTAGTGCAATTTACCCCATCACCAGACTTCTGTAGATCCAGGTTGGGCAAGGATGGCATGTGAACGAAAGCTTTCTTCCTCAACCCGCTGTAACAGTATGTGCAAAGAAGTTAAGGCTTCTTAAATGTCATGGCTCTTTTAACTCTGGGAAAGTCCTATTTGTAATTTCTGTTTCTGGTGTTTTCTAGGCTAATCATTCGTTCATTTTCTATACCACTTTTTCAAGAACAACATATTTAAAAGACTTACAAAACTGGTTAGTTGTCATAAAAACCCAAGGCTTGTTTTATCTTATGCCAAAAACTAAGGCTTTGATTGGCTTGTCTGTTTGTAAAATCATTAAATAATATTAAATATTTTATTTTTCAAACATGGCTTGTTAGAATACACCATGTTGCTCACAGATAAATAAAAACACAGTTAGACTTTGTAGATGCTCTCATCAGAATGAAAGGATATTTGGATTTGCCCCTCATGCCCAGTCGACGTGCTTTCATATTAGGAAAAACATTCTTCATAATCTTCCCAAAGTCCGCTGCACTCAGTGGATTGTAGCCAAGATTGTCACAATAACTCCTGGAAAAGAAAAGATTCCACATGAGACATTAATACAATATTTTAAGGTGTATTACTACATATTTTTTGTCCTTGCCGCTTCTTTGAACACACTTACTTGTATTCATCATACACTTCTTGCTTTGGGAGGGACGTCTCTGGGTGCTCTTCTAGGTGATTACGTATCCAGTTGAATGCATACATCTGTTGGGTACGGCTTGATGACATGGAACTCTGATCACTGAAATCAATGTAGAAAAGATATAATTCTGGTGAGGCAGTGCATTTGATTGCTGCGCATCATTTCTTGTTAATACAGAAACTTTTAATACCATAATCCAGGAGTGGACGACCCCCTCTCATTCTCAGTCCAAATGGGCAGAATTTGGGGGTTGGGGTGATGAATAGATATGGGGAAACAAATGAAACACAGACAGCTAGGTATAGCAAAAATCTACATATTTCAGTGGTTTGGTTCATTTTGATAATCAATCATATAGCTGAGAAATTACTATTACTATATATAAAAAAAGTTAACAATGACCAACAACCTGCATAATATTTTTCAAAAGGGGGTATCAGCCTAACCTGTGTCTGTGTTTTAGCCAGTGGATAGATTTGAATTTTTGACAACCAATGACAATAATGTGCCAATAATGTGATGAGAGCTGCAACAAAAGTGTGTTTGTGTGACAGAGACACAAAAAAAAAAAAAAAAAAAAAGAAAGAAAGAAAAAAAAAAAAAATGGCCCAAAAGCAAAACAACGAACCCGCATGAAGAGTGTATCTTGACATACCTTTTATCATTGCCACTGCTGGGACCAGAAGGCAACTTAAGGTAGAGGTAGAGTTTTTCGATGTCTGTAAACTTCTCAACATCTTGCTGTAGAAATGAATAAATCACAAACAGTCAGAATATTTTTTTAATACAGTGTAAGTGTAGTTGAAGCACTGTGTATGAGCTCTTGTGTATGACGATTTTGGCACAACCATGTCATCTTTACCACCTTTCTAAGAATGGATTGATGCCACTTCGTTCTCTTCTATTTGCCTCTTTGTTGCTATGGAAACAAATGCTTAAATGAATGAGATGAGAGAGCTGTGTGCCAATAAGAAGTGAATAAAAATGTTGTGTACTACTTTCCACTGTTAGTAGCATTAAGTAAATCACACGTCAGACATAGTGGTTGGGACCTAGGCTGGTTCAAAGTATTTTCAGGAAAGAAATTTCCAGGACAATTTCAACCACATAAAGGGTGTTATGACTGATGGAAATGATACATTCCCGCTCAGCAAAAACTACTATTCTGACAATTACTAATATTTTGAGTGCTTATACTGAGAAATACTGATCTGATTAAGTTGTGGTGTTTATTTTGTATTCACGAGTTTTGTTTAATTCCTCCACATTATATTTTCAGAGCCCCAATCTCACGCAATTCTATATTTTACCATTTTTGACAATTAACTTTTGTCTATGCTGCTAATCTGCTACAACAGCTAACAATAAGCCACCTGATAAATATCACAGAACATTGTGACATTGAAGCTGGATGCTGATTTTTAGACTTATTTTTTTAAGAAAAAAAAACAAACTTTAGGAAAGTTTAAGCTTTGTTAAGAAGTAAGTTGGTTCTTTGAAGTTGAGTTGTAAGGATTATGTATCTATACTCAGGTTATTTATTATGGCATATGGTGGTCAGCATATCCTCTGTTTGGAGAAGCAGACAGGAGGGCCTGCAATAAAACTAATCCATCCTATACAAATTCCTCATTTCCTTTCACTGAATTAAAAGATACAACATCAAATGCTGAAGTAATTTCTATATATCATTTTACATTCTCATATACTGTTTATGCCATGGTAAAATATCTTATATCCTGCACAATATTGTTCCATAACATTGGATTTATAGGATTTTTGCATCCATGTGATGAAATGTCTTGATATGTAGGTCACAGGATAAAACAAATCAAGCACATTTTCTTAGATACATAAAACAGGAAGGGGGCTCTATCCATAGTCCACTGCTTCTTACTATTCTCAGCATTGATAATATGACCATTCACTAAATGTACGTCAAACAATATTCAAACATCTAATTTTTTAAAAGAAAAGATCCAAATATTTTCTTTTAAAACCTTTCTGATGTGACATGCACAATAATGATGTGTTAGTTTCAGAAGTGCCAATTGGTAGATAATTTATTAGGACAAAAAGAGACTAAAAGGCTGCAAAATTCAAAATACACAGGTTGAATTAAAATAGAGTCTGCTTCTTCTTTTTATGTTTTTTTTAAGGGCAGAAAATAGACAAAGCCTTATTTTACTGCTTGATGTTGCTGACGTGGCTTTGTAGCTCAATAAAGCTGTGATGAACTTCAGCTCAGACAAAACTGAGGCACAATGTGCATAAATAGATGCCAACAAAGGGAATAAAATGGAAACATGTACAGAAATATCTCAAACATAGCAATATCAGAAACATGCCTAAATTGCTGTTATATCCAAATACAATACAAATACAATACTGCACACCCATTCTTGTTATTTAACTCTCTGACAATAAAGGAGTGGCACATTAGAGAATAGAGAGAAGACTTGGTTTAATCAAGCTGACCACTGTTCACAGATACTCACCAATATGCTGTCCACTTTTGATTGTACAGATTTGCTACAATGAGAAAAAGAGCAAAAGGCCAGGAAATAAATTAATACAACCTGCTTTAATTTAACATCAGCACATCCATTTGTGTTGGTTTTTTCTGTTATCAGTTACCAGAATTGGTCCTATAACGAACTGCTAGCCTCACAACAAAGAATTAATAACAAACACAGAAAAAGGTGTTATGTTTTTTTAGGTGTTAAATATCTGATATCATGCACATAGACGTCTGTAAAGCTGAATGCATATCATGTAATTAAATGTGATTAAAATTAAGATATGACATTTTTGATCTTTATTTACATATTATCGTATGAATAAAAAAATGTAATGTGATCGTTTTCACTTATTATATCTAACTTATTTTATTTAGCTGATGTTAGCCAGAATTTAGGGTTTCCTCTGCATAGACCTCCCAGAATGCAATTTTGAAAAATAAATAAATAAAAATAAGGCTGGGCATGACAAGCCCAATACATCCGTCATTTCTCTGCTACGACAGCAGGACATGGAGGTAGAAAAGATGAGCCGGATGGTTATTGATAGAAAAAGGACATCCATGGCACAAACCATTTAGGCGTCACACCCTTGGAGGATGATTTTATTACCCCCACTTTTTCCAGTAAGTGGGTTCAACACCTGAACTTTTCCTGCATGTTTTTAAAAACTTTTCTCGCAGTTTTGCATCAACTGTGCAACGATCTGCCTCCTCCTGATCGGTTTTCCTGTCGCTAGTACCGTCTCTCTTCTTGCGTTTATTGTTCAGCTAATAAGATGGAAACTAGTGGTTCATGGTTCACACAACGCATATTTACCTCAAATTATTGTTATTATCAGAACTCTTCTCTAACAAAGTAGCTGACAGGTGGTAGAAAGGATTCATACTTCAGCTATGCAGGGCGGGTCTACAAAAGTTTTAATGGGTGGCCAAGGCGGGGCACTAACCAGGAAATGGCTGGCATACATTAGACCTTTTTTTAAGCACTAGATTTTATAAAATATTGAACTGATCATTACAACTAAAGTGACCATCTAATGAAAAAAACTAAAACAAAAAATCAGCCAATGAAATATTTTTAGCAACAGTTGTTTACTTTGGGTAATCCTGCCTTGTATCACCCAAAGTAAACAACTGTATCATCTGTGTGTATGTAGTGTTATCACTGCTGCATACGGATTTACACTTCAAGATAAAAAGAAAAATGCGTTTTTAGGCTTTTTATCTAGATCACGAGTTTTTTCAACAATATTGACTGTTTAACGTCAGTCATCATGTCTGGTGGTTTCATGGCCTAAATTATCACCATGGAGACGGTTGGTGAGATGAAAACTGATCGCTCAGTTCTCTCTCCTTTTAAAGAACTTACTTTAAAGAATTAAGATTGAGCTGAAAGATTTCAAATGCTTCTTGTAGCTATAAAATTGTCTCAGAAGGTGACTGAAGAACAATAGATAAGCACATGAGTGTATATATTTAATATGGCAACTCAAAAAGTATGTGTTCGAACGCCGCCTGCTGCACACACCTTACATACACCCTAATTACCAACTCCACCGAGCACCATGACACTGCGACACTCCATTCTCTCAACGGCACCAGTGGAGCACCACAAACTGCTACCTGGTCTGTGGGAAACACTGGAATTGTTTTATGAACTTTCTGGTCATTAATCTACACTCAAACACAATGAATTGATGAAACGATTTAAGGACGTTCGGGGGAAAAAAATCTCGAGATTTTTATTTATTTATTTTTTGCCAACTGAGCTTTGAGTTTAAAGTCATGTTTTTTGTTTGTAGAAACCATAAACAATCAGTTACCTCAAGGCTGTTCCACCGTTGTGCTGTTTACTGTATGCTTCTGGTCACTGCTGTGCTACAGCACAAATTAAATTATTTTTATCTTCATTCTTCTCCCTGGTTAGAATACCAGTTGGTGCCAAAGAAAAGCAACACCACAGTAGCACACTGCCACCACTCTGCCCCTGATGCCGTTAGACAAGTGGAGAGCCAGAACCTCAAACTCTACTAATTTGGTTATTTCTTCATTTGAAAAACAAGTGACACCATTTTTGGACCTGGATGCTCCCTGGAATCTCTTTTTAATAAATCTTTAAAATATCAAGATCTACTAAATGCACTAAATGCAACAATACTTGCAACTATCATGTCATAAAAATGAGTAATTTTATTAGCTTTTAAATTTGTGGTAACATGTGTGCAACTTTTGCTCACATTTTTATAATACAGATTACTGCCAGCTGCCAAAAACTCTAAAAACCCTGGCCTAGGCCCCCACAAGCGGCGTTCTGTTCTGTATAAGCATGCTGGTGTGAACTTATGTAAACCCTGAAACTGATACAGATTAATTAAATTGAAATTAAATTCAGCCTTTACTAACTGTATTAAACAAATGTGATTTTCGTGCTGTGAAATAACAAGATGTAAACAGTAAAACAGGTATTATGAGTTGTTTTGAGGACATATAATGGCCCCACTTTAAAACCTCACCTGTCAGACACAGAAATTACATTACACTAATAATTGGGAGCGATTTCAGACACATCACTATGGGTATCCAAACGATCACCGAAGCAAATGGATCAAAGCATGAATGACAAAATGTGCGAATTATTTATGATAATTAATTTAGTTAAAGAAGAAAAAACCCTCCGACCGTTTGTTTTCACTTATTGTGTTAAATGTGTGTACATTAAATCAATTTAAATGTACTTCTGTAAAGTGTGCTAAAGATAATTTGATGTAATTTATGTCCATAAATAATATGCAGTTTTCTATTACAAATAATTAAAAGAAAAAGTAATACTACTAATTTTTAATAACACTAAAGGATAGAAACTATACGGAAAACTACGGAAGAAAAAATACATAAATGTTAAAAGTAAATCTTCATGTGAGGCATGTTGTCTTTCTAATTTATTT
Source organism: Rhadinocentrus ornatus (assembly GCA_037177495.1). Lineage (NCBI taxonomy): Eukaryota > Metazoa > Chordata > Actinopteri > Atheriniformes > Melanotaeniidae > Rhadinocentrus > Rhadinocentrus ornatus. Next base: position 20,936,481 of record JBAMHW010000010.1, on the reverse strand, counting down.
ATTATTTTTTTAAAGCTCCAGTCTATTCAAAAACAGCATGAGATCAGTGTGAGGCTTTATCTGTGGAGTTGTCTGCCTTGACACCTGTCATCCTGAGCATCAGCACCGCCGGTGTGTTTGGTGTCAACTATTATAACATGGCCTCCTATGGCTCGATGCTAATGATCAGAGCTGCTACCGCTGCAAGTAACCCGATGTTACCGTGTTATTACTGCATCAGCAGAACACGGACAGCATCGCATGGCTCGTTGCAGTTATATTCCGGTTAAATGTGTGCGATTAGCTCGGGAGCACTCGTGTTTTTCTCGGCCGCTTTGTGCAGCACAGTGCCCTCCTACCACTCTAGAGTTAGATACGCTAATTATGAGGCTACGGCTAGCGAAAAGGACAGTGTGGCTGCTTTGGGATCATTCCCATCCTTACCAAATCGAATTCTTTATTTTGAACTGTAACGCGTTAGCCTCGGGCCCCTGGAGTCCTGGCACCAGCGCTGGAAGAGAGCCTAATCCCGAGGCAGGCTTCTGACCAGGTTGTTGTTGATCATCAGCCATCGCGATGGAGGGGTGGTGGGGGAGCTTTAACAAGTAGGCCTCATCCCCGGCTGTGCACTGCACCGGACCCACCGCTGCTGGAGCGGCTCAGTCAGCTAGGACAGCCCGCTGAATCCACCACAGAGCATGGCTACAAACACTGTGATCAGACCCTCACAAAACAAAACCAAAAAACATACCAGGGCATACAAAAGGCATTTCGCAGAGGTATCTCCGCTGCCGCAAATAGCACGCCTGCAGCAGCCAGCAGCAGCTACAGACAAGCTGCCTGCATCAAGGTGCACGCTAGAAGCGCTGAAAATACCGGAAGTACTGTGGCATTTACAGTGCAAGTAAAATCCCCCGAACTGCAGCGGTGAGAAGACGACTCAACAATTTCAAACCAGACTCAATGGCAACAAAACCCAAATGGAAGACATTCCCGATTCTGGTCTGTGTAATGTGCAGTCACCCGTTCTGACTGCAACAAAGTAAAGAGAAGGCCATTGTTTATAGCACACACAGGTAGCAACAGTGCAATCCACTGTTGATAAAGTCTGAACTGGTGAATGGTGGTGTGGCCTTTATGTGTGGAGTTTGCATGTTCTTTCTGTGCATCCCTAAATTGGAATATGCAGGTGTAGAGAAAAGATGGATTTTTGCTTTTACTTTTTATATTAGATGACCGCTTTAGTTGTAATAATCAGTAAGTTGTTTCTTAAAACAACGTCTTCTTTATATGCAAACCTTTCCCCAGTCAATCTTAATTCCTTATTCCACAAATTCTTTTTTTTCTCAGACATGGATGATCACAAATTCATTCGTGAATGTGATTAATTATTTTCTCCATTACGCTGTGCTAGTTAAGCGTTTTAATTTAAATGTCCCTATCCGGAAACTTTGCTTGTTTATGTTTAACTTGATGCTGTGTACTCGCTGCATGTCCGCTCACAGCCTCCAGGGGCGCTGTTGCAGGAAGCTGGTTGATCAGATAGTGACAATGATGGGTAAACAGCCAGGATGATATCACTGTACCATGTAAAGGGGCAGCTATCCGCACATATATTGATCCCAATACCTGCGGATAGGTTTTGTAGAACGATTTACTGATTAAAAAGGAGATGCTGAAGAAGGTTTCCCAAGACAAATTATTACCAAACTGTCTGCGTTCCTCAAAGAGCTTACTATTTTTTTCCTTCAGCTGAAATCTGAGACACAGTTGCTCAGAAAAAAATAACCAGGGAGTATGACATGAATTGAGACTATTTGTGCTAGATAAAAATAAAACGTTTATTACGCATTATTAGTGGATCTGTTATAAACATAATCCCCACACGTGTCAGTTTAATAACATTCGTTGCTCTCTTTTTTAAGTAGTTAATGGTTAGAAATTGTCTGTTGACCTTAACGAAAATAAAGGTGTGAAAATTCAGAAGAATGAAGTCACCAGGTCATGAAAAACAAGACCTACCAAAAAAACAAAAAAACGCTTCCATCATGACTTATTTTATGCTGCCATCTATTGATTGTAACAAGTAATGTTACTCCGCTGCTCCACTGACACTACTGGCACGAAATGTAATGCAAGATAGCAACAGACACATCAGGAAGGTATGTGCAAACATATAGTGAGTGATGTCATACCACTCAAGGTAACACGATGAGAAGGAAATAATATAAATATCACTAATGTGTCTTTTGCAGGACTTAAAGTTTCTCTTCTCCAGCCATGCTTATTCATGTGTTTATTAAGGTTTCTGTTTCTAATGCAAAATGTTACTAATAGATAAAAATATATATATGTTTGTTAGTTGGGGTTCGGATTCAAGGTTGTAATTTCACCATATCATCTTGACACTGACAGAGATTTTTGCGAGGTACACTTGTCTTTTAGCATTTTATAAGCAAATGTTATCTGAGGTAGTATCAGGTTTCCACCAAACAAAGGTCAATTAAATTAGTAGTTACATGTACTAACTTTTCACACAACTTTTATTCCAGTAAGTGTGAAAATGTCTCATTTAGTTAGTAATTTACAATAATTTTCAAATACATATATATATATGTATTTGAAGGTTGTGCTTTGGGCTTTGGTTGTGCATTTTATTGTGCTTTAGCTCTACCATCTCTACTTTTAATCATTCATTAAATCTTTGATTCAGTGCCACAACTTAATTACACCTGTTATTGACTAAGTACCAAATTTAATGTCTCTGATCTTTCTTACTACTGACATTTTTTACCAGTCTGTCCATCTTTCTTTAACGTGTATCACACATTCATCAAATACTGTCTTTGCTGACCTATTAACGACACTAGAGTTGTGAAATGGTGGCACTTCATGAAAATCACAATAAAATGTTGTTTCCTTATTAGTCATTGTTTTCTTGCTCTATTTTTGACTTTTGGTTGCTGGCTATTCTGGACTGATTTGTTTTACTGTCAATCTCCTGTCACTTCTGATTTGAATTGGAAGGTCTCATCTCTGCTTTCTGTGCCCTTGCTCATTCCTCCAAAATGTTAAGATATATACAACATTCCTCCCAAAGAATCTGCTTCCTTTGTTACAATATTATACCACAGTACCATATTACACGCCTGCAAGATTGCTTCTTCTTATTCACAAAATATTTATGTACAAAACATTTTGAAGGAAAATTTTGCAGCCATATCTAAAAATAAAGTATGAAAAAGCTGCACTGACTAAACAATCCATTTTGAATCAAAGCTAAATGTAATTATAATGATACAGCCCAGGCAAAAACATTTGTGAGACTTAAAACTGGTTTTCTTCCATATATATTTACAGAGAAGTGAAAAGAAAATGTAGGGGAGACCGGGAACAGTTGTAACACTTGCGATTGCTCCAATCAGTGAGAAGTTAGGAATCATCTAATTCACTCTGCACATGCAAAGTTTAGTCCTAAGTCTGCATGTGAAAAAGTTTTACATTGAGACAAACATAGCAAAATCGAAGTAAGAAAATTTTTTTGTCCCAATATTTTTTTTGACTACATAGCTTGCTTTGTAGTTGAACTTGTCGAACATATATTATGTTAATTATGTGTCTGTTTAGCTAATTTTCAAGCAGGTTATTTGTAATAACTTTTTGTTTTTAGCTTTATGGCCAGCTAGATCATGGATAATTCACTTGGGGTCAGTCATAACACGCTATTATGGGGTAGGTTGTAACGGTTTAGAAAATGTTATTTGAATTACAACATTTTGTTTTAGGGTGCATTTGCACCAGGATTGTTTGGGGGACTTTATTGGTGGGGTGGGGAAATCAGAATATCTTCACACCTTTGGTCTGGTTTGCTTTCACACTGCATTTTACTTAAACTAACCAAGCTGATGTTAGTAAAAAAGATGTTAGTGTAGTTTAAAGACTCATGATTTTTGCCATGTTCCTAGGGAAGTGCCTTCCCATTAACGGCTAATCCAGCATCCATCTTATATCCTGTCTGTACTGTGAGCTCTCTTCAGCCAGCAAAAGCCTGTTGCATATTATATTCTATATTTGTTATTACTGTATTAAGACATTGAAACAGAAAAAACCCATATGTTGTGCCTATTTTGTCCCTTTCTCTTTTTCTCCCTTATTCTGATAATGTCTTCTTGCATTTCTTTGATGAATCAGCCACGGTGCACATTCAAAAACAGCCAGTGTGTTTATATGCATTTGTTGGCATATAAAGCAAAACGTGATGTCCTGGATGAAAAAGTTCTTGACTGTGATTTCTCGGCCTCTGAGGCTGGGCAACAATGGCTCCAGAAATTGGTTGGAAATGTACATAGTGCATCTTTAACTTCTAAGCTGTGGGACCACAGCATTTTTTTTTTTTAAAGGTTTGGGCCTCATTTCATAATGTTACATTTCACCCCCTGCGATGGATTGGTGACCTGTCCAGGGTGTACACTGCCTCTCACCTGAAATAATGCTGGGATGGGCTTCAGCTTACCCTGCGACCCGTAATGGATTAAGCGGTACAGATAATGACTGACTGACATTTCACCCCAAGGCATGTTACAACGGACCTCGACTGTGGGGTCCGTTGTAACATTTCATTCGTTGTGTTTGAGATCAAGCCATACATTTTCTGTTCGTGCTGCACAGACAGTTTCCATGCTATTTATAAGCAGACACTTGAAGCTAGTTTGCGTAGCCGTTTGAACACACTGGGTTAAAAGAGCTCGAAGTCAGAGACAGAAATGTCAAAATTGTTACAAGCGTCTTTGGTCACCCTACATCACATAAATGTATTTATTTTGCTATACCTTGTCCAAAGGAGTTTTATGCTAATTAGTTTATATAATGACAGAATATTTAAACATACTTCATTTGCATGTTTACAGCTGTAATATCAAAAATCAACTAAGATTTCACAATGATGTGATTTAACTTGTCAACTTTATATTGTACTATACATGCAATATAAAAAATAAGTAAGGAAATTTGTATTTTGAGAATTACTTATTTGTTGTAGCAATGCTTCTAGGCTATAAATCCTATGCTCTTATTTCTGTTTTAAATAGTATGTTGTTTATAAGGAAAATACATTTGTGGGATGAGCAGCAGAGTTAAGAATGTGGGTTGCAACCATAATAAAATTGCCAAATCATCTCTGTCAATGCCAAACACCTAATTTTACCACTGACTAGCATTGAGCTTCTGTATATGTTGTCTGTTTCTATTACATGTCTCACAGAGATCAAACAGGTCACACTTGACTGTGGCAGAGACGTTAAGTCACACATCCTCTGTTGATGATGAATGTGGGACGGCGGGGTCACTGTTGTGAGTAGGTCGTTGAGTCTGGCTCTCACGTGCACCGACAGCCAGTCAAATCCTCTTACAACCCCCTACTTCCTCCAGCACTCAGGCGAGACAATGAGATCAACTCGCTATGTTCAGGTCTTATCCCTGAAGATACAGTAGATCCTCAGCCCAGAGTCACGCCAGCAGGTATCAAACGCCACAGCCAACTAGTTAACCTCTGAACACACACTGAAGGCCTGCTTGTTGTTATGTCCTATAATAGAACAAGATATATTTTCGGTTTTCAGTTGATTGCTCATGTATCTACAATTTCATCACAGCAACACACTAAAACATACATAAGGCAAGGTAATAAACAGTTACAGCAGTAAGTTGATTTATCATTTAGAAATAGATCTGCAAAATATTCAAAGACAAAAATGCAAAGACAACAAAAAACCATTTCCTTTTATCTTAAAAATAGTCTAAATTGATCAATGCTGTGATCATGTTTCTGTCTTAACACTGTAAAAGGGAAAAAGTAAGTGTGCCTATACAGTAAGGAGTTATTGTTAGTCTCTTTATGCTTCAATACTGTTATCACAACCCAAATAAATTCAAAATGTAAATATACACCTAGGTGAATTTCTTTTCTCAGCTTCTATTTAGTACCAGGATGAAATATGGGAGTCCCTTGCTTTGACGTCATTTACACAGCCTTTCCCAAGCCAAGCTGCTATTGCAGATTTTATACTGTGCTTTTCTTCCCTCCTTTTTCTTGGCATCCTGTGGAAGAGTGGATGGGAAATTCTGATGTCATCAACCTTGGCTCAGCAGGACAGAGGAGCATGCAGACCCTCAGGGTGCCATGATTGGTGCCCATGTGTTTGTGCCCCGTAGATGGTGAAATAGATGGTGTGGTGCTGCCCGCCTGTGCTGCACCTGCGTCCCAGCATGCTGATTGATCAGTTTGGTCATGTGGAATGTCACCATCTGCTCCCCAGTCCCACTCACCCCTTCTTGTGTGAATGCCAATCACTGGCAGGAAGATAGTTATTTAAGCCATGTCAAATCAGGCGCATGACGACAAGCAATATGCCAACAACACTTGAAGTGTGTGTTGCAGTCTTAGTATGCAAAACAGCAAATCTAACAATAAAAAGACAACCATTCAAACTGGAAAGACGTACAAGTTTTTCTTTTTGTATTTAGCACAGAACATAACAAGCATTTCTGCTAACTGAGGATCTTGAGCATATCTTTTTATGTGTTTGCATTTTTCATCATTCCTTCTATTTTGAGCATGCTCCTTGTTGTGTCCCCTCCATCCCCTTCGGTTGCTCTTTTTTGGCCTCTTAATGACCAACAACGTATCAGGGGGCCATCAGTAGTGACATCCTTCATTGTAAAGCTTCAGAACCAATGACATTTCAACCATGGGAAAATAAAGATATGCAAATTTGATCTCATTAACATTTGCATTACCTGTTAGAATAATCGCAATTCTGACAAGACTGCAATTAACTAAGATTGATGCAAAGTTCAGGGTTAGGAGACTGTATATATTGGGTCTTGGATCAGATTTATGTGTGTGTGTTATGAATGCTCAGTGTGTCAGATAAGAGGACTGATCACTGTCAGAGGAGAAGGTCATTCAGGAGCCAATGGTGTGTTAGGATTATATGTCTATAAAAGAAAAAAGAAAACCCAAGTCTTTTCAATATTTCTGACATTGGTATTTGATTAATTTTCTCTTTATGACATATATTTGAATAAGATTTAAAGAAAAGTCCTTTAAGCAGACAGACCTTGAGGTCAACAAATAATTGTTATGTTAAAGATAAAGTGACTGACCTCCTGACCCAGTTAACACTTGCATAGGTAGTCAGGATTAGACTGTGACTTTAAGGAAGCTGAGCGGACTGAAGCTCACCTTCAGACAGATTGAAAGAAGAGGACAATCACGTGATTTTCACAGTTTACAGTTTCTAAATATATCATCCTGCTGCTAAAAAGACAACTCACTGTTGTTTGTTAATGTTTTTATGGTCAGTTATTTTGTACTAGACCAGTAAAATTGACGTTTTAAGTTTCTAATAGTAATCATTCACATAGTCTTAATACTTGCATGGCAATGGCAATTTAATTTATATAGCGCATTTAATTACATGTAAACACAATGTGCTTTACATAAAAAGAACAAGAAATATACATACACAAGTATACTCATATGTACATATTCTTTGACTTACATTTACACCCCCCCACACACACACACACACCCCCCACACACACACATTAGAACACTAGCACACCCACACATGAATACAAAAATAAACATAAACACCAATATAGTTGGTGCATATCAACAAGACACAAAAGTATTAAGTATTAAGCACGTGCCAAAAGAGTTCTATAAAAGATAAACAATAAAAGGAATGAACATAAATGCATTTTAGATGTAAAGTTAATGCAGAAAAGCCTTAAAACGGATGGTGGTAAATGCTGGTGTGAGAACAACTCGGCTCCATTGATGTTCAAAGTGTCAGTCTGCAAAACACTAAATCAAAAGATTTTCTCCACAAATCATTATGGTGTGATTTACTGGATTCACCCCTTCTGGTCAGTATACTATTAGGCATTTAAAAAATAACTTTATTTAATTCATTTTAGTCCTGAGAAACAGATGCATTTTTTTATGATTAGGTTTTATGCAAGCGTCACTTCTGACTCCAAAAAATAACAATGAGGACAGCCAATTTCTGAGCTCAAGAACTCAAAACACAGTTTATAATTAAAAAATAAATGCTATTGTAGGGGCCACATCCACTTCTCATAGACAGTGTATGCATACACCTTTTCAAAAAGCAAAACTTTTTCATTAATGTACAAGATAAATTTTTTATTTAATGCCAAGTCTGCACACTAACATAAGTGCTTCCTGGAATATCCATAATATCAGCATCTAACAGTGACATTTCACACTAAAAACGTCACTGTGAAAGGGAAATTTTTTAATTATTCCAAGGAGTATAATCCTACTGTATGGAATATTTTATTTTATTTTATTTTATTTTATTTTATTTTATTTTATTTTATTTTATTTTATTTTATTTTATTTTAT
>JBAMHW010000010.1:20917640-20928013 GCA_037177495.1 Rhadinocentrus ornatus | reverse complement strand
GAAAGAAAGAAAGAAAGAAAGAAAGAAAGAAAGAAAGAAAGAAAGAAAGAAAGAAAGAAAGAGAAAGAAAGAAAGAATAAAAAAGGTTAACTGTTGATATCTTAAGCGTATACACAGGACTGTCAGTAATGTGTTTTAAGTTAAGACTGGTGTTTTGTCAGTGGGGTTGATTTACCTGGATTCTTATGAGGTTATGTAGAGCATGTGGCCTCCTCAGGACATTTTAGTTCTTTGACAACTACAGAACTTTTTACTCTGATCAAGTTTATCCAACCAGCATATGATGCATGTGACAAAATAGCTTGCAAATTACAGACCTTATGTATAACTTTTTGTCTGTTTATTTGTACTGATTCAAATCAAATAATGGCTGCAGGGCAGCTGACAGTGGAATTGACCTCAATCAGGAAGATGGACTAATGTTATATGTGAGACAATCACCCAGACATACCAAATAACTTCTGAACCCAGTTGCTGGAGGAGCTCGCCACGCCACACGTGCCTACAAATAAAGACTTGATTCTATTTGTAAATGTAGGTCAGACAAGGGTGTGGTATCTACTGTTTACTGGAAACCTCTACCTGTCTAACAGGAGATTATCTTTGTGTCGTCATCAAAGCTCACTGGTCCTGAGGAGGGATGTCTGGCCCTACTTGCAAATGATTTTACACTAAACATGGAATCGCACAGCAACAGGGCAACACTTGAACAACAAAAAACAAGTATAACTGAACTGATGTCCAATATCTTTCTTTGCATTGGTGTGTTCAAGAGTTGTTTTGCTCTTGCTTGGGTGGGGAAATCCTTGAATATTATAGGTATTACTTGTCTTCATTATGCCGTTTTTCACATAAAAAAACAAAAAAATTCGTCATCAAAGAGCCAAATCTACAGCTAGACTGTTTATTTCATTTTAAAAAAAAGAAAAAAGGGAAAATTTCCCTAAAAACTCAAAAGCAGACTCATGATGCTAATCTTTAGGCTTGGCCATCAGTAACAGCGTCATCTCTTGTCCACCCCCTTCTCTCTTGCATGAAATGGTCCAGCCCTGATTTGCATAAGTTGTCTGCGGGTAGCTGCATGACCAGCAGGGGTAGGTTAGGAGAAAGGAGTGCATGTGGAGTATACACACATGAGTAGAGACACGGATAGAGGAGCTGTGTGTGGACTGTATAGTATACTTGGAGTCTTGCACTGAACCAGACAGAGTTATGTACTGTGCTCATTCTGTCTCTGGCACAGGGAACAACTCACTGATGTACTGCTACAACATGAAACCAGTAAGTACATTTTTTTTTTAATTTGTTTGTTTGTTTTCTGTTAATCCTCCACAGGTTGGGCTACATGACACTGTCAGTGTGATAAATCAGTAGCACTAATATGATGTGTTCTCGTTTGCTGTGTGTGTACTCTAATAAAATGAACAAATTTACATAAGAAAGAAACACATCTACATGTGCAACTTGTATTTAAAGTTTGAGGTTTTTACTTGCATCATTTTGCCACTTGGACATTTAATGTTTTGTGTAGTGCTGAAGGGGTTGTGAGAATGTTTCCCACCTTGAACACATTTGCTTTAATGCCATACTGTTTCAAGTGTGTGTTCTCTTTTGTTGTGTATGAATTAAAAAACAGCAGGAGAAAGATTTATTTATTTATTTATTTTAGTTGGTGTCAATGTTGCAGGTTAAAAGAGTTACTGCAAGTTGTGATCTGGATTTATTTTCTTTTAAACAAATTAATAAGTAATATGAATCAAAACACTTCATGCCCACAAAAATAATCAGGCTAATTAATATGGTAATATGTCTGACATTAGTTTTTCTTTAGGCTAAAAAAGTAACTCGTGTTAAAATTGCCATGATGTGACTTCCTGTTTGCTCAGTACCATGTAAGCCTGGCAGCAGAAAACATCTTGACATGAACCAGATCGCTTCTATTTCTATTTGATTTAACCCTGCTATGTTGGAGCAGTCCCTCCACCACTGCAGCCATTATCAAAGGCAGCTTTGATCTCTGAGAGACTAACCATATCCAGACATCGTGGATCACAGAGGCAGAAAATTGGTTGCATGTGGCTGGAGTTGCCCATGGTGGAGCAAAGCGTGGGCTTTGAATAGCAAGTTGATATTTCACTTATCTTGCATCTTGATCATGTATGCATACAGAGAGAAGGGTCATGCAGCTGTTTGCTCCTTTTTTTTTATTTATTTATTTTTTTTAAAGACTTTGCTTGTTTGTTTGTTTTTTTTAGGTTAACAAAGCTTTCTTTGGATAGATAAAGTCAAAAAGAATGGTTGTACAGAATAATAATTTCAAGAAACTATTGATTTATTGTATTCCCATTTCTTATTTGCATCTTGAACTGCAGAAAAAAGTCTATTATCATTTGTGATTTCATGATTGATGGGTCCTAAATCAATGCAATGTTAAAAGAAGATGCCATGGTGATGGTCCCTCTCCAGCGGGGGCCAGAGAGGGCGTACTGGGGCGGGGGTGTGACCATTATTAACGGGTCGCCTGCTATGCTGATGGTAAGGAGGACAATTGGCTTTATCCTCTGCCATATGCTGCCCATGGCGGCTCAGACGGGCCCGGTGTCGACAGGAGCTCCTCTGTTTGGCCAAGCCCACAATCACCATGGGACTCATGCCAGCCAGGGTCACGGCTGTGTGTGTGTGTGTGTGTGTGTATATGTGCTTAAATGTGTGAGCTATGCACAAGCATACTCAAGAGAGTCTTTAATAGCCTGCTTTACAGAACTTGTCGTCCGGGTAACTGACACCCCATTGATGCTGTGCAGGGAGGTTTATTTTCATTTCCTGGGGCACATCAAAGTAATCGAGAGAGGTGCAGGTGCAGCCCAGACCTCTTGGTGTGTTTGAGTGAGCAAGTATGTGTTAGTGTGGTGTGTGTCTATATGTGCACTTTGCACATATTTGTCAATTAAAAGAAGAAGAAGAAGAAAAAAAACATTAAGTTCAATTTTTTTTTACTTGTTTGCTTTTAAGAATATTTAGTTTCCTGCAGGGAAAGATCTTTAGGGGGAGTCTTAGTTCTCTGTTTGGTGTCTTTCTGAGGACAAATCAGGACAAATCACAGAAAGGTTTGAAATTCAATTTTATTTTGGGGTGAATTGCGTCCCAGTCGTCTGAAGCCAGCCAAACCAGATCGTGATTAGCGTGGGGATTTCTCATGGTGAATGGTTCCTAAATCCGGATGAGGAGGTGCATGGATCTGCAGCTTATGGATTATTGCAATAGCTCTAAGTGTGCATCAGCTCTCTGCTTTGTTTTTATAATGCTTTTGCTTCAGCTCATGATCACAGTATTCACATGTGTCAGCCAGATAGGTTTGAGTGATGCGCATGTATGAAATTTTGTTGCTTGCTTTAGAAATCCTTCACTTTTTTATTCATCATTTTAGGTTTATGGGCAGTCTCCCAGTACTGACACCATCAACCAGAACTCATCTTCACCTGCATCGAGCAAGACTCCCAACAATGTGTTTGCAAGCACATTCTTTGGTGAGCTCAAACCCTTCAAAATAATGATATTTATCCATCCATTGATCATTTTCAGTCTGACCTGTCATGCTGTTTGTAAGCTGGATTTTATGACAGCTACAAATACACTGCATCAGGTTGAGGTTTTATGAAACAACCACATGACTGTACCAGTGACCTGTTTTGTCTGCTTAGGGTTATAAAGGTTCAACAGTGAATTATTTAGACCTAAAGCAATTCTGGTGCTCTCTTTTTAATCTGCTACCACTAATTGTTTAAAACAATTTAAGCTAAAATCAATATCTTACACACACAAAAAGAAACAACATTAAAAGAGTGCAGCCAAGCAAGCTGCCATGAGGCTTTTCTGTGGTGTGGTTAAATACTAAATGCTAAAATACTAACATGCTGATGTTCAGGAATTATAATGATTACTGTGCACTTTAACATTTAGCATTTGAACGCCTGCCTGTAAGCGCTAAATACAAGTAGTTTGAGTTGCTCTAAAGTGTTGGACTAACGGAAGATCTAACCTGTTGTTGGCTCAATATAAAATGTCAGAAGAAGATCACAAGAAAAGTCTGCAACAGCAAATTTAAATTTGGCCAGCTGGCCTATTTTTCTTTCTAATGGTTGTCCTCTAAGAGTTTCAGCTATAATAGTTTTTTACTGCTTCAAGCATTAGATATCTGTTCTTCAACATGACTGAAGAGAATGAGATCATACATCACATTATAGAAAACTGTTTCTTATTTTCCATGTTATCTTTTCTTATCTCTTATTATATTTTGATATTTGTCTCTGTCTCCATAATCTTTTGTTGCATATTTTGAAGCTGTGACTTAGAAAATCATGTTGGAAACTGCAATAGCTGCAAAAACCTGAAATAGTTTTAGCCTTTAAAAAAATGTTGATTTGCATTATAGCAGTTCTGTACAACTGTACAAGTATATAATCACATGAATTCACAATGTATTAACAGTCAGATTTGTGACCCCCAGAGAACAAATATAACCTAAACTCTCTGAACTGAAAGATTAATCATAATGTAACTTACTTCTCTCTTATGCTCAGGGAGTTATTCATGTTTTTATGTTCATTAACAGCTATGAACAGTGTGGGATATATCGCCACCTGCTGTTAACACATAACCAACTAGTTTAATTTGGCTCCAATCTGATAATGGGATGCAAAACTCCCACAGAAAATAAACAATTACCACAAAGAGATATAGAAATGCTGAAAAAAGAGACAATAAGCTGAAAATACCTAAAATGTGACACAGCCTCACACCAGAATGTAAAATAGTTACACTAGTCGAGCTATAAAATCATCACACCTTTACTATGCATGATGTGAAACTACCATTCATGCTCACAAATGGTAAAAATCTATTAATTTTTTAAGATTTTAAAAATGTTGCAAGCCAATGACTATGTGAAGCTGTTTAAAAACAGTATTACACAAAAATTACATTAGGAGGTGAGGGAAAGGATCGTTGGTGGCTTTACATCACAGACTTAAATGCAGGAGAATTTCAAGTCCCAATTCAGCCAAATATTATATTACAAATTAGTGCAAATTAGCAAAACATAGCTTTTACATAATTTTGTGTAAGACTGAGCTGAAAATTTGATGCAAAATTATTTTAATGAGAACACGTAACCCAAACAACAACCAATAAGATAAACAAAACCTACTGATATGTGAAAGAAATCCCATGAAGATGTGCAAAATGACAAGGAAGAGACACAGTTATGATAGGAAATCATCAAACCATTAAGAATGAGCAACACAAATAAAAAGAAAACCTAAACAAAACAAATGCTTTTAAGTCTTTATTCTTTTAATGAGCCAAGCATGTTTTGTAAAGTTTAATTCAGTCTGTGAATTTAGTGATTGGACTCTACTGGTTTCAGGAAACTACTCTTCTGCTTCACGACTTCATGGCTGGCTGTTTGAGATGCCGTGCCAGTGCAAGCTATAACACAGTTCTTCATTTCAGAGGGGATGTGCAATTCGGCTGACATCTGGAATGCCGTAAATGGGCTGAACCAGCAGGGCTATGAAGGTGCTCTGGGAGCAACTTCGACCCACCAAACACAGCCAGGGAGCTACAGCAGCCTGCAGCCAACACACAGTCACCTGGTGAGCTTACCTTTACCACCCTAGATGTTGACCTTAAGGAGATTTTTGACCCTTGTGGTTTTAACTGTGTGTATGTCAACTGTTTAGGACTTCTCCCCACATTCAGCTGTGGCTGCTGATATGAACAGAGGTCTTCCACCTATGTCCACTTTTCATCGCAACAATACAATATCTCACACTTCTTCAATCAACACCTCAGAGAATTCAACAGGTGAGGAAATTAACTTTATAAAAGGCTTTTTTTTATTATTTCTGTCTCATATTAACTCTATTATTTAGATAATTTTTAAGTGAAGTTTTTTTTTTACTCTCAGGAAGCCATGTAAATGTGTCAGGAGCATCACAGACAGGTGACACCTTGGGAAAAGCTCTGGCATCTGTGAGTATGCACCAACAGAATCCCATTAGACCAGCTCATCTATTATATCTCTGTTATGTTCAAACAGTCAAGTCACAGCCTAAAACCATAAAACCCCAGAGGTATAATGCAAAATTTCCCTGCCTGTAACAGGGCAGTGCATATTAAAGAAAAAGTACTCTCGTGCAGCAAGACTTTTTTTTTTATTGGCTGCAGACTTGTAAAATGACCATAATTGATGAGTTTAGTTTGGGTTACGAGAGAACAGGTGAGCCCCAAGGGTTGTGGCGGCAGCTGTAAAAGCCAACACAGAAATGACAAGTTGTGCCTTTAAAATGATCCATGCCCTGGTCTCACTTCTCCCGCTCCTTCTCTCTGTTAGATTTATTCGCCCGATCACACCAGCAGCAGCTTCCCCTCCAGCTCGTCTACACCAGTGAGGTCTCCTTCTCCACTGCCAAATGCAGCTGAGCCCGCAGGTAAACTGGAGGAATGCATACAGCTTGGTTCTGCAAGGCTTCCATTTAATGTAGAATTATTTGTTAATTCCGTTTTTAATGCTTTTTTTGGCTTTTTTCTTCTCCTTAGGGACCAACATGTGGCCCCGCAGTTCAGTTCAGGCACCAGTCTCACCACACTATGAGTCCTCACTCATATCAATGGTAAGTAGCAGCTCTTTCCTTGAGTTTAGATGATCAATGATGTCATGTCAAATTTTTAGATTTATTAGTAAATGCTTAATTTAATTTAAAAAAAAGAACTGTAATAACTCTTGTAATATGCTTAATATGAAGAGAAATCCAACACGCACATGTCATAAAAGTGCATCTAAACAAATGATAACACGTGAGCAGCAGGTTATTATAGTGTCATACATCATGTTTGCAATGTGCATAATTTGTGCAAACTAAAACTTTCTTAAAATTATTAAACTATTTAAGAAATATTTGCATATTTTGGGGATTGGACATTTTTTAATTATAGAATGTAGTTTGGCTCTTTTTAGCTGGACTGGTTCAGGATGTTTCTAGCTGTATAACAACTGGGACTGTTTTCCCCTAATTTTAATAGCATGTATTAAACCTTGAATAATCTTAGTAGCTCATATTGAGAACTAGAAGTACATTTCTCTGCTTTGTGTTTACTTAATACTATATAGGTTTGGTTTAATGTTTGGTTTTGTGAGACTTGATAGAATAGGTTGATGATTAGACTAATATTCGACTGTACAATTGGACCCTGAAAATAAACATGGACTTTCCAGTGAGTAGCTGGTTAGCTTAGCATAACAAAGGGTAAGAAAACATTTGGCTTTCCTGTAACAATCGACATGAAATAGTCTCTATTTCTGACTAATTGATTGTTTAGTCAAAACCAAAGTTCAAAGAAAAAAAAGTTTTCATTATGCTATGTGACTTGTACACAACCAGTCTTTCTCCAGGGCTAGTACTAGGATAACTAGTTGTTTCCACCTCAGAAATCAGTTATTCTCTCATCTAGGGAAGAAATTTAATAAGCCTGCCAAAATATTAAACTTCCCATTTAGGTTTCTTTAGAGAAAAATAGAGTTTAGAATTGGTTAAACAAAAAGTTTTTATGTCTCCTTGAATTTTCAGTCTCAGGTGGAGGACCGCTTGGACAGACTGGATGATGTAATCCATGTTTTGAGGAACCACGCAGTGGGGCCCACAGCTGGTCTACTCACTGACATCCATGGCCTGCTGAACCAATCCCATCATGGCCACTCAGGCTCTGCCAGCACTGTACCGCTCACCTGTCACCCTCCAGCCATGGTTAATAAAACATTACTTTGAAGTATTTAAAGCAGGGCAGGGCCCTGTGCATGGAAATTCCATGTTGAGTGCTGCCAGTATTTAGTTTCAAGAATTTTCCGTCAGCTATGTCTGCATGTTTTCCTCATGTAAAGGTTGTTGTCCTTGGAATAGGAAACTGAGCACAATGGGAGAGCACTGTAATGTGTCGCCCTTGTATGGAAAGCGTACAGTATGTGCAGACTCTAATTCCATTGTAGGATGATGTGGATGGCAGCATAGTGAACTCTTGTTCCAACGTGTTTCCTTACCAGCAGACCAAGGGATTTTAGCACAGCTGCAGTGGAAGTTCACAGAATTTCATGGGAAAGGGTTTTTAGTTTAATCCTTTGGGAGAGGGGGTATTAACTTCTCCCACTTTTTTTTTTCTTTTCCAAATGATGTGTCAGATAGAAATGGATCATTCCTGAAGAGAATTAGGGGTATGTTTAGGGAGTATGTAGTAGTTTTAAGAGAAGGATTAAGATTGTCTGAGATTAAATTAATTCTGCGGAGCTAGAGATCTACTCAGGGTTACTTTGGGAATGAATGGGCAGATGTTTGTTTTGTGAATTATGTGTCAGTGGTTGGATATTGTAAGTGAATGACCGTCTTAGAAAGATTTATAGAGCCATAAGATTGTTAACACTCAACATTTAGAGGATCTTCATCAGCTAAATACTCCATCATGCACACATTTATCTCATCTGGTTCTTTGTGTGTCATAAAGGTTGAAGCTGTCACAATGAACAACAACCACTCAGCCCTTCAGAACCGCACACAAAATGGCCACCCATACCCACCCAGACAGAGGACAACACTTCAGTCTATTCAAGGAGGAGGAGATGGAGGTAGAGGCGAGTTATTCCTCTCATTTATCAACCGCTGGGCTCATACATTTGACCTTGTTTGTCTGCACTTTTGAGACTTTTTTAAAAATATTATTATTTTTAAAATTCAATATTTTGTGTGACCTCCTGCAGGTGGTTTAGGACTTCAGAGTAATCTGGAGCTTAAGATGGAAGGCAGGGAAAGGGAAGAGATGATGCACACCAATCATGGCCACAGCTCAGACAGCCCGAGATCAGATGAGGAGAGCGAGCTCAAAACACATGGAGAAAACAGTGCAAGAAACAGGTAAACACATTTCTATCTCTAAGTATAAAGCAGAAAATCCACCTTTAAATGATGAGTAAAAACCTGCAGCGGATAAACAAGGCACATTGAAATCACTATAACCCCTCAGTAAAAGCAAGAAGATCCATCTTCGGTCTGACTCATTTAAAATATTCCCAGACCTCCTGCTGTGGAGGACAGCTGTGTCTGGGGGAGTTGGATGGGCCCTGCCTCTCATTTTTCTTCATGTTGCATCAAGCTGCAGTCAATTGCATGCAGGAAAAAGACCAATAAGAACAGCTGCTGTGGTTTTCCTTTTCATGCAAAAGGCATCAATGATAGAAAGGTTTAACTCTTTAAAGGCTGAACCAAGAAATAATTGGCAGAAAATTCACTTTCTTTTAATTTGTAGCCTTTATTTGGCATTTTAACTAAATGTAATAAATAAATAAATAATAAAAATTGCATACATGTACCATTTTTATACTGAGTGACATGTCACGGGTTATATGTCTTAAAATATATATGATTTATTGTTATGCAAAAGATATCCACCAGACTAGTATCGAATTGTATGCAACAGGTTTTAAACAAGTTTTGTCTATGAAGTGATGCAATAGAGTTAAAAAAACCCCAGAAAATTAACAGAGCAAGTCTTTCTACAGAGGGATATCATCCATCAACAGTAATCAAGAGTAAAACATAGTTTGTTTCAGTTAATATTTATATTTCTACACAGTTTTTCTTTCTTTCACCTCAGATTGGTATAATATGGTCAGCTGAGAACTAATATAAAAGTTGAACAAGAGTCTTATTATATATAGTATAATTTTTTTATATTATTATATATAATATCTAAAACTGAGCAAATTATTAGATTTGATAAAATGCGGGTTTAAAGTTTGTTTCTGCCATAAAACATGGTTTAAAATAGTGTTAGATGAGAGTCACAGATAGAGAGTGCACAGCCCGGTTTCTCTATTTTCAGAGGTCAGTTCAGGACAAACCTCTTTTATGACATCTGCCCTGATATCTAAGTGCATGTTTTCAATTTATTTAATTGATATCTGGAGTGACATATTAACCTCCAGCAATACTGTCTATATTGTTTATTTAGTCTTTAAATGAAAAAATAATGAAAAACCTAAAACAAAACGGTCATTAAAATGTGACTGAAATGATTAAAATGGAAAATCTAAATGAGATTGTAAAAAAAAAAAAAATTCTTCTAATATCATTGATTGCCTCTGTTCCACAGAACAAATCAGATTTTATCAAATGACCTCAGGAGACCAAATAAACTGTAATGTTCACCTATTGCCCAGCAGAGGGCAGAAAACTCCACAGGATAACTTAGTATAACTAACTAACTAACTAACTAACTAACTAACTAACTAACTAACTAACTAACTAACTAACTAACTAACTAACTAA
>JBAMHW010000010.1:20896211-20908916 GCA_037177495.1 Rhadinocentrus ornatus | reverse complement strand
AACACTGCTGGGATAGGCTCCAGCTCACCCCGCGACCCCTAATGGGAACAAGCAGTACAGAAAATGACTGACTGACAATCGGTTACATGACCATCGGATGTGAGTGTGCAACAGGATTTGTTTTAGGAATAGAGATCAAAGTTTGATCTCAGAACATGCATGAAAAGAATTTGTCTTCAGTATGAAGCGGGCCATTTCCAAACCCTGCCATGTATCAACGTGTCCTCGGGTCGAGATACCACTCATCATGTAAAAAAAATGAGGATGTCAGTAACAGTTATCAGTGTTAGAGCTGAGAGATCTCACACTGCCATAAATTGTTTTTACTTGGCAGCTGCTGAAATTGAGTCTCATGTGTTTCACTCCCTCTCTTCACTAGTCTTCACAAGAATACTCTCAGTGGGTCGTGACCGCTATTTTTTTTCTTGTTCTTCTCAGGACAACTGATGATGACTCTACTACCCAAAGAAAAGTCAGCTTGCTGATTACAAGGATCAACAAGCTCAAATGGAGGACTGCAGAAAGTGTGGAGGAGGAGGAGAAAGTAGGATGTCTGCCAGTCTTGACCACTGTTCAGTTTATTTTATGTTTTTGTCTTACCCTTCTGATGATACTGTGTTTTTCAGTGTTTGTTTAATGTTTTCAAATATGCAGGTATATGCAACAGAGACGAAGGTGCTGCAAGAGAAACAAGTAGCTCTGGAAAAAGAAGTGTCCCACTTGAAGCAAAAACTGGAAATTGAGATAAAGGTGTGGTGCAATTCCCCATCCTGCTGATTCAGCTCAGAAAAACTCTCATTCTGTTTCCATGTTGGATGATGGGGCCTTCTGTTATTCTTGTGTTTTGCAGAATGAAATGACTTTAGCCAAAGCCTTTGAAAAGGCGAGGACTGAAAAGAAGAAACTTATGGAGGAATTGACCAAAAGTCAGACAGAGATCAACAAACTCAGGGACAAGTTGACTAAAATTGAGGCAGAACTTCTGTCTACCAAAGAGGAGTAAGGATATGAACTTCAATTAATTTAGCAAAGTTTTTAAAGTAAAGCATTGCTTCGTGAAAATACAGTTACTGAAAAAGCTGCAATTATAACTTTAAGGCACAGAGCTAACATAAATTCTCTCCCCAGCATCTTGAACTGCTGGACTCACAAATATACAGTTAGCATCTGGTTACAGCAACAGCTCATTTGTTCTGCTAGTTCTTTTTCTGACACTGATAAGAAGGTTGTTGTTTTCACACCTGTATAGAATATGAAACCTGTCTAATGACATATTTATAGCTATCTGAGCTTAACTAAGCTAAGCTAAACTAAGCTAAGTTAGCATCCCACTGTACAAACAACTTTTCTGATGTGAACATTTTACTGTAAAAAGCAAATAGGTAGATTCTCAAAATTGTAAAAATTCTTTCTTTAAAGGAAAACATCTACACAAAATTTCAACTCTAGCCTACATTTTATTTCTGCCCTCCCACTCCATTCATTTGCATAAGTGACAATTCATCATTATGTGGCCCCTTTGTTGAATAATTATCGTAAGCAACCCAGTTTAAAGAACCAACAATAGAAACAGAAAGTTTTCTAAGCAGTATGAAGACTCCACTTTGTTTCACAGAGATTTAATCTATGTTTACCTAATTCTATCAAATCAAATCTAACTTAATTTTTAAAGCACTTTTAATGCTGAAGGCAACACAAAGCGCTTTGCATGATTTAAAAACATTAATGCATATTTCAGTTTATGCATATTAAAAATAAAAAAATCCTTTACATCAAAGTAGAATTACATAACAATTAAGAAACACTTTAAATTTTTTCACACAGTCGCACGCACACACACGTATACACATGGGGCGGCGTGGCTCAGCAAGGTAGAGCAGTCGTCTTGTAACCCAAGGGTTGCTGGTTCGATCCTCAGCCTCAAGTCGAGTTTATGTTGAGGTGTGTCCTTGGGCATGACACCAAACCTCCTGATGGTTCCGCCATCAGTGTGTGAACAGGTGAATATGATGTATATGTAAAGCGCTATATAAGTATGGACTATTTGCCATTTAACACACCAAGCAGAACCCCCCCCATTCTGTACAAACTGTCTAATTTCTGTCTCCAAACTGAATGTATAAAATACTAAAAGTGATAAACATCTGGCCTGACGCTGCTGTGAGGAAGCAATGTCATGGGGATCAATCCATACCAGGAGCCAGTCCACCAGTTGTCGAACAGAGGCAACTATCCCCACCAAGGCAGGCTGGGGCCCACACCACAACCATAAGGCTGCAGTGCAGGGCCCCAGCCACCCAGATAAGGTCGATCACTGCGGCAACAGCCCCCAGACAGAGCAGGAACACCCCCCGGCATGGAGGATCCCCATGAGGAAAACACTGGAGTTAAAATGAGGATTAAATAACCTTAAGAAACAATAAGAACAGCTAAGAATTAATGAATAAAAAAAATAAATAAATAATTAAGTAATACAGTTGAGTAAAATGAAAAAAAAAATGATGTAAAATAAATTAAGATCAAATAAAATTTATTTAAAAGCTATGCTAAAAAGGTAGGTCTTAAGCCTTTTTTTTAAAAAAAACATCAATTGTCTCTGCAGCCCTGAAGTTCTCTGGCAGACTGGGCAGTAACAATAAAAAAAAAAAAAAGACAATTCTATGAAAGTTTGGCCACATGTGGCAGCAAGTAGGTCAACCGTGACATTTTTTTAACGTATAACAGAAAATAAGAGAAAACTTAACGTCCTATTTAAAAAATTCCTGTAGGATTCAAGTACATCAGATCGAATATATGAGTTAAAGCATATCGTGCACTTTAACTCAGTGGTATGTTCTACCATGTTTAACTAAGCTCGTACCATTTGGTGGTTCAAATGAATTGTGATCAGATTAATGTTGCTTCACTCACAGCATAGTAAGTGTGCGGAATTTTTTTTTCTTCCTCTATTTAGTCCTATTGGGTATTTTTTTGTAGTTTTAAAGAAGAGGAAGCAAAGTTCTCTCAAAAATCTTAAATATGGAGCTAGAATATGCTTTTTTTTCATATTGTTAGGCTGACTCAGATGAAGACTGAGAAAGAAAGATCTAAGGCAGAGATGAAAGACCTTCAGCAGCAGCTCTCTGAGATGCATGATGAGTTGGACCAATCTAAGAAGGGAGAAGTAATAAATACAGAGAAAGAAATCCTTCTTCGGGTAAATAACACCACATGAACCAGAAAAATTTCCCAAATCAACAGCAGATGGGAATGTTTCTTAGCTGGCTTGTGATTTTCTTTTGTTTGATGGATGCTTTTCAGGACTTGGCACAGCTGCGTATGGACTTTCAGGAGATGCTACAGGTAAAAGGCGAGCAAGAGGAGGTGTTGCACCACACAGAGAGGGAGCTCAGTGCCCTGAAGGGGGCACTTAAAGAGGAGGTGGAGACCCATGATAAATACATGGCCGCTTTGAAGGAAGAATATGAACAAGAGCTTGAGAAACTGCTAAGAGATTTAGAGCTTGCTAAAGAGGTAAATGGAAAAATGTGCCCTGGTTTTAAGCTGTCGTAATGTGTTTTGTTTTCTCTTTGATCATTTGCTTCATCATCCCATCTCCTAGAGCAATGCTCTATTGGGTCAGGAGAGGGTTGAGGCAGAAGAGGAGAGAGGTGCTGCAAAGATCCAACTGAAGGAGCTAAAGCAGGAGAGAGATCAGCTGAAAGGAAGGGTGCGAGAGCTCAACAACAAGGTGGATCAACTGACTCAGGCGATCCAGGAATCTAAAACCACAGAGAGACTGATGGAGCAGAAATTGAAGCAGCTGGAGGTGGGGAGAAGAAGTGGGAGGGGATAAAAAGAGAGAAACAAGATGAACAAAAAAATATTATTTTTTTATACTTTTTGTTTTGTGATGCTTTCAATCAGAATTTATCTCACACATGAAATTGTTTTCTCATATCCTCTGTTGCCCTCCTTCCTCAGAGGGAAAAGCAGCAGGTGGAGGAGATGTTGAAGGATGTAAGGAGGAACGAGGAGGAGATTTATCAGTCTAACCAGTCTTTGCTTTCTCGCTTGGAGGATGTACAGGTAAATACATAATTGTGCAGAATAAACAGCATAAAATGACTCATATTCCAGACCTATGATCTGGCTTTGGACACATGTTCTTTTCTTTTTAGAGTAAACTCACAAAACTAAACCACGAGCACAGAGAACTGAAAGAGAAGCTCAAAGAAGAGAGGAAACAAACTGAGGAGCTGTGGAAAGCAAAAACTGAACTAGAAGACGAGAGGAGGCTGCAAGACAGGGCCATGGAGCATTTGCAGAGGAAGGTGAGATGTTGAAAATGTCTTTTTATTCTGTTGGGAGATTTCTGCATATTTCTGAAACCAAATAAACCAAATGACTCTGTTTTCTTCAGCAGACATTCAGACATGAGATCAGCAGAAACAGCAGATTATTTGAATGCTGACATAGTTTCTTTAATCCCCCATGTCCATGTATCCGAAGACATTCACTAATCTGAACTGTTTGTTTATCTGCCTGGTCAGATGAATAACATTTTGGAGGAGTGTGAGGCGTCTACGGATGTTCTTCAGAACCAGGTCGATGAGGCCAAAGAGAGGAGTCAGAGGGAGTTGGCTGAGCTGCGGAGACAGCTGCAGGAAAAGGGAGCAGAGCTGGAGAAATCCAGACAGACAGCCAAAAAATTGCAGGAAGAGGTGTGGTACTCTTCACCTCAAATTCAGGCAAAAACTTTCAGCTGCCTCATACATCTATAAAATAATGAGTCCCCAGCAGTTTGGAAAATTGCTAAGGGGATCTCCAACTAAGTGTTTTTGAAGAAATTTGAGTAAAGAAAAGATTAAATGAAAATTACCCATAGAGCACAAAACTGAACTGGCTGATTCATCATTTCTTGACATCAGTGTATGCAACCCGTTTGATTTCTTGTCTGTTCTCTGACCAGCTGCTTCCACTGGAGGAGGAGCTGCAGCGGTGTCTCAGGGATCAGCAGGATGCCCAGATGAGGGGGCAGCAGCTGGAGCAGAGGGTGGAGGAGCTGGAAGAGAGGAACACAGCTGTGATGGAGGAGCGTGAGCGGCAGGTCAAACTCCTCGAGGTATTAGTATATTAAGTGAACATCAGTAATAATATAAACATGAATATAGTGTCACAAAACAGAAACAGAATAATAAAATCAACAAACTCTGCTGCTTTATTTTCTTATGCTAAAAAAAATATTCTGACAGGAAACCACAAAGAAAACTTAATTTAAACTACTTAATGTTGTGTGTTAACAATTTAAAACATTTAATACATAGTTTAGACTTTCTAAATTTAAAAAGATCATGTAATCTAAAAGATCTAAAATGTATGTCTTATCTATTTATATACTGAACTCCTTATGGGTGCTCACAGAGTGAGTTATATGCAGATGAATTAAAACTCCTGAAAGTTACACTATGGTGTGACCTAATCATTAGATATTTATAAAGTGCTTATAAATCAGTGCTAATAAAGTTTTACTACGATCTAGGAGTTATACAACATTCACTTACAGGTGTGAATGTGTTTTTTTGTTACTGTTGTTGACCCCACTACCAATATCCTGAAAACAGGAAGAGAGACATTCTTGCTGATTTCTGTAGTTTTTACAGATAATCCTAAAACCAAATGATACAACAAACATCTCAGATCACAGATAATCTAATCACACATTCGTACACTCTTTAGTTCATAAAATTAGTAAAATGCCTTTATTTTGATCTTAATGGAACGTCTTCCAAAATAATCATATCCAGGGTGCCACAATATTTTTAAATGCTGTGTTAAATGTGTTTACTGAGCAGCACGTTCTTAAGGGCTCAGTCTCTCAAGATCCTCCACATTGTTCAAGTGTCATTGGGCAAAAACATTGAACCCAGAATTTACCCTTATCAGTGTGTGAATGTGTGTATGAAAGAGAATAAGCAAATACAGAATGATAACCACTGTAACTGTGTAGAGATTACAAAATGAAAAAGCTATGCAGAACCTGAAAGGTCTGCATGTATGCCTTTTAACCATTTAACTCCAAGTTATTCCACAATTTGACTAATTTTACTAAACATATTTTGTTTTTTCCCAGTTCATGCTGTTTTTATCTATTTAAATGTAAATAATCTTTAAAGACCAACTGGAAGTACATAATTTAGTACATTTCAATACATTACATTTTTTAAATAGTGCGTTAGTAGATGATAATATTCTGACTGGCTTATAATTATTAAGGCATTGTTCTGAATCATTTAATTTAAGCTGGTTTTATAAATATTTGTTAATTTTTTCTCAAAATAATGAATTGAATTCAGTATCAATGTTATTATATCTTCAGGTTTAATTGTTCACATAACACTATTTATTTAAGACTTGATTTCCTTTCCACTTGGTAAGAAAGTTGTTCCAAACTTTTTCAAGATTATTAATCAGTTTAATATGCAATTAAAACAAATTTAAGTTATCATATAAATAGTTCATCCAACAAGTAGCTCTCTGTCAGATTTAAACATAATTCATTTGTACTCACTGATCTCTATCATGAGTCTTAGTCACAAATATGTAATACCTCAAATACATCATCTTTCTCTGTTTTCAAGTGTTTATCTGTTCAGATGCCTGTACTTTAACCTGTTCCTGTGAACTTTAACGGTGCTGGAAACAGCGTCTCACAGCTCAGCAATGTTTGTTCTGCTGATGACAAAACATTACACAACCGCATACTCACTGTTGATACTGCCTATCAGCTGAGGAAGCCCATGTTTACTGTGAAAAGTTATCAGACCTGTCTGGGTGTTCTCAGAGATCCTCTTTTACCCCACCATCACTTTCCTGTTTCACTCACCGCAACAGAAAGTCAAGGATTATAGGAAGATCTTTAATTGCCCCCGTAATATTTCACTCAGTAGTTTTTCTCTACACTGTTACCTGGCATGTACTGTTTATGTAACTTAGTTTGGAAACCACAACTTAATCATCTCCCCCACGTTTGTAAGCATTGGAGTATAATACCATATGATAGTTGTCATGCGTTC
Source organism: Rhadinocentrus ornatus (assembly GCA_037177495.1). Classification (NCBI taxonomy): domain Eukaryota; kingdom Metazoa; phylum Chordata; class Actinopteri; order Atheriniformes; family Melanotaeniidae; genus Rhadinocentrus; species Rhadinocentrus ornatus. The sequence continues at coordinate 20,901,861 of JBAMHW010000010.1, read as the reverse complement.
CTCTCCTCTCAGGGACGTATCGGTCAGATAGAAGAAGATCTCAATGATGAGCGCAGAAGTGCGGACCGCCTGATGGAGCATCTGGACAAAACCAAAGAACAGGCAGGTTCCTTCCTTCACTGTCTCGTTGCCTTTGTTAACAAAGCTCTTATTTGGTGTTTGCCAACATTCATACATTTCCCCTTTCAGTAAAGTATTGTGTGTCGACTTTATGAAGGTTCAGCCCTACATCTCTTTTCATCATAAACAGATGGAGAGCCAAGTGGTCACATTTCCAAGCGAAAAAACTTCAATGCCAGAGACCACCATAATTAATGCCCTTATTCTGCACTGTTTATATTGTTTTTTATTTAATCTTTATTGTTTATTAAATTAATAATATTTTTATATGAGAGGAGTAGTAGACTAGTGGTTACAGAGGTCTGGAGAATCCAGGTTCAAATCCCTGGTGTTTTTTTTGGTTTTTTTTTGTCCTTTTATTCATTCGGAACTCACTAAGAATGACTTTATCAATGAAGCTTCGGCTCTGATGTTATTAGGACAGACTCACATCTTCAGTGTCAATGTAAAGTAGGCCACCAGTCTTTGGAACAAAGCTGTCCAGACTAATTGACACAAAACATGGTTTTGTTTGCAGTGGAGAGGGGAAAAAAAAGGCCATTCACACTCCCTTCACTGGGCCTCTGGATGTTATTAGTGAGGAAAATCCTTAGATCTGATGGGAGTGCTCAAACCAGACATTATTTCCTGTGGAGTTAAGAGTTGCTGAACATGCTTGTAACGAGGTCCCGCTATTGTTAGTAAAATACAACCATGTTTTCAGTTGATATAGAATGAAAACATATCAACAGCTTGCTTATATTAAGCTCTGTGGTTAAAAGTTGGCACTACAGAGTGGTTTAATGTCCACATGTCATACTTTAACTTACTAAATAATGTTGCTATTTTATAAGAACTGAAAACTAAAATAAATGCTTCCCTCTGATGTGTGTGTCACAGGTGGACCAGATGAGGAATGAACTGATGGAGGAACGAGCAGCCAGGCAGGACCTGGAGTGTGACAAGTTGAGCCTTGAGAGACAGGTAATGATCCCTGATTGTAAAACATCAAAACTGGACAACAAGCAGAGGTAACTCGGGCCAGTGTGACTGGTATTAGTTCATCCTTTGGCCATCCTCTGCCTCTCTGCCAAGTTACATTAAAATTCATCCAGTTGGATTTTTGTGTGGTCTGCCTGACAAACAGACAATTAAAAAACAGTATGTCTACCAAAGTCAAGCCTCGGCAGAAGAATAAAACCTCAATGCCAGAGATCATCATGATTAATGCCCTTATTCTGCACTGTTTACATTGTTTATTATTTCATCTTCATTATTAATTAAAATAATAATATTTTTATATTAGGGAGGAGTGGTAGCCTAGTGGTTACAGAGGTGTGAAGAAACCAGGTTCAAGTCCCTGGTGTGGCAATAGCGGCGAACCACTTTTAGGTTCCTGAACAAGGCTCGCGCCGACATATGGCAGCCCACTGCTCTCTAATATCTACTAGAGATGAGTAAAATGCTGAGCCTAATTTCTCAATTGAGATTAATGAAGTAAATATTATTATTGTATCACACATCCTCGTACAATACCTCATCCTCACATTTGTCAGCTGTTAAAGTTTGTTAACCTCTAAAAAATGCTAATAACATCCAGTATGTCAGTTACTTAGACAGAATTCATACATAATCACTTGCCACTATATGGGCTACCTGGTGTTTTGGAATTAAAGCGATATTCGGTCACGCAGCTACTTTGATCAAGTGATGCCTTCACTGTCACTTGCAAAGTCAACCTTTGCTTAACTTTCCACAACAAGCAAAGTGAAGCAACAAGCCCACAACCTCACCTCATCAAAATGACTAAGAAGTGTGATTGTTGAAACCTGAAACATGTTTGTGTGAATCTTGCCTCATGGGGAAAGAAAATGAGAAATGGTGTCAGCATACATTTTATGAGCCCTCTGACTATTTGCAGATAGAACAAGTTTTTGTTCGTGTTGTATTTTCTTCTCCTAAATGGATTGTGAATTTTTTTCCTTTATATGAGTAGATTGTTTCTTGGGCATCACTGCTCCAGTCAAATAAACTTTTTTTGTAGAGCACAACAGTCAAAATTGTTAAAGTAAATTCTCAGAGTCCAGGACCCAATGCCCTGACAGCAACCAGTGGATCAACATTTGCTCTTGTGTTCTCACATGACAGTAAGCAAATGGCTTGTAAAAGAGCAAAGCTGCGCACTGCTGTAAAAGATATAATTTGTGTTTTGTTTCCTTTGTCAGAATAAAGATCTGAAGAGCAGAGTGACTCATCTGGAAGGATCACAAAGGACCAACCAGGATTCAATCGTCTCCAGACTAAGCAGCCGCATCCATGAGTTGGAGGAGAGGCTGCAAGGAGAGGAGAGGTGAGCATCTACAACAGGGTGTCCTGTTCCAGTCCCCGAGGTCCACAATCCTGCAGGTTTTTGATGTTCCCTTGCTCCAACACACCTGACTCAAACTAATGAGTAATTGTGCAGAATTTCATAGGCTCTTGGATCAATTTAATTTGAGTCAGGTGTGTTGGAGCAGGGAAACACTGGCCCTGATCTACACATTCATACAAGAACTTATAAGTCCTGTTTTTTTCACATGGAAATATTTGTTTAAATTTTGTTTGTATCTGTGTATGATAATATTTAGAGACAAAATGTATAATAGCTCAGCTATTTCTTGATTATGGTCAAAGATGCACCCAGTTATCTCATTGTGCCATGGTTGTAAAAGTGAGAGTATTGCTCATGCAAACAGACTCAGAGAGAGTTTGGTAACAGGAAGCTGAAGCAGCAATGTCATCTCTTGGTCCTTTTTTCCTTTTTCTTAGGGACAACAACAACCTGCAACAAGTAAATCGCAAGCTGGAGCGCAAAGTGAAGGAGATGAAGATGCAGGCAGATGAGGAACGCATCAACCTGCAGAGCCAGACAGACCAGGTACATCACAGAGAAAGAAAACATCAAGAATCTCAGAGCATGAAACAAGACTCGTGATTAACAATCTATCTCACTTTGGTTGACGTGGCAGTTGACTCAGAGGCTGAAGATGGCAAAAAGGCAAATGGATGAGGCGGAGGAGGAGATTGAGCGTCTGGAACATGTGAAAAAAAAACTGCAGAGAGAAGTGGATGAGCAGATGGAGGCCAATGAGCAGCTTCATGGCCAACTAAGTGCCCTGCGGAATGAGATGAGGTGACTTTCTTTTAACATACTGTTACAGTCGATGATATTGTTTTGTAACACTTAACATAAACACGCGGTTCTTTGTCTTTTGCCTCATCAGGCGTAGGAAGAAATCCCCTGCCGTGATTAAGGTTGCGGAGGACAACGTGGATGACATGGATGACTTTGGATCTGACTGAGTGATGGACTGTGATTAAATAACATGAATTGAACAAACAAATATGGATTTAATGAAGCAATGTTGGGCATACTGTGAAGATGTTTAACTCAGGTGTAACTTTTCAAGTTGGACTTATGTGGCATTTAGCCAAAGCTGACCTCTTGTGGCAATATTTATAACTACATCTGCAGCAGATTTATATTTACTCATATTAATTTGTGTTTTTGTTTTATAAATTATTTAGCAACTGTGTGAACTAATTTGATATAAACACATAATATTAAATAATAAAATGTATTAAATGCTTTTTTAAAAAAAAAAACTTTTGCTGCTTAAAACAAATACATGAACTGAAATAAATGCACATGTGTGATATTTGTGCAGATTTGAGAGTTTTATTTTAACCACAAACATACAATATACAAAAAAAGGGATAATATTTTAACATTTGCAAGTAAAGGAAATATAATACAGAGCTCATCTGTCAGTCATCTTATTTGGCATCTGCTATAAAACTCTTTTCCTGAAGCAGAAAGTGAGTTGTTCAAACGGATCAATAGACTGTGCTGAATGGCTGCAGCCGTGCAGAGGTGGAGATCTGACTGATCAGTGCCAGAGATTCTCACAGCTGGACGCCTGGCAGTTTTGACAGTTACTGGCACGGCGATACATGGAAGTACGAAACAAGAGAAACATGAGGCAACACTGTGCACTAAAACATGGAATATTCAAGGAATTCCTGGCAGAATTCCTTGGGACTTTTGTCTTGGTTGTAAGTAGCCTTTTATCTTTTTTTTTCTCATAAATAAAAAATGTCGCACTTTGTACAGAATTTGTGTGGCTTCTTGTTACAGATTACTCTGAGAAATGTTCCATAAGATTTTTTTAGGTTATTCAAGAGCTTCTTTTGAAGAGATGTATTAAAAATGTGCTATCTTTTTAAGTTGTTTGGATGTGGCTCAGTTGCGCAGACCGTCCTGAGTCGAAACACCTTGGGGGAACCTCTCACCGTCCACATCGGCTTCTCTGTGGGTCTCATGATGGCGGTGTATGTGGCTGGTGGAGTGTCAGGTAAACGAGATTTCTTGTTGCTCCTCTGCAGGCCATTCTTTCTCTTCAAGTAGAACACACTATGTGAATAAATTCTCACTACCTGTGTTTAAATTCAGCACATGTACAACAGGCCAGTAAACTTTAAGGATTAAATTTAATTGGATGGTATTCTGTCAAATCAGCCGAACAAAAGTTTTAATGGTGTAGTTATAGGCCGTTTGCAGTTTGTACGCTGGGCCCCTTTGCTGCCATGTAGTCTAATATTTACCACTACAGACACTTTTATATGCTTAGAATAATTCACAGTTAATAGAAAAAAAACTTTTATCCAGATCATAAAAAACAAAATGACACACCTCTCTTGTATGTGCTGTAATGAAACGTTTGTTACTCATGAGGCTTGCTGCTTGGATAATAAAATTTTATGGTTTTCCGTACACTCGTGCCACCTCCACAGCTCCAGTGTCAGCAGGAACGTGTCAGTTCTCTGCTCAGATTCAATGAATTTGCACTAACCATTGATTTATTAACTCTAGTGCACAGCCTCTCTGCGGTCATACATAACCCTGGGCAATAAATGTCCTGCAAACCCCATTGATCAGAGGCTTCTGTCTATGATAGAGACCAGACTCAGTCAGACAGAACATGCTTGCCTTATCCACAGCCTGATGCCAAACCAAAAGGCCAAAAAGGATTTTATCAAAACAGACTTCTAATATAAGGTTTACAACTGCCAAGATATGAGCAAAATCAAATTATAAAATCATAATCTTAAGAAATATTTTGTTATGACATTCAAGTTGTTTTTTTTAATGCAAACAACCATCATGTACTGGACGTGATCATATATTTTTTTAATTTGAAGTTCCAACATCCAACCAATTAGAAGCAAATGGATAAGAACCCACCTGTAAAAGTGGCTTTTACAGAAGAAATAAGGAACTTTACCCCAAAAAGGCTTTTGGAGTATTTGGAATCTATTTTTCCATTTTAACAGCAGTCAGAATATAATTCTCCAGTAGAAGCACAGCTTATAAATGACAGCTTAAGACAAAATACAAATAACATTGCTATGACACTAGTAGTCTAACAGTGGATCTTCATAATAATAATAATAATAATAATAATAATAATAATAATAATAATAATAATAATAATAATAATAATAATAATAA
>JBAMHW010000010.1:20844910-20885056 GCA_037177495.1 Rhadinocentrus ornatus | reverse complement strand
GTGCTTACAGCCCAACACCGTGCAGGATGTTTGGTATTTGCCAGAGAACACCAAGATTGGCAAATTGGCCACTGGCGCCCTGTGTTCTTCACATATGAAAGCAGGTTCACACTGAGCACATGTGACAGACGTGACAGAGTCTGGAGACGCCACGGAGAACGTTCTGCTGCCTGCAACATCCTCCAGCATGACCGGTTTGGCAGTGGGTCAGTAATGGTGTGGGTTGGCATTTCTTTGGGGGGCTGCATAACCCTCTATGTGCTCGCCAGAGGTAGCCTGACTGCTATTACGTACCGAGATAAGATTCTCAGACCTGTTGTGAGACCATATGCTGGTGCGGTTGGCCCTGGGTTCCTCCTAATGCAAGACAATGTCTCATGTGGCTGGAGTGTGTCAGCAGTTCCTGCAAGACGAAGGCATTGCTGCTATGGACTGGCTCGCCTGTTCCCCAGACCTGAATCCAATTGAGCACATCTGGAACATCTTGTCTGCTCCATCCACCATAGACTGTCCAGGTGTTGGCGGATGCTTTAGTCCAGGTCTGGGAGAAGATCCCTCAGGAGACCATTCGCCACCTCATCAGGAGCATGCCCAGGCGTTGTAGGGAGGTCATACAGGCACGTGGGGGCCACACACACCACTGAGCCTCATTTTGACTTATTTTAAGGACATTACATCAAAGTTGAATCAGCCTGTAGTGTGTTTTTCCACTTTCATTTTGAGTTCAGACCTCCATGGGTTTATAAATTTGATTTCCATTAATAATTTTTTTTTGTGAGATTTTGTTGTCAGCACATTCAACTATGTAAAGAACAAAATGTTTAATAAGAATTGTTCATTCATTCAGATAGAGGATGTGTTATTTTAGTGTTCCCTGTTTTTTTTTAGCAGTGTGTGTAAGGATATATAAAAATAATCTCTGCTAATGGAATTCTGATAACTGTTGATGCTAGACCGAGGAGACATTTCTTTTTTTCTCATGTTCAACAAGCTTTGATCTGGAGAGCTGTGATTGTATCATATTTTGGGATGCTCTTCCTGCCTGTTCAATGTCACTACAACTGTAAGATTTCCTCTTTAACATAACGTATTTATTTTCATTCTATAAATCAAGGCAGAAGCCGTTTAACTACCACAGAGCTCTGCATACACAACATGTAAACTAAAAGCAAACGGTGCACAATTTGCAGACAGTAAACAGGGGTCTATTTTATTTTGAACGAGTCTTTTAATTAATGCATTTCAAGTACTCCAAAAATTACATCTCTTTGCACAATACAATTTGAAATTTTTTTTTTTAGTAAAAATGTTCAAAGTGAACAAAAATTTTGGATACTGTATAAAACACAGTGAACATTAAAATCAGACAGTAGTATTACTCTTTAATCTTGTGTTCTTTCGGCCTATATCACCTACAACATTTCAACTTAATTTGGACATTTTTCAGTGCACGTTTATCTAAAAACTTTTACCAAGACTACGAAATTAAAAAGAAAAGTAAATTTACAGGCATTTTTCATCTGCTCTTCTACCCAAACCATGCCACAGGATAAGAAAGACAAAAATGATAATGTAACATTAACTCCATCACACTGAAAAGTTTTTTTTTTCCATTGATGACGGTGAAAATCATCATAGGCAAACTGCAGTTCAACTAGCACATATGAGAACATAAATAACTTAGAAGAGAGGAAAGTTTGTCACATTTGAACAAGTTACTCTGGAATTCAAATACCCCAAAAAAAAAAAAAGTATCAAAATGTTATTTTAATTTTTCAAATGAAATGCAAATTTTTCCAAGTACTGTACAAGTTTACAAGTAAAATTTTAAGGCCTACCAGATGTGATGCGGCCCGGGAGAAGACATTTTAAAAAGAGCTCCATTTTGTACAGACACGCGAAGTTACAGCAACTGCCAACCTGCCCAATTCATCTGCTGCGTGAAAGAAAGTGTGAGGCATGTTATTTTCCATGTCCCTCTCCAGAGCACGTGTGTTATTATGACAACCATCAGGACAGCGTTGTGAGATATTAGTCGTGATTAGTTGCATGCATTTAAAAAGAACAGTGCCAGGATTAAATAAAGTCAGAGCACAGAAAAACTGTCCTTACACAACACAACGCAAAATCTGTTGTGCTTCACCTCTCCCCCATTTAGAGGTATTCTGTGGGCATTTTGCACCACATTATCACAATTACCGGTTAACGTTAGGTGGTTGTTCTCTTAAACACCCCTTTGCTGCAGTGAAGGAAGAAAGCACCTGAGGTCACACAATCCCACAAAAACAATCACATCCCTTTCCATTCATTGTCTTCCAGGTGCTTCCTGCATTTCAGAAAACCTGTGCACAAAGATTCACTCTATAAAGATTTATGGCACTCTGATGTAAACATCCTGCACTCGTGAGCTCTTTAGGGGATTCAGTCCTCGATGAGAAGCAACCAGGAGATAGCTGCAGGGCTTTTAAAAGGTGTGAAAAACATACAGATCAAACAGCTGCTTGCTTCATGCGGTTGAAATGAACACACTGAGGAATATGTTAGTGAAAAATGTGACAATACTGCTGCATTATACTTCTCTTTTCAGCTGCTTTAAGACAAACATTAATAACTGTCAAAGTAAATAGTGTTGAGTGACATACAAATATTACAGACCTTGGTCAATTAATTTTCACATTTAATAAATGTGCCTGCATGCCCACATTGAAAAGTTCTTAGTGATATCTGAAGAATAGAATGACTTAATCATACATCTTTTAGTCATTTGAAAAATGTATTTTCCACACTCATGTAAACTAACTAACATGACACGCTCTCATTTCTAGACTAATCCACAGCAGACGTCACTTCCCCTCGTCTTCATATCTGAATATCGTCAGCTTCTGTTAGTGGTTTTTATTCATTATCAAAAACAAAATGCTAAAGACAGTAAATGTTGTGCCAAACAAGGTGGTCCTCTTGCTTGTTGCACAACATGGATAAAATGTTATTGCAGCGAAACAATAAAATAAAAAAGTTGGGGAAAAAAAAAAAAAAAAAAAAAATAGACCTTAGGCATAAAAGGTCTAAAAGGTGGGATATGACAACCTTGTTCAAAATTAAAACCTAGATATCTAATAGAAGTGAAAGAGATCCACCTGAATAGACTGGACATTGCTGTTGAGTTCTCTTTACAAAGTACTCATGACAACCATCGCTCCTTCATTTATGTGTTAAGAATCCTGAGAGCACTAACCAAAAAAATAAAAATAAGTGAAGAATTACACATTTACAATAGAAGAAATAGTTTGTTTTCACTTATGATACACTAAATATTTACAATCACATGCAGAAGACTGTCTGCACGGGAGACCAGAGCCTGTGTCTTTTGCCGTTTGACATGTATAAATCACAAAAGTGCCGCAAATCCCCACAGTGTCTCTCATTCCTGGCTAGACCGGCGAAAGAAAAGCACAGAACAATTCACCAGCATCCATGGGCTTGTCTCTCAAAAAAAGACGTTGCAATACAACGAAAAATCACATCACAGAATGTAGAAGCTACACGATTCTTAAACTCCTTGGCACAAAAAAAAAAAAAAGGAAAAAAAAAAAAAACCTCAAAAAAGAAAGAATGGAAACAATGCTAGGTTGCACTGCATTGGAAATGGCTGATGGTTGAGTCCACTCCACAAAGAGCCAACCGAGTTGTGAAATAATGTTTTGTTTTCTTCATGTGTGGTTTGTCTGTAGAAGGAGGATATGATGAGCAACCATGTCAGGCTTTTCTTTGGATGGAGTGACGCTTTTGTTTCCCTCTGTAGGCACAAGGAGGAGCCAAGGCATTGGGGGGGTGGGGGACTGGGTGCAGGGTCTCAGCGTCTCATCTGGCCCATCTGATAGTTCTCTCTGGGCTGACGGTGGTGCCTCTGGGGTTGTGCCTGCCGCTGGGGCTGTCCCCTGGATTGCCGTTGTCCACCATGTCCATGCGGATGGGAGTGCGGGTGCTGGGACTGATGCTGCACCTGGGAGCTAGCATTCTGCTGCGCTCGTCGTCTCTTCAAAGTGCCTGTCAGAAATAAAAGAGACATTAAGACATTTACATTATGGGAAAAAAAAAGTTGAACTAAATTGTCAATGAAAAAATCCTATTTCTATGCCAACTCTATAAAGATTGCAGTAAAAACAGATTTAAGCCCGAGGTGGTGATATTAAAATATCAAACTGATGTCTAGAAATGCAGCTGCAGACAGTGCTTGTGCTGTGAGCAGTGAAAAAGCTGCTTTCAGGCTACAGTTTATGTTGAGATTTTAAAATACCTACTGGCAAAAAATTACACATATACACAATCTGGAGAGGAGACAGGCCGCTTCCCTCAACTGTGCATCCTGACAGAATTTTAGAATAAAGTAGATCAATTCTTATAATAATTACAAGTTGAATCAACTCTTTACTGGCATTTATCCTGAAGCAGCTGCTTCCTGTTATTAAAAAAGCCTTTTTCCAAAACAAAATACAGAGCAGTGCAGTCGGACTCAGCTTGACTTTCATCCTTTGTTTTCCACTACAGACCAAATCTCTTCACTGTGGGCAGAATCAGCTGATTATCATAGCAAGAAGTGCAATGATACACAGCTACACAACATGTGTATGTGAATGGTTATTATTAGAGCCCGACCGATATGGATTTTTTGAGGTCAATGTCGTTTCAGATATTTGACAGAAAGAATTTCAATAATTGATTAATCGGACGATTAATAATAATAATAAAAAAAAAAATGTATTTAGAAATAATTTCTATTTTATTTATTTCAATTTCAATTTACATTGTGAATTTTCCTTTTTATGAAACTTGAATTAATATAGCTACTAGTTGTACTAATGAATTCATCTTTAGATTTAGACCATAGGTGTATGCTATATACGAGCAATATAATGAGTAAAATTACAGGCAAAGCATTATTTATGCTGCCCTCTGATGCCCTTTATACTAAATCACATTTTTTTCTACTCCATTATTTTCTTTGCCATGAAGTCAGTACTCATATGAACCAAAATAAAAATAAATTACATCTTTCTCAGATGTCAAAACATGTCATTTTTACAGAGTTTTATTTTAAACATATAATGGTCACAAATAGTCTGGCACTTATGTTACTCCACAACACACACAGTGCGTTGCTGTTACAGCCTGAGTCTTGTTTTCTGACAAGGTGAAACGAAGAGTGACAGGACATCATCGGGCGGCTGTAGCTCAGGAGGAAGAGCAGTCATCTTTCAACTGGAAGGCTGATGCATAGATTCCAGGCTTTCCCTGACTACATGTCCAAGTGTCCTTGGGCAAGACACCTAATCCTAGGTTGCCTCCCGATGTGCCTTTCGGGGTATGAATGTGTGTGTGAATGGGTGAATGTGACAAGTAGTGTGAAGTGCTTTAAGTGGTCAAGCTGACTGGAAAAGCGCTATATCAGAACAAGTCCATTAACCATCATGACAGTTGCTGCAGACCGACAGTAATCATTTTAACTGTTCCCCTTCCTCTCTGATTCACATCACTCCTTAAATGCATCTCAACACGCAGCTGATGGAGTGATTAACAAGTTGTCCTCTCAAATATTTTGTACACTTAACGTATATTTTTTTTTCTAACTCATTCATTTGGATGTTATTTAATCTTGAAATTTGGCATAATTGGGGTGTGTCCTTTTGATTGACAGGTGTCCAATATATGTGGCAAGAAGGGAGAGTGCAGCACAATGGTGGTCTTTAGCCAGCTAACAGAGTGCCTTAGCTTTAGCCCACCTACTTTCGTTAGCTGGTTAGCTACTTGCTACAGGCAGCTCGGAGTTTGATGGGTGTCAATCATCCACCCCCACTTCACAGTCCCCCTCTCAGCTCTCACCTCTTTGCCCATTTTTGGATTTCCCGGGAATGCCAACACACACACAATGACACTGCCAAGATGGCGACGGTGGGAACCTCAAAATGAGCTTCAATTTAGCTTGTCAAAAAGCTAAGGGTGACATCATGGAGGCTTCATCCATCTTTTATATACAGTAAATGGATTGGACTCACCTGGAAGTGGTTTTGGAGGTGGCAGTTTAGGGTTGCTGCTAGGTGTATGTACACTACAGATTTTAATGAAACCAGCCATGAGCATGATGAGGGCGATGCCCATCAGTAGCACTGCCCACCAATGAGCCTAGGAGGAGAATTGAGCACAAATCAAAAGGTGAACCAATCAAACCGCATAGTCAATAACTGTTCAACTTCAATCAAAACATTGATACATACCACAATCCACTCTGCAATGTTCTCATAGAGCTCTGGGTTGAAGATGGCCTTCTTTAGCCTGGCTAGTGGTCCATCTGCATCCACCAGTCGGCACTTCATGAACACATCGCAGTAGCCCTTGAAATCGTTGCAAGGTGAGCCCGCTGGCAGCGTGGTTACTTTTTTATTGAAGAAACGAGCCAGGCGCTCTGATCCTGTGCTGCTGCAAGTGTTGGGGTTCACTGTGGAGACAGATTGCTGATAGTCAACACATTGCAAATTACAAAAGACACAATCTCATGCAGATTTAATATAAAAAATGTAATAAAAGCTATGAAAGAAGCAGATGACTCACTCTTTTCCATGCAGCAAACATGACAAAGCTCTGTCTCATCCTTGCCATCTTGGCTGGCACAGGTGCACGCCTCAAGCCCATACTTCTCGCAGATGGAGCCGGAGCAGCCCTGTGGGGGAGGAGTGAGAAGACAGACGTGATCAGACAGTTACTGGTATGAATACAATGTTGCTATAACAACCAGTTCATCCAGGTGTGAAGTGTTCTGCCACTCACCCCGTTTAGGCAGACTTGAGTTTCTCCATGGCAGGCGGTGAAGTTGGCCTTGGGCTCAGATGTGGGGCACATGGCGCTGACCCCATTACAGATGCCCTGGTGAGCACACTCAGACTCCTCTCTGCACTTCTCACTGCGACCCTTGTAAATGCACTCAGGAGTACAACATGGACCCTGACTGGGGCTGATGGGACAGACAAGCGTTAAGTCGCGACTTGTTATACATGATCTGGCTGATTACACTTCGCCAGGCACACAAACTGAAAAACAACACGCACACCTACCTGCAGACTTTGTTGGGCTTTAATTTACATTTCTTGTTGTCAGGCTGGTTGGCGTCATAGCAGCATTGATCCTTGCACTGATCACTGTAGCCACAGTCACACTCTTCTCCTGGTTCGACAAGGCCATTCCCACAGATGGGCTGGCCAGACTCTGTTTGACAGGAGGAATGGTAATAAATAAATAAATAAATAGGTATGGCAGGGCAGGTTTTGGAAGCCCATGAGTTTTCCAGTAGCATCAGCAGAGAAAAAAAAGAAATGTAGAAGACTTCAAACAGCAGCAAGCAAAGATAGTTTTTAGGCATGTTAATCCAATTTTTGATAATCTATGATCTTCATTAATTAATAAAGGGATTTTTAAGCATGTTTTATGCTGCTTGTGATTTGACCCTTATGACACGTGTGCCACCTATCTGCGTGAAAACAGAAGTTGGGGAAGAGACTGAATGCAAAAATAAAGCCTTTCGTTAGGCTGGATCATTCAACAAGAAAATAATTTCCCCACAATCCAGTTGCCCACAAAAAGAGATTGTCACAAGCAGCAAACATTAAATTAATAATATACATTATTTAGCTTTTATCTATTCTTACAATAAAGAATGATGTATAATAAGAATGCAGTGTGGAGTACTTTTAAAGCTCCTTGTCTTTCAAAACAAAGAAGTACACACTGCTAATTTATAATTTATTACTTTTATTTGATTGTACATTGCAATAATAATGTTGTTGTGGTTGTGTGGAATCTGCCACACAACTTGAATTGACAAAATTCAAGGGACTGTGTTTCAAAGTTACTACCAGCCGGTATAGCTCCCAGAATTAATTCACTAATTAAGACTTTGGGATAACTCCATTCAACAGGGCAGGGACAGCAGTCAGAATCTGTGGTTTTAATTTACAAATCCTCCAGAGTAACAGTTCAAATGAAGGTCTGTGGAAAGCAGTAAAACTTACCAACAAAGCAGTTGCCTCTCTTTTTGTCCAACACCTGGCTGATATTGCGAATACTGCAGGAGGAAAACTTATTGTTGTTGAGTTTGTCTCCTGATGTGGCTCTTGCATACATGATATAATTGCCCTTTTCCTTCATGTCTTGGCTTTTGGATTCTCCTGGGGTACACTCAGATCCAGAGTCATGCTTATAGCAAAGAGGGGGAAAAAAAATCAAAAGGTTAGAAGAAGGGATAAAAGTGCTAGAATCATAAATTCTTTTTATCCACAAGTAAATGTGGCACATCTAAAATAACTTACTGGAGAGCCAAAGTTGTGTCCTACTTCATGTGCAAAAGTGATATGAGAGACTTTTGGAGGTACGTGGGAGGCGTAGTTCTGTACAGTGATTATACCCGTGTTAAGAGACTTCTTTTTTCCATCAGAGTACAGCTTGCTTTTCTCACAGATGCCTCCAGAGCTCCCTAGAATGGAAAAATACAGCTTAGAACAAACCTTTCCTCAAAAGGACTGTAACAAAGCATTAACGCTCAAGATAGTGTTAAATTCAAATTGTTTGTATAGTTGTGACCTCACTGCATATAATAAATTCAAACAGTGCAGTATTTTATAATAAAAATACAGTGACGGGCATAATGATAAATCTAGGAAATCATCACATCTACATACAAAGTTGCAGCTGATTCAGTCATCATTTACAATTCCACATTTTCCAAAGATTTAGTCAAGATTGGCCGACTTTACATTAATACTTTAATTCTTAAGTACCTGAGGGTGCTCCCACCCAGGCCAATCCCAACACTCCATCATCAAAATCTCTGTCAGTGAAAACATAGGCCAAGCAGTAGTCATCGTGGTTCTGCTCAGAGTTCAGCTCCAGGAACTTCTCCACGCCGATATTGGCAAAGCGGAATGGGTTGGACCTGTCTCTCTCATCGTGGGTGGTGTTGATCTATGCAGGAGGACAAGGAGGAGGACTTAAGATGAAGAACAGAGACCAAACACTGCAATAAATACATAAAAGCAGTCCCTCACCACAAGACTCACCCTGATCCTTTTCACCATGAAGCTGATGTTACGAATCCCAATAAAGTCTGTGCCCTGATAGATAGCGTCAATGGCCTTGACATGACTGGAGATCTGAAAGTGGAAGACATTTATGCGAGAAAAAACACACAGGAAAAAGAAACTGAGTTTCAGGGCACAGATTAAACAGCATATCGACTAAACAAAAAGCATTTCACCATCAGACTAAATCAATGCTGTGTGCAGCTATAATGGAAAGAATCCTGAATGTGCCTGTGAAGAGGACTTCCTCAGTTTAGGCTATTACTAAAAATTAAAACTCACCAAGCAAACATGAAATCTATTTTGATTTAATAAACCATCTAATGAAACATAAGACAAAAAACGTCAAGAATACAGTTGCACTTTGCTTTTTTCAATGAATTCAACTTCATAAGTTAAACTCACCCTTTGCACTGAACAAGAACCCTTATTATTCCATCTAACTTCTATACATTTATTACTGGTTTGCATCAAGCAAAGAACTAAGAAGACTTAAATTAAACTTGGGTTAAGAATCTGTAGGAAAATGGAGAACTATAACATTTGAGGGGAAAATGTGGCATAAAAACATGTTCATGATCAGAGTTCACTTGGAACATTTGGTGAAATCTAACAGAAGAAGAGCAACAGTGAACCTCACAGCAACATGTGAAGTAACAAAACATTTTCACACTCACGAGAACTTGAGGTTTTGGAACTACACGGCTGTGTAGCAATAAGAAAACCACTTCGAAGAGAGACCAATGAGGAAAAAGAAAAGAATACATTTCTAGAGAGAGCATAAAGATTGGACTGGAGAAATGGAAACAGGTCATGTGCTCTGGTGAGTTCAGATTGACCCTAATCCAGAGTGATCAGAGCAGCTGAATGTTACAACACTGCATAAGTCTACTGAAATAACCTCACACAGAATGTGTGCTGCAATTTCAGCTAAAGGTGCTTCAATAAAAAAAACTGAGTTTGTGATTTTTCTGTTTTAGTGAGGTAGTGTATGCGGTGCTAATAAATACAATTAATTCTTCGTGTTAGGTAAAGTAATGACTTGTGTGGCTGTACATTACCTGAGCTATGACAGCTTCTCGGCTTTTGTAGTACTTGAAGAAGAGGTGGTCAGTCTGAATGAAAAGCTGGCAGGTGTTTTTATCAGCCTGGGCCATCCTCTTTTTCCTCAGCAGTACAAGGCTGTTAGAGTCAGCCTCGGTGTGGAGCTCCTGGTGTGAGCGGCAAATGTGAGGGAGGGGTAGCACATACATGGTTAGCTAAAACATATATAGCATTTTCAGCCCAACAGTGAGTAAATAAATAATGTGAGGTGTTTTTAGGTGCAACTGGGACCATGTACTTTCTCTGTTACAAAATTATTGGTGGTACAGAAATAAAAGTAACAAAAGTAAATGTCTCACTAAGCTTTATTTTTATTTTTTTTACTTTATTACTTTCAGACAGGTGGATACTATCAGAATATAAAAGCTGTGTATAAGCAACACATGCAAATTAGAAATTTATCTTGTACTGAAAAACACAGAAAAGAAGCATTTTTACTAAAAACTGTTGGTTTTTTTGTGCAATGAATTCACCTTGGTTGGATCTTCTACAGCTGAGGCTTGGTACTTTGTCATCCTTTCAAACACAGAGCTATCAGCACAGCCCCCATCTGGGCCATACTTGTGTGGATAGTCTGAGTGACAAAGGCAAACAACACTGTTTGGAATATGGAGACAATGACAACTACTTAACCCCATGAGTCACTCTATTCCTGGTGCTATTCATGATCAGCTAATGGAAGTACTTACACACCACTTGAGCCTAGCTTTGCTGTGTGAGCCGTTACTTTTCTGTCGCTCTCATTAGTAATTCCACTCACAATCCTGTTTTGCCTCTCAGCCACATGCGTATGTGTACATAGATGATTTGAAATTAGGGGGTGCTGGTGATGTGAAGTGTACTTGGTGCTCACTACTGCCATCAAAATTGTGTAGACTGCTTAAATAAGCCAGTAGCCTAAGAGTGTTACTCAGCTAATGAGCACCCCGGGTATTATTGCTCCCTAGGGGGGCAATCATACCAATCTGCCTTCATCATCTCAGCTGCTCTAACCTCACACTTTCCCTGTCACACGTTTACATGTACATGTACGAAATCACACAAACTCAATGATAAAAGTAAATAGTATTTGTGTAGGTGACGTTGCTGGCGACTCACGTATATTGTCTTCGTGGTAGATGACAGAGTGGAACGGCACGTCTTTGCCCTCCAGATATCTTTCAGCAGGCTCCACATAGTAAGTGCCATGGTAGCTCTGTATAAATCCCTCAAACTTACCATTCACAATGGAGCCGTGAGTCAGGGTACCTTTCTCACCTGAGAAAACAAAAACATACGAGTTTGTTTCAGAGTAACTAAACAGGGCCAGGTTGTTGTTTTTTTCACTGTGTACTATTTAAGTGATCTGGCTTTACTAACCCTAACAACGGAGAGCTCTTTAAGTGGTACTACAACGCTATAAATCATATATTCCTGGCAGGCTGAAAAGCAACACAGCTGCTGCAGCCAAAGCGGGAAGAAAAGACAAAAAATGCAGACTACCCAAATGTGTTAATTAGCCGATAGATATTGCTGTAATGTCATTAAAGCAGGAGTAGATCTAACGATTTCTGACTATGTCTTTTCATTAAATTACTGTGTCAGGTGTATTCTTAAGGTACGCGAGAAGGATTCATCAGGTTTAACACTGTCAAATAAAACACAGGCTGTCTTAAATGATCTTTGCAATAACAAACAAAGTACATCAAATATGTGGATTTATTGTTAATATTTAAGTTCATATTGTGTCACCAAGGATCAGAAAATGTAAAGAAACAGGTCCATTTTAATTTTATTCAGTGGGTATAAGTGTGTGTGAATGTGAGCGCACAGACATCATTTAATACAGCTGGACCAGTCTGACATACTGCACACACATACACTGTAGAAGAGGCTACATTAAACATTTCCTTCTGATAGGGCTGGGCGATTGTCGAATATGCTCGGTGTATCTGGAGAAGTTTTATGTCCGAAATATAAAAACGGTTGTATTGTGAACAAGTATGAACGGTCACAGCTACGCTTTCGGCCATCTACATGACATTTTCTTCGTAGCTGATCTTTTTTTACTCACAGTAGACAGCTCACTCCCCCGCCCATCTAGAAAACTCTTCTGCGCACATGCGCATTGTTCTTTTGGGACTGACGGGAAAGAGACATGGAGACGTGGAGTATGCAGCTAGCCAGCTAGTTTATGTTCGTTAAGAGATGCAAGACGTCTATTTTAGGCAGTAATATGCCTCAGAAATGACGACAATGACTAGGAGACTAATTGTTCAGCTGTGCATTTCCCGATAGACATGAAGTTCTTAGAAAACTGGAGCAAGAAACTCCTTCACCATCTGCACTTATTATTAAATAAAAGCTGATGTTAAACCAGACATTTTTGTTTGTTTTACAGGTGGTTGATTTCCAAGGTATGCTCTGTCTGCTAGTGGGAGTGTAGCTCACCTGTGTGTGCAGATGAAAGGGTGTGTAGAGACATGACGTAACTACACTTCAACATGAAAATAAAATAAATAAGATCAGAGTGTTTAGTTTTTATAATTAATGGAAAAATATAAACATGATCTAGAAGAAAAGGGTCCTTAGATTACTTCTGTTGTGATGTGGTGCAAAATAGAAATAACCAAAATAATAAAAATATGTGAATATAAAATATTTAAATGAAAAAATATATAAAAGATATATCTTGATTAATTATAGAAAATAAAACCCCAAGGGGGCCCCCACAGAGCACAGGGGGTCCCCGAGGCTTTGAACATTGAGAGCCAGTGTGATTAATGTCATTATTTTATCCCTATTTTAAGAAAAAAAGGTTATATGATGTTATTTTAACTTAGGTTTTATGGAAGGACAGACTCAGCCAGAATACAATATTTATGGTGAGACTCTCACTTTTGAAAGCATAAAAACCAAGCATGGTTTCAGCACGGGGTGGGGCAGGGGGTCCATAGCTTTTTGGTATTTGCATAAAGTGGGTTCACAAGGAAAATTGGTTGGGAACCACTGTTTTAGAGGAGCTCTCAAAACATTGAGATATAGATTGTGTATCAGGATAAAGCCAGAAAATATCATGGTTTTCATTGTAGGTCATATCACTCAGCCCTACTTCTCATAAAAAATAAAATCAATGGAAGTCAAACAGTAAAGAGCATTTAAGAGTTTTTTAGAGATGCTCTTACTCTCCATGCACCAATGTTTTTTCTCTTTTATTTTTTAAGAGTGCAAATAACTTGAAAGGCCGTACTTTTACGTTTGTTTCTCTCTTTTATTCGGGAGCTAACCTGCTTCGGAAGAGGTTAGGTTTACAGCATAAGCTGCCAGGGTAATACAGTCCAGTAAGAAGTAAACCAGCTTCGTGTTACTGATAATCCAGAGCTGAACCTGAAGTTACCTCCCTAAGCTACTCATCCTACCTCACAGTATAGGCCCCAGATATTCTCATTGTGCCATCACAAAAACAAATAGCTGCTTGGAAAATGTTCTGAAACACACAGTGGCAGTGACAGATCAAAGCAAGTATACCAAAATGACAATCTTACCATAAATTTCTCCAGTGTAGATATGAGAGGTATCATATGGAATCTCTTCTCCTGAAATTTCCACCTTCAAATCTGGGGAAAACAAGGTGGTGTCCCGCTTCATTCGTAAATTAAAATGCCTGAAATGACA
This sequence comes from Rhadinocentrus ornatus, assembly GCA_037177495.1. Lineage (NCBI taxonomy): Eukaryota > Metazoa > Chordata > Actinopteri > Atheriniformes > Melanotaeniidae > Rhadinocentrus > Rhadinocentrus ornatus. The sequence goes on along the minus strand of JBAMHW010000010.1, from coordinate 20,871,173 downwards.
AGAGTCACAATGTGGGTCACAAAACTGCCTAAAGGTATTCTGTCAGAGTGCAAGCCTGCATATGTAGGTGTGCATCCCAAGTTTTGCCTCACTTCTTATAAGTAATATTTAACACTTCTTTGCAAGAAAGAAAAATTCAAATGAAAGTGGACAAAAACAGGGTCAAAACATGAGCACTGGTAGAGAGAAAAAGTCACTTGTTGCACAAGGAAACTGCAGACTTTCATTTTGTTAAATGGCTCACTGGAAGTTAGGACATCCTTAAACAATGCTGTCTGAATTTAGTAATTTGCTAATGCAAAACCCCTCACACAAAGAATAGTCTCTTCTTTCAAAATCCACAGCAAAATTCCTCATTTTGCAGAGGGTGTAGGTTCTGCCTCCTGTGTCCCCAACTAAGAAACTACTTTGGAGTTTTCCCAGTAGTAGACAATCTTCTGTAGTATAGAGAAAGTAATGAGCAAATTACCCACACTTCCCTTATGTCCATTTGTGAAAACAACTTTCTTTCTTTCTTTTAAGATGTCACCCATCCGTATCAGCTCTTTAAAACAGTGTTGTGCAAAGTTTTTAAGACATTCTACATGTTCTCATTTTCTTACACCACCTCATTTTGAAAGACTTTGATTGGTCACAAAACTGTATGTTTTAGCTTGATATTGAGACAAAAAAAATTATTCAAGAATCACAGACTACAGCTACAGCAACCAAACGAACAGGGATTTCTGCAACAGATGGCATGGCCACCACAGCGCCTTGATCTCAGCATCATGGAGTCAGTTTGGGATTGCATGAAAGAAAAAAAAAAAGAAAAAAAAAAAAGCAGCAACTGAGACAAGTTAAACCCTCAGACAACTGTGGTAACTCTTCAAAACGTGTGAAATAACCTTCCTGTTAAGCAGTGTTGAGTGTTTCGGATTACTTTTTTTTGTACCAACTAGTAACATAGGAAGGTATTAGTTTTTCAATTCAAGTAATCGCTTCACACATTATTTTGCATTTGTGTGTCTTACAAAGGGGTGGTTATAATTGGTAATTATAAATTCTATAAAACACACGAGTAATGTAGCAGCATAACTTATTACTGTTTGAAGGCATTTATCCTGTAATCTAATTATTTATTTTATAACCTAATGTTTATTTAGTTCAAATCAAGAAAAGGCGGATAGTGTGTTACAAATGACCCGTGTCTCTTGTTTATCAGAATTTCCAAAGGAAAAGAAGTTGACAGTTTCCTGCTTTTCAAAAAGAAGAGACATCTTCCTTCCGTGTGTTTATTTGCATAGCTCTTATCACACATTTTGCTATTAAGCAGAATTAGAACAGCAGGAACTACTGTGAGCAAGATGATAAACAGCCTTTTCCCAGTTTCAAACCAGATGGTTGAGTTTGTCATGAGCAGTAGACAGTTTCAAACACCACCACCTCTCAAAAATAAAAGGATTTCATGCATCTTTTCATCAATCAATGCTCTCCAACAATACTGTGATCAGAAATACTCTACAAAACGCTTCAATCCTAGATAAACATATCTACATTTTCTGCTTCATTTGCTCAGCATGTATTTATTACATTGTGGTAGGAATACAGAACAGCCCCACATCTGAGCTGCAGCTCACATTTATTTTAAGTATACATTTATCTGTCAGTGCAATCATTGGAGCCCAACTGCGTGTATTCTTCTAGCTTTTGTCCCAATATTAATCTCATGTCCTCAGATTGCAAATATATTATCACTTAAGAAAAAGAGAAACAGGAAATCTACATAATCCAGAATATATAACAAGTGAATGCCTCTTTCTTTTTCTCTGGCATTGAACCAATTGTGTAGCAATAAGAAAACCACTTTGAAGAGAGACCAATGAGGAAAAAGAAAAGAATAATTGATGAATCATTTGGCTTTAACTGAGACCACAGAAACAACACAGAAACAAGCTAAAACACAAATAAAAGAAACACATTCACTTAGGCGTCAATACTGTGATGTCCACTACAACTTTCATCATCATGATGAACAGGATTAAATGTAAAAAAAAAAAAAAAAAAATCACAGTAAAGTTTAACGTTACAGAAGATCTAAACCTTAACTCTGAAATATTATAGGTATATGGGATTAGTTTTTAGATATGATTTTATAGATACATGAGAAGAGATGAAAACAGACATTTTCAGATTAGGTCAGTATTAGTAAAAAAACATAAAAAGAGTTGACAAACCTTCCATGGGCATGAAAATCTAAATGAAGGAACTTGTCTTCATGAGAGAGGGCCCTCTTGGCTCTTTGATGTTTGCTGTGAACTAGCTCTGTGTTGTAGGACAGACCTTCATAGTGACGGATGTACTTATTCAGAGGATTCCTATACTGTCCTATAAGAAAAGAACACAGGGACATCTGTTAAAGAAAACAACAGCACTGTCATCCCTGCTGTGTCCAAACATTTTTTTATATAAACTTAGTCTAAGTTGTATGAACAAGTAACTGGTGAACTACACAAAATGTTTGTCACATTACTTATTTTTAGCTGAATCTGACATTTTGGTAAAATATCACAAGCCTTGAATACTCAAAGCTGAGCCTTTAAAATGGAAGCATTACAAAAATATCTGAATGAATATATGAGTCATTGCATATGTTAATAGCAGATATTTGACATGGAGGATAAACACAAGGACAGTAAATCAGAACAGTCTGTATCTTAACATTAAACGTTATCTATTCTTTTAAAATGAATGCCAGCTTTGGAGCTGTGTTCAACAACAGCCCCCAGCACCACAGCCTAATTAATTCGCCAACAGATGAGTAGGTGGTAGATTTGAGGGGAAAAGATTCCTAAGCATCTCAACAGTCTCAACACCACTCTAACAAACTCAATCATAAGAAAACACATTATTGTTCTAGGAAACTATCCACCGTGAAAGTAACTGTTTTTCACACGAACAGAATACATCAGAATATCTGAGAAGACAGTTGCTCCAAAACATCTATAACCCATAAGACAGTATTTTCTGTAAACTGGGTAAGGACTCCCTGGCCAGTAATTATAGCCAACCAGTAAGCCATAATGTATAGGGATACGGTAAAGCTAAGTAGAAAAGATGGATAAGTAGACCAGGCTTCAACTACTTTGTCGATTATAGGGAGTATGAAATATTAAGGTAGTAACATTAAATTTTTCATTGAGGAGAAGAAGTTAGGGCCATTACTATAGGTCTGAAACTACTCAATTTCTCAAACCTTATAAAAAGTAAAAGCAAATTAATTCAAAATTTCTTTGGAGGGTAAATAGAAAATTATATATACACAGCTAGATATTTTCCATATGTACTTGTAAAATAGTGACAAAAGTAACAAAGAAGCAGTATCAAAAGCTCCTTTTGACAACTTGACAAAGGACTTTAAGGCTTAAAGACCTTTAAAAAGTTAGGAATACACTAAAACAATCATTTTAGTTATGTAGCGTAACGATTTAAAAGAAATCAGCAAGCAGCACTTAGGTGACTTGTGTTATATGTAGGCTTCATTTAAAGTATTAAAAAACATCTTATTGAGGGTGATTGTATTGATAAAAAACGATCTCATCACACAATAATAAAAATATTTTGTATAAATGTCTTAATTATACCACAGAACAGCAACAAAAGTGACAATTATTTACTAAATGAGCAAAGAAAGCACTTAAATAAAAAAAAAATAATTATTTCCGAGCTTGAAGCTTGTACCGTACAAATTGTACAAGCATATATTATGCTGGTAGCGTAATTTCAGCAGGCGAACTGAGATTTTAACTAATGTGTGAACGCTAAGGCGTTAGCTAGCAATAAGCTAACGGACCGTTAACCCGGTCGGCTTCTCAGTATTCTCATAACAATGGCTGTCGGCGCTATTCGTACGGTAAAAGCAAAACCGCATCAAACCTGGCAACACAATTATGACAACTAACAAACATAAACCAGCAACATAAACCATATACAAATAAATTATATAAGTCCTCATAAGTTTTTACGCAACGTATCTTTCCTTGGTTTGAAGTAATACGGCAAAAAGGGTGCAGTCTTCATCACAACAAGCAGGCCCTGCTGATCCCTTGTTAGCTAACGGGCTATCGGGATTTCTGCTCCTCTCAGAAGCTGTTTCGTGGATTCGTCACAACCCGTAAGGTTTTTTTTCCTCAAAATGTTTGACTCACCTTCGGTGTAATTTAGTAAGTACACGAAGAGGAAAACTTTGAGGAGAACCATATGTGACAAATCCATTGTTAGAGCATTGATACCGTTTTCACTTTATTGTCCTATTTAGATAGGCGCAGACGCCCTGTATGTTTATTGCAGCTTCCTCTCATCGCCTCCTCTTTCTCCAACGTCGTGACGTCAGACGCAGGGCAGCTGGAATCCCTTCCCCCAAATGCATTCATGATCCAGGCCTGAATACATTAGGGGCTAATGATTAGGCTACCACACGCCCAGACACAGCACTGGGTACAATGCAATGTGTGCAATATAAATTACAGAGACAATCTATTACAGATACACTTGGACACAAGAGGTTTAAATGAAAATGATTGTTTAATATTTAATAACTACATATTACAATAATTACAATATACACATTTACAATATATTTACAATATAGTAAAATGTTACTGAGTCACCAACAGAGCTCTGCTATAAAATATTTTTTATGGCTAAATCTTAAATAACAATGAATGTGTCCTGTAACTTGGTAATAAACTCACACTGTCATTTTTTTACAAAATGCATTGAGCAGTTCCAGCTTTCTTAACCGGGTACTTTTCATAGTATGTAGCACAACTTGTAGTAAAGTCACTTATAAAATTAAATAATTGATTTGGGTGCTATAAATTCTGATAGCCATTTACCTTTTTAATGTTCTAATGATATTCTTCCCACACACACAAACACACAAAAATGAGATAATCAGTTGTAATTAGCCTATGAAACTGAGCTGGAGGTAAAATGTCTTTTTACCAGAAAAATACAGTCACAAGCTTTTTAGAGTTGTATGGTTCAGGTTCAACTTATCTAACATTGAGATCCATCACTGATAATGAAAATTACCTTTAATAGCAGCTCCACGGTATCTTTATTGGTACCAGTTGTTTTTAACACATAAATTGATAGTTGTAAAACTGCACATTTATAAGGCCATTATTACACTAATTAGTTGCATAACAGACTCATAGACCTGTAATGCAATTTATACACATTCAAGTAAATGTGAGCTTTTGCTGCTTGGTAACCCAAAATCCTGTTAATATTGTGTTGCAAGGAAAAAGAAACACCATTAAGTCTGTTTGGTGGTTTCATTAATTACTTTTCATGCATTAACTCCCACTGTCTATAAGCAAACTCTGATCTTTATCTCATATTGTACATCTTTCTTTATCCAAGGGCATCAACAATTCCCTATACTCAAATATGATAAAATTATAGATGGATGGAAATTTAAATTTTTAAGATTAAGATTTTTACAATTTTTAAGCTATTATAATTAATCCTCGGCAGATGTGGCCAGTACAATACTTATCAGATTGAAATCCTTTACTCCAGGAGGCTTTTTCATTATGTTTATGGTGCTTCAATTTTGACTGATTAATGTGTCTTTCCTGATCATCAGACATTTCTTGGTCTTCTTATTCCAGACGAGCGCCTCTGGCTCCAACAGCTGTCACATGACACACCTCCACATCAGCCCCGAGTTTCTGTAGCTCATCCAGCCAGATCTGCTGTTTGTGGGACAGCCGGTCATTGGGCCCCTTCACCTCCACCAGCTACAATGACAGGACATGTTATTTAGCATTGTAAGATTTAAAATGATGAGGATGATCAGGAACCAAAGTAAACTGAATCCATAGGACAAATAAAAATCTCTACTTCAGAACAACCAGGTTGTCTGTGTTCAGATGATCTCACCTTGCAGGTGTTGTCCGAGGTGTTCCACACCACGAGATCAGGCAAACCTCCACGGCAGTGTCTGTAGTCTTTTGCCATTCGGTCTATTATTGCAGCTAAGAAAGTTCCACCCAGGCATGCAACAAGAGACTGCAAATAGCAGAATATAAACATGTCAGCAGTACAAGCTGCTGCCTCCAGTAAAAAAAACAAAAAAAAAACTAGAGCTGTACAAAGTAACTTATTTGATAATAACTGACATTATCTGTCTAATCACATTTAATATATGGAAAACATCACATCTGTTAATACTAAATATGCTTGTTTAAGAATGATATTAAATACCTGTGCCTGTTGAGGAGATGAGAAACGTTCCCAGCTGACCAGTGAGCACACTTTACTCTCCTGGGAGTTCCAGGCATCTTCCAACATGTCACACAGAGTTTTTGTAGGTGCTTCCCTAAGTAACTGAATACGAGATGCAATCGCTTCCTTTCTATTCTCATAGAAACAGTCTGTGTAGAGATCCAACGGGCACGTCTGTGGGGGGGAACAGGAGTTGCATTTTTACACAAGTCTCTCTCTCTCTATATATATATATCTATATATAGATATATATGTGTGTGTGTGTGTTAAACAAAACTTTCAGGATCTAACTTTACCTGGTATGGATTTCGAAAGACATCTGAAATACTCTCCATAAAAATGATATCCCACATTAAAATACCAAACAAGGTTGAGAATGTTGAGCCTTCTCCATGGATCCCTGTTACATACGAGAAGACACATTGTTTTTCTAATATGTTGGTAGATTTTTTTTTTTTAATAGTAAAAGAAAGCCTACCTTGGTCAAAACCTTGTTGCTGGTAATGTGCTAAAGCTAGTTCTTCCACAGAGCATATTACAGTGGCATGAGCAGACTCTCCCCCATCTTCATGCTTTTGTAAAAGAAACCTAGATTTCCCCATGCCACCCTCATGAGGAAACAGCTGTCCTCGAATAGTCACCTGCAGGCAGAATTATAAGCATAAATTAATAAATCTCTTATTCTGTAATAGCTTGGGTAATTTTCCCACCTTTCAAAACTCACATGGTTGACATCTTGGACTTGGACAGTGGGAAGTTCTCTGAGCTGTAGGCAGTACTTCTTGCAACTGGCAGACTCTTTCATTCTAACAGCCCTCTGATGGAGGGACAGTTTATGTCCTGTGCGCACATGAGGGTCTGACATCCCATCTCTGATTGCACAAATGGCCTGAGTGTGAAGAACACAGAATAAAACCACAGCCAGATAAGTAAAAGCTCCACAAGGATGGAAAGTACAAGATAACCAGTATGATTTTTTTCAAAGCTAAGATAGAAGTGTTTAAGTTAATTTATTTAAAGCTTAGTTATGTTTAAACAGGATACATTTTCAACCTTTACCTTTAAAAGCAAAGCCAGCTCCCATTTTATTCAGAAATGCTCAGTATAACTGGGAAACTAAAAGTGCTTGTAATCAAAGCACAAAAATTGTAGCATTTGTTGCAACCTCACCAATATCAGCTATATTCCCACTGAAGGGCAGCAACACCCACTTACTGGGGCTGCTCCGGTCTGCAAATGGTTCACTCTGTGCTGTCTTTAGCACAGAAGCCTTCTGTGTAGACAGGCTGTTACTGATCGTGTGCAACCAATTTAAACATGCTGTGGACTGGACATCCTCAAGACAACAGAGTGGGGAATACTGTTGTATTTGGATTGTAAGAACCTGTTCATACTTCTTACAACTATGTGAAGCAGCCCCCCTCTTTTTTGTGTCCACACTGGAGTTAAAAGACTTATAAACAAGTTTCTGAGCGTAAGTAGCCCATTTAGTCAGGAATCTCTTAAAAAGGCAGATATGGCGAATGGGGAAAAAAACACAGGATTATAGGATCTGATACTATATCGTAAATGGAAACACAGATGCCGGGGCTCACTTGCTCAGGTTTTTTGAGGTGCTGGTGAAGGTTCAGTGCCAGTCTGTCCCACCATCGGCCACGGCTGTCAGGACAGTAAATAGACTGTTGTAGTAAGGACTGCAGCTCTTCTACTGCCTCCTGGAATATAAAAGTAAACACATTGTATCTTTATCACTTAACTTCTCAAACACATTTGTGTGAGTAAGTGAGGATAGTTCATGAAACCGCATAGCGACGGAGTCTCTGCAAAATCTCCACTCCTCTGGATAAAATTCGGGTGTAAGCCCATCCTGTAGTGAAGCTGCGCAGAAACACAGGCAGTTCTTCCTGGTGCCTACAGAACAAATGACAAAGTCAATATTAAACAGCTACTATAGACTAAGGGTATCTTTTACAGAGCTACAAAAGCAAATAAGAATATTTATGTGTTCCTGACCTCAGGTCATGGCTTTTCCTCAGCTCTTGCCAGGTGCTTTTGGCAGCACTGTAAAGGTCCAGGGCCAGTTCCCACTGACCAGCTTGCATAGCTGAGGTAACCTCTAGTAGGGCTCTCATGGAAGCTTCATATCTAGTGTGATGCAAGGTGTCATGAGTATTTACTCTTGTCTATTCTACGTGAGTAAAATATTTAAAAAAAAAAAAGCTATCTTAATATTTAGGCAAAACCTGACCTGATAAGATCATCTCTATCCTGAAACACCTTGGCCACTCGCTGGACTGTGTAATCTGGGAAAGCAAGACGTCCTGAGTTTACCAGAAGGATGGTAAAGAGCTGGTTCTGTCCTCCAGCTCCCATCTCCTCCTCATCCATGGTGTCCGTCAAAGAGAATAGCAGAAGGATGCGGGAAAACACAGCTCTAGGGGCACGAGACAGGCGCACACGGGAACCTGCAAACTGCTTTGCTCTTAAAGGAAAGAAAAGGAATGAGCTCATCGTTGTCATTAAAGTAGTAAGCTGGAAGTCGCTAAATTATCTCACCGTTTGAGGATAACTATCCCAATGTTGCTTTGAGCAGAGGACAGAGAGAAGAAAGACTTTTGCTTGCTCAGGCGGAGAAGCCCGTCTACCAACTGCTGCTTTTGAGTCCCAGAACTGCCCAGATGGAAAGTCTTGGCTAGAGCCTTTAGCTCCGGAGCAGGTAGGAGATCTAGCGCTTCCCCAAGATCCTCAAGATCATTCTCTGTAAGACACAGAAACACCACAAGATGGGAGGAATATTTCAAATTAAACCAGAGATTTAATCCAAACCTTTTATTAATATTTGTCTTAGCTATAATAATGGAGTGGAATGAACACATTGGTTAAATATGAACAGCCAGAGTGTAGCAATAACAGGATGATTATCAACTGTAATATTAAAAGACTAACACACTGTCGAAGCTGTATTGTTATGAATTGCTTACCTGTTTGCAGAAAACCACTTTGAACCAGTTCCTGTGCAACAGGTCCTAGATCTTTGCATATCTCTTCATAATCCAGTTTACTTACTTGGAGCCATTTCAGTTTTCTTTGAAAAAGCCTGACATAGAGCTTCTGACCTTTTACTTTAATAAAGAAAAGAAAATATTAGCAATAAGCTTCTTAATTACTGCTTATTTCTATTGACACCACTGAACAACAATTTAACATACTTGATAGCTTTTCAAATGTGTGTACAAGTGACATATCATCCTGGTTGAACAATTCCTTGTCGTCTTCATTCTCCAGCACAGCGTGCAGTACAGTTCTGAAGTTACGAAGGTAGTAGGGAAGCGATGAAGGCTGAGAGATTTCAGCAAAAGACTCAGGAACTGAGTCACCACTAACACCTGCAATTTTTCTTGCATATGACTCATCTGAACTCAAAGATGGATTACAATTTGAAGAAGATACCTCACTTTTTTGCCTGTCAATTTGAGTTATCTCAGAAGACATTTCCTTCTGTTTTCTATCACTCTCCTCATACTTTGCTTTCTTATGAATGTCAGATGAGCTAACACTGGAAGTCATTTCATTTTTTCTTTTGGCTAGTTTGGAGGGAGACGATTGCAATTTTGGAGAAACCATTGTTTGGGTAGTACTTGATTTAGATGCTTTGAGTTCAGGCTTATATCCGTTTTTATAACTTGACGCATCTTCCACTGATGTTGGAGTGTCCACACTGACCGTTATAACCTTCACACACTCCTTTTTGTCCTCTGATATCGGAATGAGTACATTTTCCTTCTGGGAGCTACTGGCAGTCTCAGAAGGACCTATCTTCTTAGTTACATTTATATCCTCTATGTGTTTCGACTCAGGTGTCTTCTGATATTTTCTGGATAACTTAGAGGACAGACTTCCAAGGTCAATGGTCCTGACCACAGTCTTGCTGTTTATCTTCCGCGGTGCCTGTTGAAAGTTATTCTTCTTAAAATATGGACTCGTGTTGGTCTCTTTCTCCACCTCTTCCCCTTTTTGATCCAGGTTTGAGGACTTCGGGAGATTGGTTCTCGGTGACAGGTGGGTGTTCGGTATTTCACTCCTACTTCCTGAGGCGACATTGCTCTCTCCCCTCTCAAAGTTCTGGCATTGCAAATCAATGTGCTCATTGATTCTGAACCTTGGTACTAACTGGCCACACAGGGGACACGCCAGCTTAGGTGGAGGCTTGCTGCTGAAGAACGATGTGATTGGAGTTTTGGTCGCAATACTTGCTGAAGTCCCACCTTTGACAAAGGCTTTCTTCTTACTTTTAGACAACGATAGCCTTTGCTTCAGTTTGTCTTCGTTAGTTCTTTCTGTCATACTGCCAGCGTTAGCGGTGCTACTCGATAAAAGCTACGTTTTTACAAAGGATCGTCTTTGTTGCATACTTGGTTGCAAATGCTGACCGTGATTAGCTTAATTAAACGATAACTTGGCAAGAATAAATTTATTTTTTTCGAAAATGTCGTATATGCGCAGCTTTTAGCACTTTACATATTCAGAAAATAACACACGCAAACAGAAAAATGAAAAGCTACAAGTTGTCAAATGTGCTAAAACTAGCAAACACCGGTTTCAATGCTCCACAGCAACAATCCCGCTTCTCAGGCAAAAGCAACAGAGCGCAGTGCTCCTTCACTTGCCCAAACGATCCCAGATACATCGATAATTTCTCAAAGGTAAACGTTTACACCTGACGTAAAACCTTTAAAAATCTTTTTTATTAATACATATTTTAGATATTTTTCAAATAAAATATAAAGGACTATACAGGACAAAATGCATATTGTTAAATAATACTTTACACGATTTCTCCATAATTAAAGATAGGGAATTAACTATTTACATTCAAACAGTTTTTATTTAAACAAGTTTGACTTTGTGTTTATCGAGGCTACTTGAGTTATATGCAGGAAGAGACCACATGGTGAGGAGGAGGGGGGTGGTTCTTTTTCTTTTTTTACACAGGTTCCTGGGCTGCTGTGCGGCTTTTATTTAAAAAAAAAAACCCATTCCGGGTAGCAATCTGATCTGTTCAACACGGCATTTTACAAAGAGGGCCGCCCACAAGACTGATGTCGGTAAGTGGTACACAAATCTATCTATGCACAGCAAGTCAAATGTAGTGATGGTGCATGTAGGCCCGTTCAGTTTGCAGTAACAGGACTAAAAACGAAACTGGTAGTGCTCCTGTGGTACATCAGTCCATTAGCTGGATGTCAGCATGATGCAGTCTCGAAGCTTCAGATCAAGGTCGATGTGAATTACATGAGCAGTAAGATAATATGATCCGTTTATATGGTTAAATCAACAGTCAGTGTGGAGGGATTCAGCTCCATCAATGCGAGCACTACATGCGCTGGAAAACTAATATCCGATTATCATATCGACACGTAGGCAGGTGGAAATGCGGTGTCCACTTGTAGGGAACCACCACAACAACCACCCCTGCAGCTGCGGCAAATGTTCGGCGTAATGTCTTCATAATAAACCATACAAAACAAGGGAAGGGCAGGGCAGATGCAAGAAAACTGCATTACAGAACCTCAGTTCAAGTCCATGATAAAACCGTATTGTTTTAATTGCCAGTTCAGCACCATGGAGAGGTCATGATTAAAACTGTACTCAGGGATTACATGTTTTTACACGGATGATGCCATAATCTTGATTGCATTATGATCTGATCGACACTGGTTTGACACATTTAATTCCGTATAGAGGATTTATCCCTATCCAAAAGGATAGGATAGGATAAACCGCACAGTTTGTTTTTAGCCACAAGCTTAGATGCTGCCTTTGAGATGAGGGTGTGACGTGCTTTGCCTGGGTTAGTAGGAAGCCACTCCTCACTGTTAGCTTTAGCACCCCAATTATAAAGCCTGTATTACTAAAGTGCCAGGGCTGGAGGTAATGGCACGAATGAGAATCGATTTGATGCAACTAGGGAATCATAAGGTCTTAATACAATCCATAAAAAAAATAATACATAAAAAGTACATTTTATGGAATTTGATACTTTTATTAATGTTCTTTGTTAGTATTGCTGTTCTTCTTTGATGTTTGTCATGTAATTGTAGGGCTACAGATAACTTTAATTTTTATGATCAACCAGCTGATAATTGTCAAGAATAGCTTTGTTAGTCATTGTTTAATTATCAATAATCTAACTCTTATTTCCCAAGTAGTGAGAAAATCTCAGGCATTGCAACTAACTCAGACATTGATTTAAAAATTACAATTTTTAGGTAGCTGGAACAAGCATATTTTATCAACAATGCACAATAACCCAACACTTCATGTATCAAAATAATTAGTTTAGCTTTGTAAAATTGTATGATCTGCTTTTATTTACTGTAAGAGTCTGTCTTGCTATTGTTTGCTTCTTAAACTAGTCAAGGGTTACAAAAAAAAGCAAAGTGCAGAAAAAAATAAAATACTAACAATAGCACAGGACTGTTGTGTTGTGTCTTAGTCCATGGTAAATGTCCTTTCAGTCATTATTCAAATGTCAAAGAATGATTCATGTTTCTAGAGATGACAGGTTTTCTTGGTCATAAATATGATCACCCCACTAACGTCAAGGGTCAAAGAAAACGCATCACGCTCACATAAAACTGGGCTGACTCACTTAATGTAGTTTACTAGAGGTTTCCTGTTGTGCAGGATATCAGGACTAAATTAGAGCAGACGAACAAGCAAGATGACTAATAACAAACCGCAGTTTTTGTTTCTGTCTGACTTGTTATGAGGAAATCTGGTACCAAGTGTTTTATGAAAATGTAGATTAGGAATTTTTGATATGTTGTATGTGTTAAGTGAGTGACAGATGTTCTGGGAATATTTAAAAAAAAAAAAATTAAACAGGGAAGAGGTTGTTTTAAAGGTGAAACTGAATCTTAACAGTTTCTGTATCTATCGAAGAGATCAACTATTTTTAGGTCTTGTGATTAAATCTGATATTAAACTTAAAATATATTCACAGATTTCTTTCAGCAACATTAAAGATGTTTTGTGCATAAGATGGGTGTCCAGCTCCGGTCCTCTAGGGAAACAGTCCTGCAGGTTTTCTATGTGTCCCTGCCTCAACACACCTGACACATGGAAAACCTACTGGACAGCGGCCCTCGAAGACTGACTTTGGATATCCCTTTAGAATATCAAGTGAAGATTTACTGATCTTGTAATGTAAAAGTGTAAATATCTTTGAATGTTCACAGGATTCAGGGTAGTGAACTTAATGGGCCAGTTATGGCTCATGGACAAAGACCAGGAACCATTTCCAAAGTATTGGCTCCCAGACCTGCATCGTGCCCTGCTGCAGGACTCAAGAAATTGAGTCAAGAAGAGCAGCGAGGCTTGGTGAGGGAGGCAACTCAGCAACCATCCTGTTCTTTGAAGGATGACCACAATGACCAGCTGACTCCTTCAGCTTCTGCAAAGTTCTATTACAGGAGTTGTGACCCAAGTCCAGAAGATATGGAGGACACCTGCTCTGAGTATGACAATGTGGGCTCTGATGTCGAGCAGGACTATGATGAGGTGCTGCCTTTGAGCAGAGAAGCTGTTGTTGATATGAGATATTATAAACAGTATTGTCCTGAGGATGTGAAGCACGCAGTGAGTGATAAAATTAATGAGAACAGTGCTGCTACTGACCAGACTGTCTCCAAACCTCAACTTAGCACAGAAATAAGTGAAGAATCCCAGTTAGACAATAAGCCGTATAAGAAGGGTCCTCATTTTAGGTCACATTGTGCCCTAATAGCTGGCGATGAAGCAGAGAGGGTAGTAAAAGAGGGCCAGGGAGACAGGTTATTCTTTACTGATGGAGATGAGTTTGAAGAGTTGCTGGATGGGGCCAGATTTATACAGGATTTAGAGGAGACAGAGAATAATGGTCAAAGGCCGCCCAGTCTTAATCATGGCAATGAGACTGGCAGAATTAGAAAGAGAGATGATGACAGAAAAAGAGAAGATGATTCTCAAATTATAAGAAGCCACAATATTCCAGGAGCTGGTAAGAAGTGTGAGTCACTCCACATGAGTTCAAAGGAGAAGGAGCGGCAGGGTAAAGGACGAGGAAGGAGGGGAGCAAGAGAAGACACTGAGCATATTGTTTCTGAGATTAAAGGATCTGTGACCAACAGCGCCGAGCTGCGTCCAAAAACCTTGTCCAAGGACTGCAAAAAGTCAGCAGTGAGGTCCAAGGCTAGGCCTAGTTCCAGTAGGCAACATCCTCCTCCACCACCCTGTCATGCTCATGCTCAGTCATCTGCCAACACCCAGAAAGCCCCACCTTCTCCTGTTTCCAGACCCAGTCCCTCCACTGCTATTAGTCGGGAGAATGAACCCAGGGTGGTCAAACCACCCCTTGAGCTTCATCCCACAGCAGAACAACACAGGGAGTCTGTGGAGGAGAAGCAGAGAGAGCCAGAGAAACCAGAGGAGGTAGGAAATGCAAATGTGACAGGTCTCTGTCATCTCTCACAATTTAGTTTATAATAGTTACTGCTTGTACCATCCCCAACTTAAAATGTACCTAAATTAAAGCAGATGTTTGTGTACAGCAGGATGAGAAGTCAAGCACAGCCATAATGCCTGAGGAGGTGCCAGAGCAGCCGAGTAGGCCTCAATGTCCAGAGCTCCCCTCACCAGAGGAAAGCAATTCTCCCAAGGTTGAGATTTGTTTCATTATGAAACATGACAAAGATTCAACAGCCTTTAATATTACACTTTAAATGTTTCAGCTATGTTTTTTTTCTATTGAGTCTATAATGAAAGGCAACAATGCTTGCGGGTTTTCACTATTATTGGTTTATCTTCTTGGTTTATGCCTAACATTAATATTTTTACTTAATGACTGAACCTATCTAATTTTGTGAACTTATTCTAAAGAAAACACAGGAAGCTGCCTCTTTCCCCAGCTTTGAGGATGGTAAATATTTTAGAATATTCTTGAATTTGACAGATTTGATAAATTTTTGCAGCACATGACAATGTCTTTTTCTATATAGTCCCAGGTCCCTGTGAACCAGAAGATCTCATTGATGGGATCATCTTTGCTGCTAACTACCTTGGCTGCACTAAGGTGTTGTCTGACAAAAATCCATCCAAGTCTGTCCGCATGTCTCAGGCCCACGAAGCCGTCAGTCGCATCAAGGTAACTGTTAGTGTCCATTTATTTGAATTGTAAATATTTTAAAAAGGTAAAAGCTGCCCACTTTCATCAACTTATCTCAAAATGAAGGAGCCAAATTAGAAGCAATTTGGGCAACAAGTAAGTATTCAGGAACACGAATATTGATTTAGCTGATTTTGCTAGCTGGACTTTTTTTTTATAAATTTAATGCCAGATGTTTGTTGGAAGGTTTAAAAAATTGAAATGATTGCATGTCTGAAGTTTTTCTTTACTACAGACAGAATAAAAGACATCAAAGTACCTTTTTACTGTGTGATTAAAAAAATTTACAGGATTTATTGATGTGTGTGAGCGTGCATCAGCTGGCTTGTGGTAGAGGTTTGCTGTGCAGTGAATTCATTTATTTACCACACAGTGGAGCTGTTGCTTGCTTTTTTATCATCTTCCTCCTTTTAGTGTTTTGATGATGAGCTGAATATTTGTTTTCTGCTATTAAAGCATCACACAAACATTAAAAATTAAGGAGTCTCACTGAAATCATATATATTTCAAAGAGCCCGGATGAAGACTCTCAAATGATGACAGAAGTGGACCTGTTCATCTCCACTAAAGCTGTCAAAGTACTTAACGCTGACACACAGGTTAGTAACTCATGGAGCTTTGTGTGGTGATTTTGCCTCCTGTCTCTGTGTGTTTTTCAATATTATGGTTGCATCTGTTTCTTTTGTGTTTAGGAGACCATGATGGACAGTGCCTTGCGGACCATCTCCTACATCGCAGACATTGGCAGCATTGTGGTTCTGATGGCACGGAGGCGTATGTCTCAAGCTTCTTCAGAGGACTTCTCTGAATCATCTGACTCTACCAGTGATGGAAGCAGTCAGTACAGGATGATCTGCTATGTCTTTGAGTCGGAGGATGTAAGCGCCTAAGTGGACCTGCATTACACATTAGTTTGAAGATATATTGCATATTTTTTCTCACTCAAAACAATGTGATCTTTTTCACTTCCTTGCTGTTGTCAATTGGGATAGCTGTCCTGCTGAGTAGTTTTCCCCAAACGCTTCCCTCTCCACAGGCACAACTGATTGCACAGTCCATTGGTCAGGCTTTCAGCGTGGCATACAGAGAGTTCCTTCGAGCTAATGGCATCAACCCAACTGACTTGAGCCACAAACAATACAGTGACATCATCAACTCCCAGGAAATGTACCACGATGACCTTGTCCATTTCTCAAACTCAGACAACTGTAAAGAGGTGAGACATTTTTTATAGGTGGGTTTCCCTCTAAAACAAATAGCTATGTCAGAAATGTCCAAGTCCTTTAGTCTTGAGGGTGTGAGGTTTAAAACAAATGTAATTTTAACTGTATTCCAGCTCTATGTGGAGAAGCAAAAAGGGGAAATTCTCGGTGTGGTGATAGTGGAGTCTGGCTGGGGCTCCATTCTACCCACCGTTATTTTGGCCAGTATGCTGAATAGCGGTCCTGCAGCTCGCTCTGGAAAACTCAGCGTTGGGGACCAGATTATGTCCATTAATGACACAAGTCTGGTGGGGCTGCCACTGGCTACTTGTCAAGGCATTATTAAGGTAAAGTGCATATCATGATCTAGGTAGAGTTTATACAAAAATTTATTTTCTTATATTAAATCAAATTATGATAAATGCAAATCATTAGCATTCACATCAACAGCACAGGAGAATTTGAATTGCCAAAAAGTATGGATTAGAATAAAATCCTTTCTGTTGGGGTTTATTGCATACTGAGATGGATCACAGCCTCTGTTGACCCTTGTGAAGATTAAGTAAATACAAAATGAAAATAAATGAATAGATGTCAATTTAATCATGACACTATGACATCCCAGATGACTTCTTTTTTATGAGATCATACATAAACTACATTTTGATTTGGCTAGCAATATTATTTAATCCACAAGTCCTTTGGTTCCTAATGAAAATTTAATAGTCCCTGTTCAGTCGCTAGTATTTAGACTAAATGTATGTTGGACTGATTTAGGTTGAGCTTTACAGCACAAAATAATTTGCTTGTATTAAGGATTTTATAGTTGGTTCTGGTCTTTTTATGGGACTTGCTTATTTGAAATTTCAGTATGCTGGAGTAGATTCTCAGGTCATGGCAATCCTGCCACTGAAGCAACTGAACTTCTTTTTGTCATTTGAGTATGTTTCACCTCTTATTAAAAAGGCTTCTTCAGTTCTACACTGACTAGTGAGTTGGTCAAGCCAGTACGATCTTATTAAATCCACAGCACGGTTGGGTGGGTCAACAGCACTACAGCTTATAAGAAGCCTTTTGGATGAGAGGCAAAGCGTTTTGAAGAGTAAAAACGAAGAAGTACAGTTTCCTTTGATTCAACCTAATAGGAAATTTTTATTTAATTACCTTAACAAGAAGATGTTTTTGCAATTGTTTCAGGGTCTGAAGAATCAGGTGAAGGTAAAGCTAAGTATTGTGAGCTGCCCTCCTGTCACCACAGTCCTTATCAAGAGACCTGACCTCAAGTTTCAGCTTGGCTTCAGTG
This sequence comes from Rhadinocentrus ornatus, assembly GCA_037177495.1. Taxonomy (NCBI): domain Eukaryota; kingdom Metazoa; phylum Chordata; class Actinopteri; order Atheriniformes; family Melanotaeniidae; genus Rhadinocentrus; species Rhadinocentrus ornatus. Next base: position 20,853,187 of record JBAMHW010000010.1, on the reverse strand, counting down.
TTCAGAACGGCATTGTGAGTAGCCTTAAGCTGAGGCTCAAAATGAAAGGTTGTAAGGTTGAAAGTGTTACATATTGTCCTACATATTTGGCATGTTTTGGGTATTCTCAGATCTGCAGTCTGATGCGAGGGGGCATTGCTGAGAGAGGTGGCGTTCGTGTGGGACACAGAATCATTGAAATAAATGGTCAGAGTGTTGTTGCCATGCCACATGAGAAGATTGTTTTAACCCTTTCTGTCTCAGTGGGTGAGGTAAGAACTCATCCAGACACAAATTATTTTTATTTATTACTGTGCCACACAAACACTGTGCTACGCAAACCTTTTAGAGACACTTACAGACTAAGATTGGTTAAAAAAACAAGATTCATGAAGAGCTATAGCGTGCATTTAATCAATAGATAAAATCTATTTTAGTCAATGGCAAAAAAGGTTATGGCTAAATATGTAACTCATTATTCAAAAAATGATCAGTCAAGTGTAAGCAGCGCAACAGAGGATGACTGAGAAAACTGATCCAAATATAAACAATCTATAATTCCAGTTATAGTAAATTGTTAGCTTTGAAAGAAAAGGGCTCTAAATTCTGTGCATAACTCTTCAATGTGCAGTCTTTTTGTTTTTTTGTCATATGTAAAGTTTGATATTGTTGGAAATTTATTTGGTTTCTTACTTTGTAATAAAAAGGCAAAGGCAAATCTTCTTTCAAAGTCCCGCACAGTAAAGCAGAAATAAATTATTGCTCCCCCTAGCGTTGCTGAATAGTATTGCACTGGGTGCCACTGGCACAAAAAGCATGGTCTTTCATTTTCCTCTAAGCCGAACTGCTTCCAGCCACAGAAATGATCAATAACGCTTGGAAGGAGCGAAGAGAGGCATAGATGCAGGTGTAATGTGAAGCTGTTTTAATTTTATATGCAGCAGAAACTTGGTTAAAATATTTTTATGTGCAAAGAAGTAGCCACAGCAGGGCTTTCTCTGATGTAGGTGAAGAGAAGAAATCATTAGCATGTATTCATTTATTGAAAATGAAATATATTGAGAAAAATTCATTTGTTGGCACCATGTTATGTGGTTTTAGAAGATGAAAGAAACTGCACAATAGAAATGTACATAAGTGTTCATTTGAAAATCAGCAGCATGACTACAGCAGTCTGTAAGATATTTAAGTAAATGTAAACATGACTCCCAGGTGGAGCACCAACTTAAACCCCAAAAGATGTGATCGAACTTTATTCCTAATCAGCACAGCAGCTGTCAGTCCTGCTGTGCTGGGTTGACTTCTGGGGTCCAGCCAAAATCTCAAATCAGAAATTGTGATTTGTCTCAACCTGTAGGTTGTGCCAGTGGTCTACAGGGTTGTACATATCATCATTAGAAGGAAAATAGGTGCTGGAACAATGAGGGTTTACATAAAGCCATGCTGAAAGGGAAAAGAGTCGTCAGCTGGCATACACACATTTAAAAGTGTTATTATTTCTGGTCACCTTATGACAGACCAGAACATTGTGGTGAAAGTAATGACGACACCACTCTTATGCTGTGCAACATCCACTTTAAAAGGATAAATTAAAGCAAAGAGAAATAGGTTTTTTTAACCCTCATAAAACCACCTCATCTTTTTTTTCTCTGCAATTTTTTTTAAATGTGAGATGCAGTGTTATTTTGATGTGGATTTTATTACCTGTTCAAGAGAGTAAGGCTTTCAGTCTTTGCAAACTTAAGCAAACTTACTGCCCACTGCTGCTTCGTTTTTATCGCAGAGATATGACAGCAGAATTCAATTAGCAAAACTCTCAACAGGTTAACATTTTTCATCAAGAATACACAGCTACCAACATTTTCAGAACCTTTTCTTTGCCCTCCGTTTTAAAGCTCCACTTAAACTAAAAAAGGTCAAAATTAGTTAGTAAAGCCTCCAAGCCTCCTATAACTCTGAAGCCACAGAGGGGAGCAAATTAGCCCTGAATTTAAGTGATGTGATTACACCTGCACATGTATAATTGGGTTCATAAGTTGCCTGCATAATGACACCGTTCCTCTTATCTCTGCCTCTTTGCCAGATCAACATGAAGACAATGCCTGCTGTGATGTTCAGACTGCTAACAGGACAGGAGACGCCTATCTACATATAGAGAGCCTTCCACAAATCAGCCCGTTGTTTCTGCTCATCTGGCTGTGTGATGAGGAGAATTTATTTTTCTATCATTTTAGTTTTGGCCTCTTGTTGCGATGCTGTAAAGAACATTCGGTTCTCATTTTCAGGTTTTATCTTGAATTACGTTGTCATAATGGCCTTATAATGTGAATACTGTCTGGAGTACTGTATGTGAGTTTATGGTGTCGAAGAGACGTAGCTTTATGGTCATGATTATTTTCTTATAAAGAGATAAATTAGTACATTTATTTTTTATTTAGTCATTTTTATAATGTGTATGGAGTTTAAAATTGTACTTATACTGTAAATAGTTTGGATTACTCAAGAACTTGGTTGGAAAGGCCATATTACTCCTGCAGAAAACAGTATGCATGTGACTATTAAAAATAACTCACCAGGGATTCATTCTCCAATCTGACATGATAATCTACTACAGTAAGTATTAAAAGGCTATTTAAAAAAAGCTGTACAAAGACATTAAACTCTGTATTAAAGCAATGCTGAAGGCCAAAGACACACCTACTATTCAAAGACATTCAGTATAGGTGATTATTACCTTTACCAGAGCATACAAGAATGTATCAATATACACATTACTGGATGAATGTAAAGATGCAACACACCTAAAATACAATTTCACTGCTGAACTGATGTTTGTTTTAATTTTTATTAAGGTATTGCTGAAAAATTGTGCTGAAAAACTTAGACAAAATAAATACATTTGGCTTAATTAGAGAAATTGTACTTACAATGAATTTCATAATAATCCACTCTCATATTTTTCACATTTACTTGGAAACTTCCAACTCTTCAGGCTCTTTAGAAATATAGCAGAAATTACATAATGTTGGTAGCAGAATAATCTAAAATGTTATACATATAAATTCGGATGATACTAAATGCAATCTCACAGCAAATTTTTCTTCATATTTAATTTCAAATAGAGTCAAAGACACACCTGTCATCCATGATCAATGTACGGACGCACATATAGTGCAATCCCATACAAATTTACATTTTTCTTTACAGCTACTGCAACCCACCAATAATCATTACAAATTCAAACATATATTTACAGTTAACATATAACACACTAACAGGCTCATGTACATAATTAGAAAAGGTGTGATATCAGACAGTCTGTCTGTAACACGTTCAGTAAAATGATCTTCAAGTATAAACTGTGAAAGCCCCCTGAGGGGAATCTGGGCCCCTCATATATGCTCCTGAAACACAAAGAAAATGGTCAAAGTTAGTTTGATACCTGCTGGAATTACTTCATTTCATATGTTTGCAAAAAAATAAATCAAAAATCAAATGCAGGACTCGGGATTTAGGATGTATATGATGTGATGGTCACAACAGTAGCATTATTAATTTTATTTTAATGTCATGCCTTATTAATACAGAATTAGCCACATTTCATTTTAATACTGAATAAGTAATTTATAGCAGTCCATGTTTATTTATTTATTTATACATTTAATAATCAAATAAATGACTTTGTTGCAAAATGCTACTTATTATGATGCTAACAGGTAAGTGTGATTAACCTACTGCTGAAACCTTTGATGTTAGTGGTGAAATCACTGGTCCATGAAGAAAAACTGAATTCAAGTAGCCTTCCCCACAAGAAGCATCTTCATCTTCACAGCTGTCAACACCGACACTGAAAGCTGCTTTTATCTTCTCTGGCATCAAGAAGTTAAAAATCACCAAAAGGCTCCCAATAATGGAGCACAGCGTACCTGGAAATCACCTCAGTTAGTAAAAATCACGGTCGTCCATGTGGTTTTATATGCCAGTTTCAGGGATAAATTAAAAAAAAAAGAAAAAAGTTTACCTGTTGCCAGAGCCAGCCAGAATGAATAACTGTATTCTGTCACAAAAGAGTTAGTTCCTATGGAGAAAACACACTGAGGCACATTCACGATGGTGGAGAAGGAGATCATGGAGAAGAAAATGAAGGCAGCAGTTGCCATCATCATGTACCCGGCATACAAGATGACTGACATGGAGAAGAGGATGTTGGTGAGCATCCAGCAACCAAATGATGTCCTGCAGAACAAGTAAAGCTGTTTAACTTCTGCTTTTACAATCAACCACTGCAGGAACAAACAACATAATTTGCTAAAATCCAAACAGAAGTTGGTATTAATCACCACAGGGTTGCAGAGGCGTATCGTCCAGAGTATCTGTACTGAAAGATGAGACCACATGGGTTTCTCAGGGTGAATTTTTCAGCAATGTAGAGGATAGGGTTGGGTAAACCCTTCTCTAAAGCTTCCTCATACTCTTCTTCAGTTGTGTCATGCCAGCTGAACATCTCATTGTAATTTATGGTCTCATTGAACTGCACAACAGGAATCCCTGAGAGAAAAAAACAGAGTGTTATGAATACTACATACGGTAGATGTACCTAAAATTAATTGGCAAAACACAAAAATCTATGGACTATTCAGAAAGGTTCTGTGTGAACATTATAACCAAACACATAAATTACTCAGTGTTTACAGTTGTCAACATTTTAGATGTAGACATGAGCTGCAGCAGTGACTCACCTCTTAATGTCACATTAATGCCGTACAGCCCAACATGTAGGCCAACCTCAGCATTAATCACTGCATTGCTGAAAGACTTGTAGGTGGTATTTGTGGTAATTCTGGCCTCAGCCCAGTTGTTAGTGAAGTTGAGAACTGCAAAAAAAGTATATGAAGATAGATAATGATGAAGGGAATAGGAACATTTATGATCTACTCCACAGCTATGATACAAAAACAAAACTCACCCACTATCACTGCACCTATAAACAAACTGGTAATTATCCTGAACATCCAGAAGAGCCGCTGAGAGGAATCAAAGGAGCAGAAACAAAATTATTGCAGGTGATTTCAATCAAAAAGGTAAACTAAATCAAATCAAAGCAGTGCAATATAATGCTTTCATTAGTTTGCAATTCCAACAACATGATTCCAAAAAGCATAATGGAGAGTAAAAATTCAAAGGTTGTTTGCAGTGAGTCATGGGTTATCTGATGGGATGCACTCACCGTCTTCCCTCGTATTCCTGGCAGAATAAGAAGAAGACTGACTGCTAACACAAGGAAGACCAGAATAATGGTGAGCAAGTGACCACTGAAGATGAAGGACGTTCTTTGTAGAGGGTAGAATGGGTAAATGTCATTGTAGAAAGTCATCTTAGCTTCTGATCTAAGGATACAGCTGAGACTAGGCACTGCAACAGAGAAAGCAGTGTTACTGGCTGGGTTCTCAGTTTCCTCCAGATGCAGATAGCAGCCTTTGCTTCTTACAACTGATAAGGGATTGTAGTACTACCATGTAACGTGGCACATGATTAAACACGAGAATGTGTACCTTATGTAAAAGCATCTAACTTTGACTAACACTGTGTCTTTACTGCAAAGAGAGATATTCATCTGTAAAATGCATAAATGCAATCTGCTATCTACATCTGTGTGACTCCCTCAGTCACTAAATGAGTACTCTAGACTTGGTTAGTTCCAGATTTGATCAAATGTTTTAAAAACTAAAGACAAAGTTTTCAATAATAAGTTTTGTGAGGAATGTGAAACGTAAAGATATCACTTACCTGAAAGTTACAGGACTAGGGTTGAAGAAGAAGAGTGTGAAGTCTGATTGTTGAGGAAACATACACTTTTATAACCCGCAGTCCCCTTTATGTCACAGAGGAGGAGGAGGATGCTTCTACCAGAATGCTTTGGAAAAGAGGTGTGATCCAGACATGATGGCCATTCCCATTTGGGAAATAGGTCACACACGCTTTGTGATAAGCTGAATAACACATGTTGGCTTTAGTATTGCAGCATTTCTCAACTACACCTGTGTTCGAACCTGCATTATATCTGCTCCATATCCTCTGCAGTGGGTGAGACTGAGTATAATTTTCTTGTTTATATTAAATGTAATTAAGGAAATCCTTCATTTCATCACAGAAAATGCTTTACCTGTAGAATTAATTTCTTTTTATTATCTCTGCTAAACTAGCAAAGAATATTACATAAAATAATAATAACATTAGCTAAATAATATCAAAGTTTTTTTTACCTGCCTCTTGTCTTCATTTTTTTCTAGAAGTCCTTCACTTTCCTTGGCTGAGGACTGAGCTGAGGAGCATCTCTCGCATCAATGGATTTGCGTAGATGGGTTTGGAGTGTGTGTGCAGTGTTTGGCTTGGTGCTCATTGTCAGTGAGTGTAAGTAAACAGCAGCTATGTTTCACTCTCATTTGAAATGTAGAAAAAAGTGAGCAAAGTGTTTAATTTAATTCTGTACTGAGCAGATTCGCAGTGTGAAATAACCTGGGAAGTCCCACGCTTCGACGGCTGGTACAACAGCCTGGGATATCCCAAACGCGGAGCTGTCGGTAGGTCACAAAGTTAGCGAGAAAAAGGTATGCAGCAGTAGCAACACACCTGCTCACCACGCTCGTCATGCTCGCGCAGGTTCTCGTCTCGTGCGCCTCGTGCCCGCGCGTTACTGGGACGGAGTCTACCAACCTGTTCATGAGCCGCTGGAACCAAACCCCCGCACGCTGAGTCGGCTACTGACTAAAGGGCCCTCCGGTCTGCCCTCCAAACGCAACCAGACCGTGCTGTCTCTGTTCTTTGGTAAATATAACGCACTTTGTCGTGCTAAAATGAGCTATTAAAGTGAATTTAGAATGAAACTATAGACGTAATTTCACTAAATGTTTTTAGGACTTGGCAACACACTCATAATTTACACTTATATTCAAGAAAAGTAAGAGATAAACAGGCGTATCCACTTTTTTGGTAATTACGTGTAAGAGAAAAATAACCTACACTTATATTTTGATGCTTAACAGCTGGATTAAGTTGCATTTATTTATATGAGGTTATAGATAATAAAGAAATGTATCCACTAGACATTTCGGGTCCCAACATAATGTTAGTGTTCTAGTCTGGGTTTGGTGTCATTTTAACAGTTTAAATTATCTATTAATGTTGGTTTTGTTGTATTAGAAAATAGATAATATTTAATAACACAGCGAATGGTCAGTGTGTGTTAACAGAAAATTGATTGATTAGGATCTGTCAACATAGAGTTGTGTTTACCCCCCCAACTAATACTTTATCACAACTGCTGTAATCCGATTGGATAAAATAGGTAATTTCTTTCTATTTAAAATTGATAATTTTCCTGAAATTTTTTCAGGTTATCATGTTGCTTTTGAAATTTTTGACTCAAGAGCTTCTGGTTGTCCACCTGAATTCATGAACATCCAAGTCCCAAAAGGTGACCCTGCTTTTGACCCTGCCAACACTGGAAATGTTCTGCTGCCCTTCCAGCGAGGACCATGGGACAAAGAGTCTGGGCAGAGTCCTAGTAACCCTCGCACACAGGTGCTGATTAAGGATGTTTGTCAATATATGATCAGTCTTGCATCCTGAGTCTAAACCTTCAAAACAAACTGCAATTTTTTTTTTCCCAGAGGTTAAGTAACTTAAGAAAACTGTCCAATTTATGCAGATCAATTTAGTGACAGCATGGATGGATGGAAGCTCCATCTATGGCCCCTCTGCTTCTTGGTCTGACTCCCTGAGAAGTTTCTCTAGAGGGCTCTTGACTACAGGCTCAGAGGTGAACATGCCAAATCAGGGAGGAGGTCGCAATTTCATGTGGAGTGTCGCCGATCCCTCAACTGGAGAACATGGACCGCACAATCTTTATGGTGAGACTTAAACTATCTGAAAGACACCAAGCATGGTTTGAGAATCAAATGTATTGTTCACCAAGAATCAGAGAATCACATCTACCTTGTCAGTGAAGAGAACAGAAAATATCAGGGGAGATGTTAAGGTAATAAAGACCAAAAACAAAATAAAACAAACAAAAAAACAAACAAACAATAAACCTCTTGCTACCAATAATTCACTAAAAATTCCATCTTTCCTCAGATGAAGTGTGGGACACACTTCATAAGCTCAATGACATTTAATGTCCAACCCCATAGTAACTACAGTTCAGTTTATTTAGTATTTTTATTCTATTCTATTCTATTCTATTCTATTCTATTCTATTCTATTCTATTCTACAGTCATTTGGCAGACGCTTTTATC
>JBAMHW010000010.1:20832857-20844810 GCA_037177495.1 Rhadinocentrus ornatus | reverse complement strand
CCAAAGCGACTTACATCTGAGAGTAAGAACAACACAAGCAGGAATTCAAACAGGGTGGGACATCATAATTAAGTAGTCAGACTGCTGTGAGTCCAGTTAGATAGTTAAATGAGCTCATCTTTGCATTGCAATCTTGTTGCACAAAATTATTGTCTAACTGAACTGTTGCAAAGTTGCAAAGCTTAACTAAACTTTAAGCAGGATGGTATCAGCACTGTAGTCTTGCACTGCTTGTAGCAACATCCCCTCAATCAATACTGGAATCTGCTTAAAGCAAACAAGAACAAAAATTGTTTGGAACTATTATTTCACATTTCGATCCTGCAACTGGAGGCTGAGTCAAGAGGGGCCCAGCTAGACTTGGGATGTGACTCTTTAATTATTGTGTAAATGGCATTTCACACTAACCACAGTAAATCCCTCTTTCTATACTTGAGGTGATACCATGCATGTGTCATAAAACCAATGTTTTGTTGCTTGTGCTGTGAAACGTCTTTGGTTATTATCTGGGGGTCGGGATGGAGGATCTTCTCCTATTGTTCATGCTCTTTTTCAAATTCCTGGAAACAAACAATCAGATTATCTTTCAATTAGTGGTTAAGATATTTATGAATAGATATAACTGGACTCTGACATGATACTGATAATTAACAAGATATTTAAGAAACATAAGGCAGTTTTTAAAGGAGAATAAAATACTTTTGTAGGTCAGATATCTGACCTACTTTTGTGTGTTATGTTTTTGTATGTTTTAGTAACGTAAATTCACCTGATGAAATAGCAAAACATCCTTGTTTGTGCCATCCTTTGCATCTAGAGTTGGGAAATGCTTGGGCCAATGAGAACATGTTCACAGCAGCAGAGGGGATTATCTGGTTTCGCTACCACAATTATGTCGCCTCCAGGCTGCATGAGGAACACCCAGAGTGGTCAGACGAGGACCTGTTTCAAACTGCCAGAAAGACCGTTGTGGCCACGTTCCAGGTAGAAGGAAAAGTCTCAGTGTAATCCTCTCGCTGCACAGAAGCTGATTTAATTTGCACTCTGGAAAGACAGAGGTTGCATTAACGACAGGTGGTCATTAAGGACCAATGCGTCATCTCTCACTTCTTGCGGTCCTGTATTCTGCACGTACTATCCTGAAAAACATTGCACGTATGTTTATCATTTTTAATTTAAATTACAAATCAACAAATTCTTGAAGTATTACTTTATTTTTTTTAAACAAATAAAACAAATTTTAAACTTTGCCCTGTGAAAAAGTTAATCCAAAACAAGAGAAAAATAAACCAAGGGATAAAAAAAGAGCTTTGGGGGGTTTAATATCATGTTTACATTTTTGGTGTTGATTGAAAAGAAAAGAAAATTGCACTCACTTCTGTGTGTACCTGCTGCTTTTACAAACAGAATATTGCTGTCTATGAATGGCTGCCTGCATACCTCGGAGACAAAAAGCTTCCTCCTTATCCAGGTAAGAATCAGCCAGAGAGCATGTGCGTACAAGTGGAGGGAAACAGGTAATGCATTAGTGACCACGAGCCGTGGTGAGGCCAGTTGTCGGAGGTGGTCATTGACAAATATGTGCTTTGTCAGCAAAGCATCACACCAAACCTCCTGCTCCTGCTGAATAAGCAGCTGTGGCTGAAGAAAGTGGTCTGACAGTGGTCAGATGATCCCATGACCTGAACCACTTTTCATTGCTGCATCTCTGCTGCTGTTCCTGCTTCACTTTGACTGTTTAAATAATGCAGCAGATCCACACATATATTGATAAAATCTAATTTAACTGTGATGCTGTTTTTTTGTTTTTTGTGTTGTGGTTTTCCTGCACACAGGCTACCAGAAGTTTGTCGATCCAGGGATCTCTCCTGAGTTTCAGGCTGCTGCCATTCGATTTGGTATCACTTTAGCCCCACCTGGTGTTTATATGAGGTGGTGTTTCTGTTTTTCCCCTGTGAATTATAGAAATGTGCTTTTGTGAGTGCCTGCTTTGAATGTTGTTATACACAAGCCAGCGTGTAGATTCTGTAAAATTATTGTAACGATGTAAAGATGATTTTCTTGGCACCACATTTTTCTTACAGAAACAGTACCTGCCATTTTCGAAAGATTATCAACATAGATGGGAGCACATCACCTGCAATGCGCCTTTGCAACAGCTTTTGGAAACGACAGGTATATTATGAAGAAATTAATGTATTTCAACTGTAATGTGAGACATATATGCATCTTAGTGTTATTTAATAGCCATCTTCAAAAGTAGTTGATTGCTTGTATTTATTTTTTATTCAAACAATAGGAAACGTTTGGGAGGATGTCAAATAAGAAAAATCATGAATAATTTGATTAGGCATTCAGGAAAGTAAACACATGCTTTGTGGATTGTTGTATATATATATATATTCTCTAAAGCTAATTAAATTGACATTTGACAAATCCCCAATCAGCACAGGGAAAATGTTTAATTGTGTATTTAATGCCAAAGAGAGTTATTTTTTACATTTATTTTGTGCTGATTACAAATACTTTAAAGGTTCTTCAAAGATACATAGTACACATAGTACAAGATACATAGATAGTCCTTGAGTGTTTGTCTTCACCAGAGAGACAACGTGAAGACAGGCCAGGATGTGGATGACCTCCTCATGGGCATGGCTTCTCAGATTGCAGAGAAAGAAGACAATATTGTAGTGGAGGACTTAAGAGGTTTGTAGTCTTCCCTATTTACTACCTTTATCCCTCCATGTATCATTAATTGACATTAAATTCATTTTCACCACTCTGTGATTTACACTTTGATAGACTACATGTACGGACCATTAAGATTCACCCGCACAGATCTGGTGGCTATGACCATTCAGAGAGGAAGAGACTTTGGTCTACGAAGTTACTCCGAGTTGAGAAAAGTTCTGGATCTGCCTCCTGTAGAGAGATTTGAAGAAATTAATCCCGAGCTCAACAGCACTAACCCACAGGTTACAGCTGCAGTCCTCCAAACAGACAACATCTTTATGTAAACACTGACCCATCCTTTTAGAAAAAGCTTAATGCTGTGCATTAAACTTTGCCTTGTGCTCTGCTACAACAGCTGCTCCGCGCTGTGGCAGAACTGTACAGCCAAGATATCTCAAAACTGGAGCTCTTCTCTGGAGGACTGCTGGAATCTCTTGATGGTCCTGGTCCAGTTTTCTCTGCCATAATTCTGGACCAGTTTGAGCGCATCAGAAATGGTGACCGCTTCTGGTTTGAAAACAAGCAGAATGGGTAATCTGAAGGACTTTTCATGTTCTCTAGAAATATTTGTTATACACCTCTAACTGTCAGTCATCTGTGTTGTTACTGTGCTTCCAGTCTGTTTACAGATGAGGAGATTCAGACGATCCGTAATGTCACATATCATGATGTCCTTGTTGCAGTCATAAATGCAGAGTCCAGTGATATACAAGATAATGTCTTCTTCTGGAAGAATGGTAAAAATACCACATATCCATATTATTTTTTTTGTCTTTTTTTTAATTAAAAAAGCTGTCTATGTTGTCCGCAGGTGACCCCTGTCCTCAGCCAACACAGCTGCAGGAATCAATGTTGCATCCCTGCACTAATGCTACAAAACTTAATTACTTTGATGGGAGTAAAGCTGGCTTTGGAATATTTATTATCATTCTGTTTCTCTTCCCTGTTGGTCTGTATCTTTCTCTTTTTTTGTACAGTAGCAACACATATATATATATCCCATTAGCGCTTTGATTGTGAATTCTTTTACTTTTACAGTGAGTTTTTTTGTGGCCTGCATGGTAGCGTGTTTTCGGAAGTACAGGTATAGGAAGTTCCAGAGAAGAAGAAGAAAAGCTGGTGACAGAGCAAAGGAGCCAGCTGTGGGAATCACTGGTATGAAATCTGTGGGATTAAAGAGAAAATCCTTCTTAGAATGTATTTGCAATGTTCAGTGTTGATAAAAACATTCAGGATTTACCATTAACTCATTTTCAGCTGTTAACAAGCATCAAATAACAGGCAGTATCTCGGGTACATCTGTTCTTGACCTTAAAAATAAAATGCACTCAAAACAGCCAAAGTGAGACACTAAACACATAAAAATGTGAGATGACCACAAACAGGCTTAGAATAATACAAAGAGATTAAAATGTGTAAAAATAGAAACTGAAGATATGAAAAGCGACTGAAAACACATGATAGAGAAATACGAGGAGAGATTACATAACTCTAATTCTTTTCATTGGTTCAGTGTTTACAGCTACGTTTTCTAAAAACCTCCAGTGAAAGCTGATGTTAAGCTTATAATCAGGAGAAAAGCTGAAGCTAATTCCGATGGCGACAGTAAATCATTATGGCCAAAAAAACAAAACCAATATTAAATTTGATTTGCTTGTATCATCATTCCTCAGAACCTTTTCTTGTTTTTCTTTTAATTCTGCCTTTTCACTCCAGCATATGAGTGGCAGGGCAATAAAAAACCGCTGCACCTGGTCAATGTGGTGGTCGAGAAAAGGAGGCTGCAGGTGTTTGACAGATCTGGCTCCACTTATCGCTGCCTCAATCTGGGAAATCAGGAATACTTAGATGTCCTTCTCTCCAGCGACTGTCAACATAAAGCTCTGCTGCTCAAAGTGCCAAAAGAGTATGACCTGGTGAGGATAAAGCTAGAAAAGTGCATGCAGGAAAATTTGTCTTTTCATTTCAGCTTGTTTACAGTTTATGTTCATATAGATTTTACTTAACCCAATGAAAACTGTTAGGTCTACTTTTTTTCAAATAGGGCCACATGTAAGCATGCCTGTATATCTCTAATCTCCATCATTTTTTATCTCCCTTCAGTCCTGTTTATCTTTTCACATTGCTCTCTGTTTGCTCATGCAGGTACTGTTTTTTGATGAGGAGAGCAAACGCGCAGAATTCGTGAAGCATCTGCACCTGGAGGTGACGGACATCAGGCAGCAGATTAAAGTGACAGAGATGAGAGAGAAGAAACTGCTGCAGGAGGCCATTACCAAAGAGCAGAGGGCTCAGATTGTGGAAACTTTCATTAGACATGCTTTCTCTAAGGTACAGTCAGCTTCTAAACATTTACCTAATCCTTTGAGCAGCTTCATACTAAGCCACAAAATGGCGTCATTTCTTGTTTGAGGTCAAGTGAGGTTCAGCTGCAAACCAGTATAACTAATTGCCAGTTGGTCTTTACAGTAACCTCATCTATTATAACGTTCTCGGCTGACGTCAGAGATATTACACCATGGTGACAAATAACAACACTTTCTCTCCCTGTCTCTCTGGAACGCAGGTCTTGGAAATAGAGAAGTGTGATGCCGGAGATATGAGTGATGTTTCCCGCAAAAGAGCCAGAGAAGTTCTCCAATGTGAGCTGACAGCAATAGAGTTTGCCGACGCACTTGGCCTCAAACCTGACTCCTTATTTGTAGACTCCATGTTCACACTAGCTGATGAAGATGGAAACGGTTACCTCTCCTTTCAAGAGTTTCTTGATGTTATCGTTATCTTCATGAAAGGTACAACCAGTAGGATTGATTGATTAGGGTAATGTTGTTCAGATTCAAGCAGCTAAACATAAGCAGTTGATTGCATAAATTCTAGATAGTGATGCTCACAGAGATATGATACTAATATAAATGATATGTATGTGGTTGCAGGGTCTCCTGAGGAAAAATCCCAACTGATGTTTTCCATGAATGACATTGGTGGAACTGGTTTCTTATCAAAAGAAGAATTTGCCAGGATGCTCAGGTTTCAGTGGCATTTCTTTTTCTTATTTTTTCATGACTGTACAGTTTTCTCTGTGTGATTGATGGGTTGTCTTCCCCCTTTTGATAATTTGCAGGTCTTTCATTGAAATCTCCAACAGTTCTCTGTCAAAGAAACAGGCAGAGGACGGCATCAAGGCCATGATGCAGGCTGCAGGCTTTGATGACAAGGAGAAAATCTCATGGCAGGACTTTCACTTCCTCTTGAGGGACCATGAAAAGGAACTGCAATTTGCTCAACTCAATGTCAAAGGTTTGGGAAAGTTTAGTTTTTAGAAAATAGATTTTTTTTTTTTGATTTTTCCTCTGCTTTTTTGTTATTCATTTGTGTCTGCTGTGTGTGTGCACAGGGATGGAGAAGCAGGGGAGGAAGCGGCTGAGTCGAGACCAGCGAGTGTCCTTCATTTGTCCAGCAAACAGGTAACGAAACAGCACAGACAAGCTGCGATAACTTAAATAGCATAAGAAATGCTGACATAGAAACGACGGATTGCACCTTGGTTACAGATTTGCTTAAATTTTCTTCACTGCAGCAACAAGGGAGATGGGCTGGAGTTACGAAGACGAAAAAAGTATGCTTGTTTTCTTATTTCTGAATATGAAACAAGTAATAGAAAGAAAGATATAATCCCACATATATAATCCCACATATGGCTACAAGCTCCTCTGTACATGTATTTTGAATATTTCTTGCATAGAAAAGAGTGTGGCTGTAGATAAAAGCCTGTTTACATGTGAAATGCTCCTTTATCTGTCCATTTATAACTGTTATTAAATATGTCACATTCTTCTTCCTCTGTTGTTCATAATCTGAATATTAATAAATAGACAACAGTAAATTATAACCACAGAATAAAATCTAAATTGTTTGTTTTTAGGTTAAGTGTAATTACCCCAAACGTCTATGTGAAGCCCAAGCGTGAGCAGTATATCAGGAACCCAGTACAGCAGAAAATCCAGCAGTTCAAACGCTTCATTGAGAATTATCGTCGTCATATTGTGTGTTTCATCATTGTGTATGGCATCACAGCTGGAGTGTTGACGGAAAGATGTTACTGTGAGTGGAAAGCACTGAATCTTGTTGATTGATCATAGTTCTTAAGTAGTCCTTTGCTTTGCTACCTGTTTTTGGTCTGGCCTGATTATAATATTGTGTTCAGATTATGGTTTGCAGGCTGAATCTACGGGTGTCCCCGCGACATCAGTGGTGGGCATTATTATTGCTCGTGGCACGGCAGCTGCCGTCTCCTTTCTGTTTCCCTACATGCTTCTCACCGTGTGCCGTAACCTCATCACGCTGTGTCGAGAGACCTTCCTTAACCGATACATCCCCTTCGATGCGGCAATAGACTTCCATCGATTCATGGCCATGACTGCCATCGTTCTCACAGGTTAGTGTAGTTTTGCATCAAATGTTAATAACTTCTAATCTGAGCTTCGCCCCATATCCTCCCCCACCACCCCACTCCCCATCCTCAGGTAAACAGCTATTATAAGTTGTTGACTAATCCTGTTAACAAACAAAGAGAAAAAAGAAGCTTTTAAAAAATATACAAAAATGGGTTCATATGCACTACTACAAATTTTAATCATTCAGAGCTCTATGAATCATTTTAATTTGTTATCCCTGTAACTGCAGTGAAATAAATGGGTCCATGGTTTCCTGAACTTAGCCATTTTCCCTATAAGGGGATATTTAATCTTTTTCTAATTTCAAATAGGACAAGACAGCTTTCAGCCATCTGGCATGACAAAGAGGTTTTACTTCTTTCCAGTTACACAGGATAAGACAGTGAGATAGAAATCAAATGCAGTTGCATCATGAATATTTCTTGTATAGGTAGCATTCTGTGCTTTTATTCTTAATATTTCGAAGGCCTGATGTCTTTTTGTTAAGCTGCGTTTTTGTGATGCTCACTGTTGTCTGTTTTCTTTGCAGTAACTCATAGTTTGGGCCATGTGGTCAACATCTACATATTTTCTCTCAGCGACATCAGCATCTTGTCATGTCTGTTCCCCAAAGTCTTTAACAACAACGGGTAACATTTTAGGTTTCACCATGAAATGTGTAGATTCTGCAGACTGATTTCCAATTGTTTACTAAAGTTTTTTTTTTCCCTTTAAGGTCTGAACTTCCTCCCAAGTGGTACTGGTGGTTCTTTCAGACTGTTCCAGGTACATTATGAGATGATTTTAAAACTGACATAAAATACGTGAACTTAATCTCATATTATGATCTAATTAGTTTTTTCTTTTCCTCCTCTCCATTACTTAGGGATAACTGGTGTCTTGCTTCTGTTTACGTTTGCATTCATGTATGTGTTTGCCTCTCATTATTTCCGTCGCATCAGTTTTCGTGGATTTTGGATCACTCATTACCTCTACATTGTTGTGTACATTTTAGTAAGTATTTTCTCACATTAGTACAGTAAGGCACATTTACAGTGATTTGATAAAACTGTTGTTGATCCAACAGACAGTTATTCATGGCAGCTTCGCTCTGCTTCAAGAGCCCCGTTTCCACATCTACTTAATTCCTCCTGGCCTGCTTTTCCTGCTGGACAAACTAATCAGTCTGAGCAGGAAGAAGGTGGAGATCCCTGTTGTCAGGGCTGAATTGCTACCTTCAGGTGACACATCTGGAAGATCGTTGTCTTATAAACGTTTCTTTATGTGTTTTCATTGGAATCATGTCTATCACCACTTAAAGGCTTTCCTACCTTTAGGTGTGACACATCTGGAATTCAAGAGACCCCAGGGCTTTGTGTACCGTTCAGGCCAGTGGGTTCGAATAGCATGCCTGATGTTGGGTACAGATGAGTACCATCCGTTCACACTGACTTCAGCACCTCATGAAGAGACCCTGAGTCTCCACATCCGAGCCGTGGGTCCCTGGACTAGCCAGCTCAGAGAGCTCTACACTGAAGAAAATCTCATTGAGCTTGGTGCCTATCCAAAGGCAGGGTTTTGTTATAATTATTATAAACCTGTTAGTTTTCTCAGCTATTTTTTTTCATACTTTTATGACACTAATGTTAATATTTCATTTTATATGAAGCTGTACTTAGACGGTCCATTTGGCGAAGGCCATCAGGAGTGGATTGACTTTGAGGTGTCTGTTCTGGTGGGGGGAGGAATAGGAGTCACACCATTCGCCTCCATCCTCAAAGACCTGGTGTTCAAGTCCTCCATCAAATCCAAGATACTGTGTAAAAAAGTGTGTCATGAAATCAAACTTTACTCATATAATGTTGTCTTGACATTGTTTTGCTAATGTTCAAAAGTTGTTTGAAGGTTTATTTCATCTGGGTGACACGGACACAACGTCAGTTTGAGTGGGTGTCGGACATCATCAGGGAGGTGGAGGAAATGGACACCCAGGAGCTCGTTTCGGTTCACACTTACATCACGCAGGTGGCCGAAAAGTTTGACCTTCGCACCACCATGCTGGTGAGATCTGCTGTTACTGTTACATATCACATAGAGCAGAGAGTGGATGTAAATAGAGTTCTCAGATACTAATTTTGATAATTATTATTGATATTTGATATCCTAACATTTGCTTATTGTTTTAATATGTCTAAAAATTAAGTCAGTCAAAGAGCATGTCTAAAGCTCACTAATAAACACATTTTATCCCTTTTGTTAATCTACATATATACACAATTTTGTTCTTTGTTCACATATTTTAATCGAGCTATAGAGGTCCTGCCTGCTACCTTTTTGTAAAGTCTTTTGAGAAGTTTCCAATCTTTTATCCCCTACTGAAATTTATGTTATCAATCCTCTCATTTAACAGAGAAAACAATTTAGGGTCTTTTAAAAAATGTTTAATTAACTTGATTCTACACTAAAATGGTATGTAATGAGTAATTATATAACATATTTTGTAGTAAGTATGAAACCTTTGTAGAAACCAGACAAAGTGTGTACAAGTATACAATATGCAATATATTTTCTAACAATACCAGTAGCTACACGTATTTACCATTTATTTACTGGAAGGATATAAAACAATAACACACTGACTGCATAGTGACTAATAAAAGTTAATAAAACAATCCATGGTTTTAATCTGTAATTGTACAAACCTCTAATGTATTGTTGTGTATTTTTGTAATATATGTGCAGTATGTTTGCGAGCGGCACTTTCAGAAGGTGTGGAACCGCAGTCTCTTCACTGGTCTGGGGTCTGTCACTCACTTCGGCCGCCCGCCCTTCGTTTCCTTTTTCAGCTCACTGCAGGAAGTTCATCCTGAGGTCAGTCTTTAGCCACGTCTATCCACTTGTTATCTCAGTGCATCAGTCTGGACAACACATGATTGTGTTTTTATTTTCTGTAGGTGGAAAAAATTGGTGTATTCAGCTGTGGACCTCCTGGACTCACCAAAAACGTGGAGAAGGCTTGCCAGCAGATGAATAAGAGGGATCAGGCCCATTTCTTACATCACTATGAGAACTTCTAACAGGTTCAGAGCTGTGGACTGCATGGTTACAGCAATAAAAAGAAAACAGCTACATTGAGTTGTGTTTATTAACAAACATTTACACCACTATATTGATAGGTTTTGATTTTGAATCAATTTGATCTCAGAATTAAAGTGAAGGTTACTTGTTTTCATTTGATTAATTTCTTTGCACACTTGTTCTCTAATCATGAAAATTACTGTTATTGATGGCAATCAAGAATGGGAATATTTATCTCAGGCAATGCCTCAAAGATGCAAATACTTCAAATAATTATCAATTTCTTTGATTGTTTATCATGTAAATAGGCCTGAAGTATTTCTTTGACTTGAAGTTGTGCTATTATTTGCAAATGTGTATGTATGGTTTTAAGATCACAGTGAATGGCTGGTTTAATGTTATGCATATTTTTGTGGGAAATATTTAGAAAAAGAAATGATTTTATCATGTCATTATCTACAAATCAAATACAAATTTATATTGTTGCATGTCTCAAGAGGAACTTTGGGGCAGCAAATGCTTTAATGGCTCCTTCTGATGCTTCCTGCTTTTGGACTAAAATTATACTTGAATTAATTCAAATTGACAAATGTGATTTATTGGTTGAGTGATAAGGCAGACAGTGCAAGTGAAATTTTAATTCTACATAAGCAATTTTGTTATTTTTCATGCTACATGATTATATAAATTATTAAGCAGTTTCAGTTGTTGCTCTTTGCAACAAGATGAATTCATTAATTAATGAATGTAAAATTAGTAGTAAACAGTGAACTGCATCAGCGCCTTTGAGATGAGCCTGCACAGATTTGTTTGCTTATTAAATACAATTGACATGAAAAAAGATGAGTGTACTCCACGTCTAATAATCTGAGTCAGTCTGAATATCAACGCAACCTTTTTAAGCAGGATAAAAACATAAAGCATGAACAATTGCAGAAGCATTTCCTACTATACTTTTTGTCTAAGCCTAATAACGTGGATTTAAGAAATTTAACCACTGCATACTCCAAAGGGCAGCAACGATATTTCACATTCAAAACAGGAATACATAAATAAACCTTCAAGCTGATATTAAATAGTTAGGTTTTCTTAACTTGGCAGTTATTCAGTTCAACCATTTTAATCTCCAGGTAGCCGAGAGCTCCACTGGAGCACTTGTGTTAAGAGTCTCTCCCAAGAGTAGCCAATCTCAGCAGCTCAAATAAGGGAGGAGAACGCTTTCCCATTTTATTTTCTCTGCCTTGTTTTATAATAATACTTCTGGGATCTGAAGAGCATCTTCATATGTCAAGGCTGGTTGTTGAACTGTGATTCAGTAGACATGTCTTTCTAATTCCACACCCTCTGCATTTTCAGTTTATTGTATTTTTTTTTAACACGGAGTCAGCTTCAAACTGGTTCACACGTGAGGCCTACACACAGACTTTTAAAAAAATATATAAAATCAGTTCTTTCAAAGTGCTTAAATCATCATATTGTGTCTGAGCATCCACATGGCACTGCTTCTTCCATTAGTTGCCCTGTGGATCATTGTTGACAACTTATCTAGTCTACCAGTTCAAGTCGTAGACTACCCTAAAAACGAAAGAAATATGAAAGCTATTAAGTTCAAATTTTTTTTTTTTTTTTTTTTATTAGGGAGAGACAAAGTTTGGATTCCCCTTTTCAGTGAAGACTTTTTTTTCCCCTTTCCAGCCAAACCGAAAAAG
>JBAMHW010000010.1:20794752-20806049 GCA_037177495.1 Rhadinocentrus ornatus | reverse complement strand
CACACCCAGCCACCAGCCAACCACTCCCCCCCCACACAAGCACACCCACCCATCAGCCAACCACTTCCACCACCCACACCAATACACAGCTACCAACCAACCACCACCACCTACCCCACACACACACACACACACACACCCACAAACCACCCCAAAAAGAAAAAAAAAAGCTTGCGTAAGCATTTATTCGCTGTTCAGTCTTGAAAAAGTGCTGCAGATGCATTTATGGAAGGAGCAACTGCAGCTGAATTAACCAATCTGCATATTCAGGGCCTGTTAGAGGGAGATTGCTCCTGCATGATGAAGACATGGAGAGAGCAGCACCTGAGTGGGACACAAGGACTGTGGTTTGGCAGAATAAGAGGGAGGAGCAGATAGGAGCCGGCGATTTATCACAACTAGCACTGTAGGAGGGAGGGAGGATTGAAGCTGCTGATTTTCTCTAAGTGAGACAGGTCTGTTATGTAAGAACAGTCGATTGGATGAATTTTTTTTTCTTCTTTAGGTGATAAGCACAGGGAGGGGATTGGAGGTGAAATAGGGGGTTTACATGTGACACTTAAGAGGAACTGACCACGTGTGATGCTTGTGAAGATTGCATGTGAAATCTCACAGGCTGCATGAAGGCGATGGCCGATGTTGAGTACATTTCTTAAAGCTGTGACTCAAGAGCAAGGTTTATCCATGTGTCCACTGATTGGACATATGGTTGGCCATTGTAGGCCCTGTGCAATGTGTGTATTTAAAGCCATCATTTCACACATATTGTTGCCTAGTATATGGTGACACTTCTGTTGACTATTTTTCTGGAACAGGAATAATAAATCAGCATCTATTATTTACCAATTCCAACATGTTATATGGTAATTGTCTATCATTCAGCCTGCTAAAAAGCACAGTTCACAGTAAAAAATTTTGATCATCTTGTTTAACCTGTAAAGGATACAGGGTACAACAACCTTGGTTGTCAGTGGACAATTTGAAGAAAATGAGTCGTGCCTGGCCCTGCGATGGACTGGTGACCTGTCCAGGGTGTACCCTGCCTTCACCTGAAACACTGCTGGGATAGGCTCCAGCTCACCCCGCGACCCCTAATGGGAACAAGCGGTTCAGAAAATGACTGACCGACTGACTGACTGACTGAGTCGTGCCTTTGAATTGTTTTTATGGTCGAGCTTGTGCCGCTCATCAACTACAAATCATCTCATGAGACAAGACTCAAACTCACATAAATCCCAACAACTCTATTGACTTTCTCCTGTGATTTATGGCAAGAGGAGAGACCTGAACAGTAAGCACCATCCGCTGTTGTGGATTAGTGAAAATGTGGCACAAAACCAACAATGCATACAATATATTCCATTTAAGAAATATATTCTGGATCTTTCTGGATGTACCATGACAACAGACTTTCATTATAATTTTGGTTTATTTTCATGAAGAGCTTGATTTTACTTCCATTTCCCTTATCTGAGATCTTGAGTGTGAGGTCGTGTGAAGGACTACCAGCAGGATGATGTAATGTTTGTAGGAATCAAGATGGTGGCCCTAGTGGGCAAGTCAAACATGAAGAATGAACCACTGGGAAGGTTGCTCTAAGACAACTTAATCAATCATAAGGTTGGCTGCTTGCAATTGTGGATGTTCTGTAGATTACATTGGCTAGTGATTGATTGTCATGATATGAACACATATTTACATAGAACAGATGTTTGCATTTATATTTACAGCAGAAACAATAAGATTTTCATATAAATTGGATGCATTTTTTATTTTAAGAGAATAACCGATGAGCAGTGCTGTTCACATTGCCTGCAGCCAATAGTTTCTTTTGCTATCTACTAATTTAATCATCCATTTTTTTTCTCTAAATTCTCATCACTGATCAACTAATGAATCAAATAACAAAGATATTCATCTTCTAATTACATTAAACTAAGAAAACAGGAAAGGCTCTGGTTTTAGCGTCTTTTCATCATTATGTTAAAATTCAGTAATGGCCTTTCAATATAATTGCAATTACATGCAGCAACATTATTTGTACTATATAAGGGCTTATTTTTTGTGTCAAATCTTAGGATGCAAAACAACATAATTGCTTCTGTTTTAATACACTACAATGTCTGCAAAGAGCCAGAATGTCTGCACTGTGACTGAGAAGGAAGTAAAGAAGTGTGTTTTGTGTTTTTGTGTGTGTGTGTTGGGGGCAGCCTGCTGTGTTGCTGGACATGTAGAATGTGTGTTGATGCCCTGGGAGGCACCATATGCTGTTTAGACTCAAGAGCATCCCATCACGGCGGACCCGTGGGTGAACAACCCCAACTCCTTCATGTGTCTCCCTCATCATCGGTGTGTGCAACATCATTAGCCAGCAGGGGTTGAAATCATGCGGATCCACTCTCCTCATGCTTCCATTCACACCACAATAGATAACTGCATACGGATTTGCTCTTACAGGGTTTGACAGTCAGGCTGGACATGGATACAAGTAGAGTTCAGCTGAAGTCCTGCAGAGGGCAGAGTTTAACTGCATAAACGTGCATGTATTCAGTGAAACAGTCAGCCAATTTTTTTGCATAGCTGGAAAAATTAATGAAGGAGGGGTTGGATATGCTATTGAACTTTTTTCAATGGATTTTTTGCTTCACATGTAGTGACAAAAAAATTATGAGAACAGGACAACTGCTGTTAACAGAATGGGAAGGATTTTACAAAAGCCCACAGATGAGTTTTGTGAAGCCAAGCAGGACAACAAGTTTACCTCCATTTGATGTATCGCACTGGGAGCAACCTTGCACTGTTCGCTCTGTAAAATATGAGTGTCCTTTTTTTCTGTGAGTTTATTAATGAGTCAACCTGTAGAAGTGATAAAAAATTAATTTCCAGTTGAATTGAAAGGGACAAGAGATTTATAGTATTGTCTGGCTTGTTTCCGCAGTGCGGTAAATTACCCCTGTGTGATTTTTCTTCTTTTTTCTTCCTGTCTCTTACTCCTATCAGCTGCCCTCCACAATACCCCTTCACTTCAGTGCAAATGGAGCATCTGATCCAAGACCACCAAGGCTTCCAATTGCCTTACTCGCATCTATAGCCGGGTCTCTGAGCTATGAATAGTCAACCTTTTGTGGCTTATTAAGGTTTACAGCAACCTTATTAATTACACGTTCACTGGTTATTCACAACATGGGTCACACTACGAAAAAAATGTGTGTTTATATAATATGCATTTGAACAAGATTGTAGGTTTTTGACCCATGGGATTAAGTAAAAAGAGCCTCAGACTATTTTTTGTTATTCAACATAGAAAATTAATCTGTTGCTACCATTTCTGGCTGCCTACATGATCACAGTTTGATTGATCAGGAATCGGCTGCTTTAAAAGCTTTTATTCCCCCGAGCCATTTAGCGTCACGGTTGGCACTGTAATCTGGATCTGGATATTTATTCAAAGGCATAAAAATTTAACTCTCCAGTTCACAGCTGAAAGCCCCTGTGTCATAATACACATCTGCATTAACTGATTGAAATTGTTCATCTTTATTAGCATTTGTGCACCTCTCCTGGGATGAACATACTTAGGTGATTGCTTTTTTGCTACTGTACATGAGTGGTTTGACCCTGAGAGGATTTGGATGTTGGTGGCTTGCTGTCACGTGATCTTCAAACCTGATATGTCTGAGCTTTCTGCTGTTGGTGGGAAATCAGACAGAGATTATGGGTTCATTTCGGGGATCTTAAAAAAAAAGATGTATTCCCACATGTGTTGTGATTTTAGCTTTGAAATTTACAAAACGTTAAATCCAGATTTGTGCTTTGTCAATTACATCCTGCGTGTCCACGGCATCAGATGCTTTTTGTTTCATTGTGGACTCACTGTAGCACTACAACATTCATTTATGCCACTTTTCTCACCATTTTATTAAATGTCTGCGTTTAAAATGAGGGTCAAAAGAGAGAGAAAATATATTTACTTGGACACCATTTCTAACACAGTTATGCATAAGAATGCAGAAGCAATTTTGCCCAAGGACAGCTACAGGGTTGTGTGTAGTGATCTTTTTCCGTTCCATTACTTATACTAATTTAGTTGCTTCATTGCAAGAATTTGCGCTGCAAGTGGAACACAGAAAACACATCTCTCAGCAGCTTGTTGACAATAAAATTGCTGTGGAAAATATGTAAACTATCGACTGCATTTGAGAACAGAATAAGTCGTCTGCAAAGTTTAAAGGAGACACTGCAGACAAACCTGGTAAAATTCACTTAAGTAATAGAAGTTACCATCAAACTTAAAAAGCTGCTCATATACATTCAGACAATTTTTTATGAAATATTAATTTTTAAAAGTCTAATATTATTTTAAAATGTGCATACCCAGAATAGAATAAAGCCTTTGTTTTTAGCTTTTTTATTTTTTAGAGCTAAATGTTTTCACAAAGGAGATAGCAAATCTTGTAAAACCAAAGAAAACTGTTGTATTAATACCCATACAAAAATAATCCATGTATTTAAAATGCTGTACAAATCAGTACATGAATAAAGAAAGTCCTGTGGAAAAACCTTCCAGCAAATCTGGGTAGATCTGGAAAGGTTGGAGTGTACAACTGAAGTGGACATTTCGGGCTCAGTGTATGATAAATCATTCAAAATAGTCTAAAAACGTGGACTTATATTTTTATGCAGCTCCACTGGAAACCTTAACCTTCCCTATTTATTTAATGAAGACATCTGTTTTGTTCATTTAAAGATTTCCAAATGTTTACGTTGAAGCATAAAAATGATGCATCAAATGTGTAAATGATAGATATTGTAATTTCCAGAAATAGCAAACTAAAGAAAAAGCAAAACAATAAATATGCAGATACTTATTTTAAATAATTTCATTCCACTAACCTGAAGAAAATATATGGATGAAATCAATGAAAACAATTATATAAACTAATGTCTATAACTAAAGTAATGATTTAGTCTGTTCTGTCTTGAAAGTTGGCTTTTAGTTTAAGAGTCTGGAATAGCACAGCCAGCCGTGTCAATGTCATCATCAATGACATCTACGTATTCAGATGAAAGATGAGATATATCTCATTATGTGTGGGATCATTGTAAAATCAGCTGCAAAGCATGCTAAATAGAAACCAGGAGGCTGCAGTCAAATGTTTCAGTTGGATTTTCCTGCTCAATATTCTCAGCTGAGCTTTGCCGAGGTCACACTTTATTCCTCTATAAAGCACCATTTGATAGGTAGTTCTTTAACTGCTGACTTTACAAGATATCTCATACTTGCTAGAATGAACACCGGTCTCTGTGCTGCACTTTGTAATCGCATGGCATAATGAAACCTCTCTCTCCTGAACTAATGGGTCAGCTGTCAACTCAGTGTGCTGCCCTCTCATGCTGGAGGTCAGTGAGGCTGACAGAGGAAACAGAGGAATCACAGAAATATGACACTTTTTCCAGTAGTCAGCAAACTCCATTATGAGATTAAACTCCAGTTTGTAAAAACAACCAGTGGAGAAACATGCTAAGAATGATAAAGTGTAGAGTAACATATCATCCTCTAGTTTTTTCCAAAATGGTGCCACATAATAAACTTTCTCTCACCCTGCGATACAACAAATACATTTGTTTTCCTCTGCTGCAGTGCTATGTTTAACATGTCATTGGATAGCTGCAGCCATTAAAGCTCATAGAAAGCCATGCCAAACTTTGCTTAGTAGGCTGTTTTCTTGACCTGTACAACCGAGAGGTGACTCGCTCACTGTCAGGGGTGGTGCACTCTAAAACCCAACCTGCTGTGAATTTCTAATTTGCTTCTCCACTTGTGTGATTTCTTCCTGCAGTCATTCTCTGGTTTGGATCTTCACTGTGTTGTGTGCTTATAAGAAGAAATAAGCTGCATTTTTCTTTTGCACTCACTGATGAGACTTCCTTAAACCAGGAATAAGGGCTTGAAACCCCATGTTATACCAGCTGCCAGCTGCTTTCTGTGCCTTTTTCTGAAATTCTTGCCTCTGATTCATGTGCCACTGTTATGGAGGAATATTCTTCTTTTGTTAGGAATGCTGTTTTTATTTCATTCATAGGGAGCAAAGTTAGAGTCCCAGTAATAAATATTGAGGGGTACTGGAGCTTATCCCTCTTATATAGTGGATTCAGTGCTGCCATTATTGGCAGAATCTGATACTGTTGATTATATTCTCACTTTATCTGAAGATGGTTCAAACTTATCTGTTCCATCAGACTTCTGTCCCGGGATGAATTGTTACAGGAACAGCAAGCTGATCCCACTATGAAAGAGATATTCAACCAGGTGTTGTCTGTGGTTGAGATTAATCATCTAGTGGCTGTTTCTTGTAAAATTGCTTGCTTAAGATGTTTGTTGCCCTCAGTGATGACTTTGTGAGAAATGTTGTGTTTTTAACAGGTTATGCCATTAAAATTCCGTTCCCTGGTTCTGAAAGTAGTTTATGGTGACAGTGGATACTTTGGGATAAAAGCTTGCCTAAATATTTTGAAACACTTCTTTTGGCCCACCTTAAACAAGATGCTGCAGTAAATCTCAGACCTTCTCAGGTTTGCCACTTGGTTGGAAAGCCAATCAGACCTTTATGCCTGCTCAGTTGCAGTCTATTCCGGCTGTTAGTGACCCATTTGAACATCTTATTGTGGATTGTGTGGGTCCGTTGCCACACTCTAAGTCTGGCAGCAAGTATCTGCTTTCTTTTATGTGTCAAAGTACCAGGTATCCTGCTGCTTATCTAGCGAGGTCCATATAACTAAAGTAGTTGTAAAAGTCTTATTCATTGACTTCATTTCTCCATTCATTTCAGTGTTTGATTCCTAAAAAAACATTCAGAGTGACCAGGGGTCAAATTCTTCATCACACAAGTTTAACAAGGGCGGAAGCTCTTGCATGTATTCCATAACCAATTCTTTGCCTACACAAGGTCCGTGGGGCCTTGGTAGTGTTACGAGATAACTGGGTTGATGCAGAACCACCTAAGAACTTGGTTGACTTTGTTAATGGGTTTTTACACCATTTGTTTGTGGCAGGCATGATGGCAACAATTTCAAAGTAAAATAAAAACTGTTTACAATCGCTGCACTAAAAGCCGAGAGTCCTTGTCATCTGGGCTCACTCGTCACCTGCTTTCTGTGTTTGATATCTTCCATTTTATTGTAAACACTGATCTTTTTGTATGTCTTTTGATTAGTTTAAGCATTTTAACTCAACACTGTTTTATTTTCCTGTTTTAATTTTGAAAGTCTAACCAGGGTTGCAAATTAGTCTCGGCTAGAAACCTGTATGCATGGCATTCACTTTGTATATTTTTATGAAGCAATATTTTATGCAATTATCCCTGTTAAAAAAAATGTAAATAAAAAAAATAGACAGCTTTCTGTATGGTGGCTTATTGAATTTTGAGTCTCTTTGTAATTTGGACAAGCTATAGTCATTTGCCTGAAACTAAACGTTGCAAGTTGTCTGAGCTGATATTAAAATACCCCTGTTTATTTGCTGACGTTCCTTTTAAAACAGACTCAATTGAGCATGATGTGGAGGTTGGAGACAACATCCAATTAAAAAAAGGTTTTATTGTGCGTCACCAGAAAAACTCAAACATTTGGATTCTGAAGTAGTATTACCAAAAATGGATGACTGTATAGATCAGGTTGGGTCTGCCAGGTTTGGGAGCAAATTTCATTTGGTTAAGGGGTACTGGGAGGTGCCATGACAAAGCGTGCACAAGACTATCTAGCTTTATCACACCATCTGGGTTGTTCTCTTATAAAGTGATGCCGTTTAGTCTCAGTAATGCTCCAGCCACATTCCTGATGAACATGATTGGTCTAGAAGGTTGTTCAGTTTATCTGGATGACTCATGGCACTCATCTTTCACATATTAGGGCATTGTTTGACCTGTTGGTTGAGGCAAAGCTTACCATCAATTTGGTAAAATGCGAGTTTGCCAAGGCAATGGGGATCTCTCTTGGCCGTGTTGTGGGGCTAGGTTTTGTGGCTCTAGTGCTGAAAAAACTTGTGACCATTGAACATTATTCACCACCTGCTACTGAGAGAGTTACAGCGTTTTTTGGGATCTGGTTGGGTACTATAGAAGGTTTTGTAAGAACTTCTCAACAATTGTTTTTCCATTGACTGAGCTGCTGAAAGCTTGGGCAAAGTTCATTTGGGCAAATGAATGTCAGCAAGCCTTTGATAGTGTCAGGTCTTTATCTATGTTCCTCTCCTGTTTTAGCAGCTCCACATTTTGACCTGGCCTTTGTGCTCCAGGTGAATGCTAGCCAGGTGGGCGCAGGTGCTGTTTTGCTGCAACAAGATGATCTGGGAGTGGTGAAGCCTGTCAGTTTCTTCTCCAATATGTCTCACAGTCATTAGACTAGAAGGTGCCCCAGTCAGAGATTGATGCGATGGTCCTTGTTTTTGCAGTTATGCAACCTTGACATTTGCCACATAAGGAGATCTGATCGTGCTGTAGCTGATGTGTTGTCCTGTCCACCCTCATCTTAGGGCTTTGTCTCATTTAACTCCATGTTTCTGGTTTGCTGTCCCTCACCATGTCATAATCAGGTTCTTGGGTACAGATGTTGCTGAAAACAGGTGGAGTACAATAAGCCGGTGGCAGATTGATTATTTTTTTCTTTAATGAGACATTCTTGGTAATGTTTGTTGCCAGTGGATCCATTTGAGACACTGACTTTATGGGAGTTATCACCCACACCTTGTGCATGTGGTGAGTTAGTATTTTTTATTTTTATTTTTTTGAGCTGTTGCAGTACCTGACTGCTGTGATTGGCTATTAGACACGATTCAACCTGATTTGGAGTACCCGGAGCCTGGGAGCCTTAAGATTTAAAAGCTCCAGCATTCCAAGTGGTTCTCTCTTCCCCCCAGGGCTTGGTTTTTGGTTTAGTTTAACTGACGGCTTTTGCACTCACCATTTTTACTCATCCATCTTCACATTACTTATTTTATTGACCATCCATCATGGACAAGTTGAAAATGGCGCCGAGGATGACTGCTGCGTCTCAAGTTCTGTCCCCTAACATTATTTTTTGCCTTATTTATTCTTCTTATTATTCATTCTTTTCTTAGTTATGCAACCTGCTAAAGTGAGCCCTATCATACAGTATGATAGAGATAAATTATTATGCATCAGATCGTGATGGAAATTTTTTTTTTTATCATCACCACCACCGCCACCAGCTTACAACGAGGAATGTTAATAGCGGCGCCTACCTGTTGTTGTACCTGAACAGCGGAGGCGGTGGAGGAAAAGAGGTCCAGTGTTCTGTCAGTTTAGCATGCATTGCCAGATCAGCATACACATAGTGCAAACTGACAACCGCACCTAACCCTAACCCTAACCTGCATGCGCATTAACGTAATGTATGCTACTCTGATGAGTATGCTAAACTGACAGAACACCGGCCCACATGCTCCTGGTGTTGGAGCCCTTCTAATATGACTCTACTTTGTCCCTGTACTGTCTCTTTGTACTGCAGTTAGCTCTCCGGAGCGTGTACCTGGACTTCCTGTACTCCTCCAAGTCACCTGAGTAATAGGCATC
Source organism: Rhadinocentrus ornatus (assembly GCA_037177495.1). Lineage (NCBI taxonomy): Eukaryota > Metazoa > Chordata > Actinopteri > Atheriniformes > Melanotaeniidae > Rhadinocentrus > Rhadinocentrus ornatus. The sequence goes on along the minus strand of JBAMHW010000010.1, from coordinate 20,796,459 downwards.
TGTCCATGCTTTAAGTTTAGTATGGACTTCATCGTTAACCCAGGGCTTCTCTTTTGGAAATGTCCGCACAGTAATCCTTGGTACGACCTCGATAGCATCAATGCATTTCCCGGTGTAACACGGTTTCCGTGTATGTGTTCATGTAAGTATCCTTAAACACACCCCACTCCGTCGTGCTGAAGCAGTCGTGCAGAGCCGAGTCTGATTGGACAGAACACTGCTGAATGGTCCGTGTCACTTCAATTTTTATAGGATGCAGCAGAACTGAGACGTGATCAGATTTCCCAAAAAGAGAGCAAGTGAGGGCCTAATACTTCTTTGCGTAAGGGGTGTAAACATGATTGATGTGTTATTGCTACGCATAGAACAGCTGATGTGTTGGTGGTATCTCGGCAGGACTTTCCTCAGGTTGGCACTGTTAAAATCCCCGGCTACAATAAACGCAGCCTCCGGCCATGAAGTCTCTGCCCTTTTGATAACTTCAAACAGTTCTTCCATGGCCTCATTGGTATCAGCGTGTGGCGGAACACTACTGTCATGACAACCGACGTGAACTCATGCAGAAGATAATAAGCCCGGTGTTCTCTCAGTTTAGCATACTCATCAGAATAGCATACATTACGTTAATGCGAATGCAGGTTAGGGTTAGGGGAAGGGTTAGGTGCAGTCATCATTTTGCACTATGCGTATGCTGATCTCACAATGTACGCTAAACTGACAGAACACCGGATTAAAAACGCTTACTGACTATAAAAATAAGACCAGCAGCGCTGAGGTGATATCTGCATTTCTGCCTGAAGATCTGAGATCTGAAAACCTTTTATGCCCTCTTTGAGAGCACCTCTACAGATGCAGAGGTACAAAAGGGCTCAGGAGGACCACTGCCCACCTGTGATACCCAGGGCAGACTTTTGCAGAACTTTAAAAAAGATTAACACACATAAGGCTACTGGACCTGATGGCATCCCCGGCAGAGCTTTCAAGGTGTGTGCAGACCAGCTGGCAGAGGTCTTTTCAGACATTTTCAATATGCCACTGGTCCAGTCTGTAGTCCCCACATGCTTCAAGAAGACCATCATTGTCCCTGTCCCCAAGAGAACCAAAATGCTTTGCCTGAATGACTACCGCCCAGTAGCACTCACTTCCACCATCATGAACTGCTTTGAGCGTTAGTCAAAGCATTCATCACTTCCTCCATCCCGGACTCATTGGACCCACTTAAGTTTGCCTACAGGCCCAATAGGTCAACTGAAGATGCCATCGCCTTTACCTTCCACACTGCCCTTTCCCATCTGGACCAGAGGGATACATATGTGAGTGAATGCTGTTTATTGACTACTTTCCGTCAACGGGGCTACGGTGAAAAGAGTCAACAGCTTCATGCTCTTTGGGGTCCACATCAGTGAGGACCTCACCTGGACTCATCACACTGACTTTATTACAAAGTCAGCCAGACAGAAGCTCTTTTTCCTCCGCAGGCTGCGGAGGTTCAACACGGACTCAAGGATACTCTGCAACTTTTTTAGGTGCACCATTGACAGTATCCTGACTGGCTGCATCACTGCCTGCTACAGCAGCTGCACCGCCCTCCACCGCAAGGCTCTACAGAGGGTGGTGAAAACTGCTCAGAACATCACTGGGACGGTCCTGCCATCCATGGAGGACCTCTACACCCAGCGGTGTAGGAGGAAGGCCACCAAAATCATT
>JBAMHW010000010.1:20766597-20792612 GCA_037177495.1 Rhadinocentrus ornatus | reverse complement strand
GTAACTTACTATTTTGTGATCACACATTATCACCTCAAAAGCAGAATCCCTTTTAGTTCGATAGAATAAATAAAAATGAAAACATATCTGCTGTATAATTCATATTTGAATTATTTTACCATCATGTATACGCTGAAAACAAAATGAAAAAGTGTCTACAGTATAGTGAGTATTAAAATGTCATGGTGATGCAATAAGCCATTATTTGACACAATAAATTATGACTTTTCTTAGATGTATCTTACACTTGTGAAATATTCATGGGTAATAAGGATTATGAGGTTTGTTTGTTTTTTTCCCTTTTATTATTAATTGATTCATTAAGGTCTATGACATAATGGCCAGTCGCACCCATTCCTCCATTTATGGTGGGCACTGTTATGTTTAGCCTGAACGGTTTTAGCTCCCTCAGCGTGTTTTCTCCGTCTCCGTCGACCGTTTGATCTCACGGTGGAATGGCGCTTGATGCTGCTGGATGTCTGCTGTGGCTGCTGCTGTGAGCATCCTCCCTGTATCCTTGCTCTCCTCCCCCCGCGGACATACCGGAATGGTTTCTTCCAAGCGAACCTGCCACTGTCGCCGCGGTAGACAAGGCAGCCGAAGTGTGAGCGCAGAGGGGGGAGAAGGAAGGCTTCATCCACTGCCTGCCATTGCAGTGCGGCGGCTGCTGCTGCTCTGGAGCCACACCAGGAAGATTTTTCCTCCTCTGTAAGATTTTCACAAGCACGCCGCGAGGATCATTGTATTTACGAAGGTGAATGAGTTTTCCTTATTTATCCAGGAGTGAGCTATCTGAAAGTGATTTATTACACTCTAGCTGCAGGAGCACACTGGATGTGTGTCCCCCTGCGGGAACAAGCGAGCGATAACGGTGCAAGCCGAGCTGTCTCACTGCTAGCAAATTGCATCTGCGCGCAATGCTAAGCGGATAGCTAGCTGCCAAACATGCCAACGTTATCCTCCCATTGAAATCACTAATAAGAATGTGCCTTGTCATTTTCTTTGCCGAGCTTGCATAAGCGGTTATGTTAAGCCGTGAAATGCCCTCCATTCATGCTGTCATCGGTCGGACCGGCAGTTAAATGCATCCAGGTAACATTAGCGAGTAGGAGCTAGCCTAGCTTCTGGAACAAAATGTCGGCCAGTTAGGGGTTTGATTTACCCAAGAGGGTTATAAACAGGGTACAATATTTATTAAGAGTCAGGCTGCAACAGGAAATGAGGAAGTGTTAACATGAAATCAGCTGATAGAAATACGGCATCTTTACTTCCCAAATAAAACGTAAGGTCATCCGGTGGCTCACCTTGTTTAGATGATCTCTTAGTAAAACTAAGGTAGTGTTTTTTGTAAAGCTAAAAGAAAATTGGCTAATGTTAGCTCATTAGCTAGCTTTGGTTTGGTGACTTTGGAATATTTGCTCTCGTAATAGTGCATTGTCATGTCAGCTATATTTGGGGTCCTTAATGTGGGCTAGTCGTTGTGTGCTTAAGTTTGTGCACGCTTACCATCTCATTGTGTTCATTTCCCTAATAATAAATGGACTGACGCTAAAAGGACCTGAAGGGACTAGTCATCACCTGTTGAATAATGATAATGCTCAGCGGTCGTGTATTGATACTGCTTTTTATTTAAATTTTTTTGTTATGTTTACTTTATTTACTGTAAACTAGTCATAACCAGCTCTCAAACTGATAAATTAACATTCTTGCACCCTGGTGTTTAGTTTTACAATATGAAAAGTGATGACATTTCATATTTAGTTTCTGATGATATAACAGTGTTGTAATTCAGCTGGAATTTATTCATCTGATAGCTCATTGAGAAAGAAGTGAATTCAGTTTCCCCCCTTAATTTGACTGCTTTAGGAAATGACTGATTGGCCAAAACATGTTATAATTGTAGGTTATATTACATGTTTTGACTTGTATATCAAATGTTGAATATGCAATCTTGTCATTATGCTAGCTTTGTATGACGATGCACAATATTGGAAACTGTATCCAAGTACAAAACAGAAATGACACAAACTGGCAGCTTGTTTATAATGATTTTTCTTCTCCCCCCTAAAAATGCCAATGAAAGTATTGTACCACTGTAGCTCCCTATTCAGGTGGTATCTACATTTTCTCTTGAAATGGTTTGAGTATGATCTTGTCATGTAATCCAATTGTATATGACTTATGTATTTTTTTGATTTGTGATGTTTGTCTTTTCAATAAGATGGAAAAAATGAAAAAAAAAATCTTTACTGTAGAGACGTTACAGTGACGTTTGATGATTCGTTATTGCATCATTCAGCATTGGTCTCCCTTAGGCTTGTGACTAAAATCTGCCATCACTAGTGTCATGTTGGTAATTTTACATGGAACAGCAGCTGGGCACGGTTAATAGATGTGTCAAATGAAGTGAGAGAGACGCATTAGAGATGGTATTTGTTGGAGTAATTGGATATTTAATTGCTTGATTAGACTAACCTCCCCTTCCCCCAAATATAATTAAGATTGCAGGCTGGTGTACAGAATGAGAATGAAAAACTTGTCACCTGCGAAGAAGAAAATACATAGCTGCTCAAGGGCAGTCATACATGTTGGCCTGTAAATCAGGTTGCCCTAAGCTGTCATGGGAGCAGTCATCATCTGAGTCACTGTGGTTTTCAAAGGGCAAACGGGTCTGATATTTGCCTACTTCAGTTAAATTCTACTGACTGCAGCTTTGTAGTCCTGCGTATTTATAGAGACTGTCTGGAATGAGGGCCTATCCATTTTCCTTGTGACAATAGATGTCCTAATGAAACTGCATTATTTTGTTAATGTCATTTGTTGACACATGGTTGTAACATGGAGAAACTAAAACTTTTTGTGATTTATGGTTTCCCCCGAACAAATAGCTGATCTTAAAAATTGTAAAAGAGATTAGGGCAGCAGGCTTCGTCTACTACGAGGTGGTTGGAGAGGTCAGTGTGTACAGAGAAGATGCTAGGAAACAATGTCCGCTTTACATTACATGTTTACCAGTGTTGGTGATGGCCCAAGGCTGCCGCTAAGTATTGAAGGAAAAAGATTTAATGAATCAGCCTGCATTGTTATCAATATTGTAATGCCTTTATGTAAGCCATAGACTGTATTAAAGACCATCTTTTAAAAAGACTATTGGGAGTAGTGATCTGCTTTTTTACATGAAACTGATGTAGAACTGCCTTAAAGTGCAGTATTACTGTTGGCTGTCATCATCATAAAACCATGACAAAAATGGAAACGTTATCAGTAATGTGAGAGGGGCGAGTTTAGTAGTAGAGAACAGAGAAAGGTAAAGTTGTCTGTGGTCATCTTTTTAGGCTTTCTTTTTGTGTAGTTGCAATATATTGTGCCATGTGATATGTATTTTATGATGTGTCACATGATTGTGTTTCTAGCCCAGTCATTAGAACATGGCTGAGTTCCAATGACAAATACTATGATATATTATAAGTTTGTTATATTGTGTGTACTGATGAGCCTCTTTTGTGACATTGTGTGGAGCAGGATTTCCATGACTAGCCTCCAGTGTTTCTTACAAACGTCTTTTGACAACAATTTAAACTCCTATTTATAGGACATATTATTTGTAGTTTGACAGTTCAAGTGTGCCCTAGAATGTCCAGGGTTTTCACTTTGATGCATAGCTTAGTTAAGATATCCCAGCAAACACTTGACATGTTCCTTTAGCAGAGTGAGTTGAACAAATGGCATGTTGTACATCATAGTTATAACTCCCGTTATACAGAGGCTTGCTTGTATATATAAAGCCCATCATAAATCCTTGTGTGAATGGGGTGTGAACTTATCAGGATACAGAGGCTTGCAAAGTCTTTCATCAGTCACATTTCAATATGAACCTTTGTTTTATAGCATGGAAACATCTTTTATCATTACCGTTTTTTGTTTGGCTTTGTTGTCCTTGTTTCAATCACTGCGATGTAGAGTGGGCGGGGAGCAGGTTGGTGCCTCAGCTTATCACCACATTCCTGCTCTCTTGTGTACTCTGTGTGGGGTACTGATAACTTCCAGTGGGCTGATTGAGTTAAGGAGCTGATTTTCTGCTTAATGTGTTCAGCACACTCTGGCTCCTGTTAGGATCACTGAATCCAGCTGCAGTCCTGGAAATGTACCACTGAACCTTCATCCTTAGGTGTGACTTTTAAAGCTTACATTTTTAAAGATTGTTCAGGTTTGGAGAAATTTGTATCTGCAAGGTTGGAAAGTGCTCTGTTTGCTAACATGTTGGCTGTGACGTGTTATGTGCTTTGAGAAAATGTACAAAGAACAACAGTCAGGGGCAACCAATGCAAAATATTCCTCTGACGAAGCAACATGTATCTTGTCTCTTCTGAATAATATGCACCAGAACTTCAGTGTTGGACAAAGTACATTAATACTTTGATAATGACTAATATACTGTCTAAACACTTAATCTAAATAATTACAGTGTTGACAGCCAGTCTCTTTGTTTAGCACATTAAAAAAGATATGCCTGCAAACTGCCTTCATTTTGGAAATTCTGTCAGTTTTAGGGGCTTTCAGCCTTACGTACCTCACGATTCGATTCCATAGCAATTCATGGTGCTTTGATTAGATTATTAAACAATGTAATACATCTTTTTTCCTTATTCATGTTTTTTATGGATACTTTATACTGTTAAATCTATTCAATGTCCATTAATTCAAGTAACCAAACAAAATGATCTCGGCTACCTTTTAGTTATGTCAAACCATAAATAAATTCAACATATATTCACACATCTTTCAAAGTCATATTTTTCCATGGGATCTACAGGAAAGATGTGTTAGCTATAGTTAGGAGCAACAACCGCTTTTCTATTGGTTTACCATACGTTGTACGAATAGCTACTCTTGGCTAATGCACATGAGTTGCAGAGAAAACTGCAAATGACCCATCAATTCAGCACCACTGACGGCTCAGAAATTGTGTCGGCATACGACCAACTGTGCTGCCACAAGTTAGTTCAGTGTATTTTATTGCATATTAACTGCACACTGTGCATCTCTTGTATGACTAAACAGGGAAATTTACTTAAAACTCAGATGATTTGTATGAAACTTTGCCTGTAATACAGTTTTTTCTGTTAATCTTTTTGCAAGTGAGGTCGTAATGTCGCTAAAACACATATTGTGGCATCGACTTATTAGCATCCAGCACCTTATCCCAAATTGCGAGACTGAACATATAATGATTAACTTTGAAATAACATTTGTCAAATAAAATATTAAATATTATTGTAGCCTATCTATCAAAAATGAATGCATAGCTATGCCATTTCGTCTAAACCGACAGACAAGGCTATGGTATGTTATTCTGACAATATATGTCAAACCGTCAACTTCTTCTCTAATCTGGGCTGGTAACGTGTGAGGTGCTTCTGCAGGTATGTAGTATTACTATTATATCATAAAATAAATATTGTCCAGGCCTCATCCATTCTTATGTCCATAAAAACCAAAAATGTTTCCAAGCGCTAGCCTTCAAACCTGATGATTAACTCTCACGGCTCATGCTCAGTAACAGTGGCTGAAAGGCTAGCTGCTGCCTGATATCTCTGTTTTTTACTGTTTGCTGCCCGGACACTCCCACCCCTAGTTTTTATATTAAAAGGTATTTTATATGTGGCCACACCCCCTAAAATAAGCTAATTCCCGTTGTCGAAAGCTGCATAAATAAATGACTTGAAAGTAAATAATGTAATACCTTTTCCACCGTATAAACAGCTTTATATCTTGCATAGACATATGTAACACAGCTGCATCCGTGATCTTTTTCCATCTGGATCCTTATCATACGGGATCCACTGCAGGAATAATTGCCCTGATGTTGGTTGTCCCTTAACGAGAGTTTGTGGGCTGAAGTTGTCTTCTGCATCTCAAAGAGAGCAGCATTTCTCACTGCGGTTATATGCACAGCTAAATTCCAGGTGTGAGTGACGGCTCACTTCACTGCATATCTGTTAGTACTTTCAGACAAACACCGTTCTGATGTGGAGGGAGGGCTGAGTCCACTGCTTATCGTGTGTAACCACACATCTGCATTCTGTGTGCACAAGGGGGAAATATTCTAAAATAAGATCAAGTGGTGGTAAAACTAATGACTTGTTGATAATTAGTTGCTTTTTTGGTTGATGTGGAAATAATTCATTTGGAGATTGGGAGACAGAAGGTATTGGAGAGAGCAAACTATGTGTGGAATCTATCACCTCTTCCAGGCACTGGAAAGCTAATTTAACTTGCCACCTTTGTCATCTGTGAGTAGGTGTGTATCAGGCTTGTCTAATTTCATCGTTATCTTTACTGATAAGTAGTGTTTCATGACCCATATGGCCTTGGTTTGGTGTTAGTTCATGTCTTACAGCAATGATAATTGTGATATTTTTACAAATATGCTTCTGATGACACAAGATCAGTTTTGAATTCTTCTCTGTACGATTGTGGTTTTACAGCAGAGCTTCAGGCTTTTTTTTCTTCTTTTTTTTTTCATTGTTTTCTGTATTAAACCTGACTTTATTTTTTAGATCCATCATCACAAAATTCAGGTGTGGTTTGATTCATATGCCGGCTTGTTAATAGACAAAAAAAAATGAGATTAAATCAACATCTCCAACTCCTCACTGCTTCAGTTTGCCACTGTGTTAAAATGCTGCGGAAAAGATTGCTTTGTTCATCAGACAGTCATCACAGTAGATGTGTTTTTTTAGTGTTTCCATTCTGCCTTTTGATGCTTTGACATCAACAGCACTGTTGCCAGCCTTGTTTTTACTGCATTCTTAGTGATAGATGATGTGCATCACATTGTCCATTTTGTTGTTTCTAAGTCATAGAACCTAGGTTATCCAATCTTTCCTAAAAGCATTTGGTTTTACCTTTATATTACATTGAATTTGATTATATTTCTGATGCTTTGTCAGGGTAACTGTTTGCAATTTGATCAAATATAAGGGAAATGGATAGTTTAAGTTACCTCTATTGATGGTCCTGGCTGGCGTTTTCAGAACTGAAATTGGGAGTATGTGTTATGGGGGAAAATAGCATTTTTCTTCATGAACAAAACTAAATAAATACTTTTCTTCATCTTGAATTACTGGTGCCTAGCATGTGTTTTCTTTTTACTAGTGGCTAGCATTTATAGTTTGCAGAGGGCAGCCTACATTTTGCAGTTTTAAAAGCACATACAGTACATCAGTCTACAAGAATCCTATGAGTAGAGCCAGTCAGAGGTGAAGACCCATTCTCTGTCTTTTGATTGGTTCTGACTTTGATATTATTCTGTTACTATGAGTTTTGGGGGGGAGAAAAAGGTGCACATACACTGAAAAACATTTAAAAAAAACTAGGGATCTGGTTGAAAACCCACCCTTTAAAGATGGGTATGGAAATTATGCTCTTACAGCAGCTGGTTGGAACAGTCTCATAAATGTCAGAAATTTATAAGTAACAAGCATGCTATAACACACTGTACTGAAAGTTTAGGAGCATGAGGTTGAGTAAATAGTTTATTTAGAATGTTTAAATTAGCTACCTTGAATATAATGTGGGTAACGTGTTGCTCATGCCATTTAGTGGGATAAAATTAATTTAAAAAAAACAAACAAAAAAAACCCAATGTCCCTTCTTTTCTTGCGTTGACCCCACCTGCTTTCAAAAAAAATTACCTGGAACTGAAGCTGCACTGTCAACAGAAGGGTAACATTATCTTTTGATATTAACTAAATTATATATATTTCTTGTCTGTGTTGAAGGGAAAATAAAGCTCTTTGTAAACAACAGGGAATATATCAGTGTATGTGGTTGGCTTATAGTGCAGATGCATGAAGTTGCCTCAGGATGAATTCCCATGTTTGTTCAATCATGCAGTATGCCATTACAAAGAAAGCATGCAACTCCTGATATTGTAAAAGGACTCAACTCCTAAAACAAAGCAAATGGACACCACTGGACACAATGTCCTCTAAATTCAGCTGGGATGTGTGAACCACAAATGCTGGATTTTAGGGTTGGAACGTCTGATGATGTCATCACCGATGGCGGACGGGCATCACAGTTGTTTCTTCACATCTTCATAAGTCAGTATGGTGGGAATAATACAATGCTATTAGATTGTACTCAATAAAAGATGAATAATGATCTCTTCATAGTAGTTTAAGTTTATACCACATGAGCACAAATGCCCTAAGCTTTCAGGGCAAGAGTTCAGCTCTCTTTAGACAAGACCTTAGCTCTGTTTCCACTTTAATCTCTCTCCTGCATACACAATCACCTAGTAGAAACTTTTTTATGTAGATATATTTTTCATATCTATGGGTATATATTTATTTGCTCAATTGCATGTTTATCTGCCACATTCCTAAAGACTGATTCTTCGTTGTCAGTAATTATCTCTGCCAAGGCGGAGGTCATGTATCCGTTGCGTTTGTCTGTTCGCAATGTAATTTAAAAAGTTATAGACAAATTTTGATGACGTTTTCAGGAAATCTTAGAAGTGATTTAGATTTTAGGGGTGATCTGGATCTTTTAAAGGCGCCTTTACCATGGGGAAAAAGTAATAATTTTGCCATTAGTTTCTAGCTAAAATATAATGCCCACAATCATTAGCAAAAAAATAAATAAATAATAATAATAATTACAATGGCTTGGCAGAGGTCTGCTCTCTCCCAGTGCCTCGAATATTAATTATGCAGCACAAACAGTGTATCACCAAGCTGACTGGTTGATTGGATGTGTTAAATTCAAAAGTATAAAAGTTTGAATTGCAGATTAGAACAACTATACATGCACTATGCACAAGTAAAGAAAAAACAATAATTAATTAGTTATTATGGCGGCAGTGCACACTGCAAATGTGCAGTTATTGCGAGGGATGTTTTTTATTTTAGTGGCTAGAATATTAGTCATTAGGTTTTTCTTCTTAGTGCATTCTTTTATGGTAATTGATCTTCTGGATAATATATTAATTTCTGATTTGTGCTTCTAATTATTAGGTTTTTTTTTAGTATTTAGCTAATATAACTTTAAGAAATGGCTCTTAAACATGTTACTAAACAGTCTCATCTGTTGTGTTTGTGTAAACAGCCTTATAGTTTGTCTAAAGTTCAGATTTAATCATGGACGTGTTAAGCTGCAGTGTAAAAATGCTAAAGAAAATGTCTTCATACATTTTCTGATTTCTGGTCATTGAGTCAAAAGCACACTGACATGATGAGTTTAATTTATGCATGTAATGCAGCATACCTGAAGAGGAGGGTACTGATAATGACAGACATTGTGAATCACTTGCTATGCTCCTGTTCAACGCGGCAGCTTGAGGGTTAAGTCCGATACAGCACTTTACACTGCGGATGGAGGTTCGCTAGTACAGAGGAGTCCCCGGCTGTAGCGGAACTGCAGATCTCTCACAGATTGTTGCCAAGCTGGAGGGGATTGCTTCGTTCCCCTAACCGTGTGAGGGGAGAATTTTAGAGAGGAGTGTATTCTTCAAGAAAGATGTTGGAGAGGACACATATCTGTGCGGGACAGAGGAAGTGTCAGGGTGTAACTGCGGGGTGTGTTTCATAACCTCTCACCTGTGATCGTAATTTTTGGTGTCGGAGCTGAAAAAAGAAAGGACGGTGGGGGCAAGTTCCTCCCAGCACTAATTGATGCGGTCATGCACTGCTGCTGATGTGCGTCTGCATGAATCTCCTGTTGGATTTACTAAGGAGTAGCTAGATGTTGAAGTCTCTTCTGTCTCTGTCGTTTGTAATGACCAGTATATACTGATGTAAGTATCTCTGATGCTTTGCATCCAGCATTTTATCCAGTTTTGAGTACTTGTGCATCAAACTTAACAGATGAAGGGAGTTATTGCTTAAGGGATGTCTTTTAAGAATGCATGTCTTTTATGGCTCTTATACTTTTATATTGGGCTAAATTTCATCCCTTGACCTTCATCACTCTTGCATTGCTGCATCTTTCATGCGACCTCTCCATCACAGATCTGCAGTACAGCGTCTGTTCGTGTTATGTGCCGAGTGTCACTTTTCTCTCTGGGGGCCCCCTGACTGGTGGTAAGGCAGGGGCCCTCATTAGCATTTGACTATCTTCTCAGAGGCAAGAGAGTTTAGTCGTTGTCAGCACTCCACAGCACATCGATTTCACTTTCTGAAGTAATCAATCATCTTATTTTGTTTTTTGCTTCCGCCGTCTTACTACCAGCCACCACAGAGGAGTGTAATCCTGTTGTTTCCTGTGATGGCTGCAGTTCAACTTCAGTAGAGTTCTGAAAAAATTTATTTTTTTATCCACTAGTAATGTAACATCATCATTAAGCACTCAGTATTTGGGACTTTGAATAGCCACAGTTTCACTGCCCTGGAATTATAGAGGAATCTCTAATGATTTACTTCTCTGTTCATTTCCTAGAGACGTGAATACATGTTCCTTGCAGTACTGCATTAGTTCATTGCATTTTTACACAAGAGCTTTTTAGATGTTCTGCAATGTTCATTCTGCAAGTTTCCCTTAAATCACTCTGTTGAAGCTTCACAATGGCAGAATTAATGAGAGCTATTTTTAGCTGCTCTGGTCCCAGAGTGGTCAGAATTGAATAAGGCTCTGCCTCACCCCTAAGCCATACTACAGCAAAAAAATAAAAATAATCTATTCTTTGTCTGAAAATTGAGTACCCCACCAAATTGCATCTGTTCCCTCTTCAGATGAAATATTATTCATTTTTCTGCTGAACAGAGAGTTAGAAAATCCGCACTCACTTTAAAGTAAATGGCATTTTAGCGTTCTTCTTCATGAGCTATGCCTGGTTAGTGTTGTGGTGGCAAAACGTTGATGTTAATCTTGTGTTTTATGTGCTTCAGATTTTGTGTTTGGATAAGCATACTGCTGTTGGCAATACATCTGAATGCTTGACTTCACCAGTGAGTAGAGCTGCAACTATTCTGATAGTCGATTAGTCACAGACTATTAAAACGACTAGTCGACTAATCAGATTATATGTCTCATAATTATTAAATGGCTGTTATTTCACTTTCAGCTTTGAAATCTTGCATGAGGTTGTTATGTAATTCCGACATGCCTCCTCTTGAAATGTTCGAGTATTGCAGACGTATTTCCATGGTACGCAAGGTCCGCTTTACAAATCTCACATGTATTTAATTTATTTTGTAAGTTTAACGTGAAGTTATCCCAGACTTTTGACGTCTGCCGCCATTTTGTTCTCTTGTCGGCTGCCATATTTTTCCCCTGGTGGACTTTATTGCGCATGTGCAACTCCGCAGAGATAGAAAAAGAAGACGATGTCTCACTCTATAGGTTTTTTTTTGTTTTTTTTTGCCATCAATAATCGACAGATAAATTCGTTGTCGACTATTTTTATTGTCGACAACATCGACTAATCGTTGCAGGCCTACCAGTGAGGAAATTTATGTTTCAAAAGGGTTTACTGAACCCTGGTTTTGTGATAACTTTAAAATCCATAAAGTGAAGTGGAAGACAGAGATGTAATTGCATTAATTGCAAAAGTGATTTTGAAATTAAAACTGAGAGCACACAATCATAGTGGTAGCGAAAATGTGCCAACAGTAGGCAAAATTTACAGTTGTATAATCTTCAGCCTGGACCACAAGGAAACACAAGTATTCACATGTTTATCATTGCTTTATTATTATTATTTTCATCACTAGCCTACAGCTCACCTTCTGTTAAAAACAGAGATGTTGACTAAGCTGTATATATGGTTAATTATGCAGAAAAAACATGATTGGCCGGTTTTGTTTATAAGTGAAGCCGCTGGTTAAATGTGACGTTAATAAATCTACAAAGAATATTGAATCCATTTTAAGCCATAATATGACCCAGAAATTACAACATGATGGTAGATTCAGCTTGTTTAGCTGTGCGTGTTGGCACGACACTCTCAGCATCACATCAGAACAAGAGAAATGCTCTGGCTGCTCCTCACTGGACCCAGAGTGCTCCCATCTTCCCCTCCCTGGGAGAGTTTAAAAAACTCTTTCTTTTGTGTAATTTTCAGCTGGTTGACGTGTATGAAATGGTAGGGGATAACTGAGACCTGAAACTGGTGTGATTGGCATATTTCACACTAATTATCATTTTAATTTGTAATCAGTAATGGAAATTACTTAGTTGCAGTAGATGACTAAACAAGAAGAAATCAAAGCTTAACATTGGTTAAATGTTATGACATATATGCAGTAATATTTGACTCTATAGAGGCTTATTGATGATGATTATCACTTATGTGTTGATCCAACACAGTCCTTTTTTACCACTCTTTGATGCTTTCTTGTCCTTTTCCAATTCTGAACTGTGTTGTCCATCTGTGTTGAGTCCATCTGTGTGGTTATGCTGGCTCCCAAGTTGCCTGGTTGTAATCCCCCAAGCATGACCCAACCAACATGGTGTGTCGCTGCTGTGGAGCAGGTGCCAGCCCCGGCATGTGGTATGAAGCTTCTCTTGGCACCAGTCATTTGTGGCCATAAACAGCGTGCACAACAGTTAGACTAAAATTTATCAGTTATTTGGTGTTGGTGAAGCTTTACTACAATCCACAAACACAATTTAGTCTTCTGAGCTCACTGAAATAATGAACACGCTTTTCTTTTATTTCATTTTATTTGAATGAGATGTTGATTCTGCGATTGAATGAACTGCCACATCAGTAGATGTTCAATGTTCTTGGTTCATTTCTACAATGGATAAGCATGTTTGGTGCCCATCTAAAATAATTAAATTTGTTTACAAATTTATTGGATTGTGTTTTCCAAACCTTCCACTATTGAGAGGAACCTTCAGACGTCCTGAAAATGTCAGGGCACTTGAACAATGCCACACTGTTCCCCCTCTGTTACCAGAGCAACAAGCTCTGCAGGAGAAGAAAGCAAAATTACATCCCTTCAAAGTGAAAGGTGTGTGAGGTACTGAAAGAATTGAAGGGGGGGTTCACACTCAGGACTGTGCTAAATCTGCCTCTGCTTTGTTGTTTTTGTTTTGTTTGTTTTTTCTTCCAGTAAAGTTTTCATTCTGCTGTTGGGATTTTCTTTTTAAAATTTTTTATTGTGATTTGTTTGCTTTTGACAAAGCGGATTAATAAACTTTTTTTCGAGATGAGAAAATCACATTTCTTGCAGCTCCTCTGCAACACAGGGCTAAAATACAACACAATTGTTTGTGTACATTTTTCTTTTTTTCCTGATGCATATGAAGAATTTTAATAGTAAGTGGAAACAAACCTTTTCAAATTAATCAGAGTGATGGAAAACCAGCCCTAAATTTAAACTAGATATCTGGGCTCTTTGCGTCAGCATTCCCCGCAATGCAGATCAAGAAGACACAGGAATAAATCCTCCTGCCCAAAGAGCCAACTTTCCAAGGAAAAATCATGCCCCTGTTTTTACCAGACTTGTTGATATTCATGAGCTCCCACATTCTCTCAATTGTAATGTATTCAGATTAAAGGCCAGGGGGAGTTCCCCTGTTGAAACTTTTGTTCACCCTCCTTGTGTGTGTCCCACCATAAGCTGCTTTAGGGGTTTGTGACTGTTGCTGCCAAGTTAAGAACGTCTGGGACCACTTGTGGCAATTTATTTAGCTGCCTGTATTCCCAGATGCCAGCTAATGTTTGGCACTTGGCCGACAGGTCGTAACAGACATTAAGATGATGGGATGAAGGAAGGTCTTAACTTATGTTATTCTAATATAAAATTTATTTGTTTAAATTGTAATTTTTAAATTTTTTTTAATCATATTTAGTTCTAGGTGTTATTTTCACTCTTTGTTAGCATTTCCATTTGATGTTGCAATGCTGGTTTATGAATATTAATCTAAACTATGAAGTTGCAATGACATGAGAGAAAAGTGTTATTGGGTATTGGCTTAATCTATTAAGGTCACAGACTTTGTATCAGTTCATATGACAAATGGTGTTATTGCTTTAGGTGCTTTGGTATGGGCTGTAATTTCCCCCATTGTATGGGCCTGATAATATTTTATATGTAGTCATTAAATGTCTAATGCGTCATGAGATCATAGTGGAGGTGAAATGATACAGACACAGAGATTAGATGGAGCATGAGCTGGGGGTGAGGAGGACTGCGTTAACAGCTGAATGAGTCGACCTTCATCATATCTTTAGTTGTTAAAGTAACTGAGGTTGAAGGCTTTCAGTTTAAAGACCCTGACAGTGTAGTTTTATCTACCAAGTTGTTTTCATTGTTTTGGCCCTGCTATGAAGCAGATAACTATGAAAGCTAGTAGTGTAAATGATTCCTGCTTCTTGTACTTTAAAAATGCTAAAGTTGAGGGAAAAAATTACTATTATCATTTTGCATAAAGGTTAAAACACTTGGTGGAGACGCTAATTGTTTCTCCATTTAGGAGGACAGTAGCTGGAAGTCTCAATTGCAGTATTTGTGTGGCTTTTACTTGCACTAAAAACAGTGGGTTATTTAAGCAGGGCTCCAGACCACGACCAAATGGTCGCATTTTGCTATTAAAATGTGACAGTGCGAATAAATTTTTCATCTACTCGCGCAATGGCGACCAAAACATTTGCCGGTCTTTTTCTTGTAGTAGTTGTAATTTAATTTATTTTGTCGCTAACAAACTTCTGCTCCCCTCTTCAGTCCAGTAGTTCACAGTGATGCGCAAATTAGCTGCTGGTTTGCCGACTCATACTAACTTCAATATGAGAAAAGGAGAACACCAACGAAGAAGACGACAGCCAATGTGCGTGTGAGCGGGGACGAACGACCACTGTGACTTTGGCCTAAGAGACGGGTCTTGGGTGAATTTGTTATTCCTCAGTGTTGCCAACTTAGCGACTTTGTCCTATATTTAGCGAGTTTTCAGACCCCTCTAGTGATTAAAAAAATTTAAAAAAATGTAAAAACCTGCTTTAGGCGTCTCATGACCAATTCTGGTATTAGGTATTATTGGAGACTGACATGAATGAACCCAATGAGGAGCGGATGCTGCACAGACCCCTCCCCAGTCCAAAAGCACTCATTCGAGGCTTGGTCTTAGCAGCACACAGCTCCCAGCTGCAGTGAGAGCAGACGACGTTCACCTCTTTTTCATGAGTATGCTGAAAATGAAACCTATTGCCGACATTAGTGTGGAGAAAAATATTAAAAAAGTTAACTGTTGTGACATGTTCAAGACTCCTAATTAAAAAGCAAAATATACTTAAAAAACTGAACAAAAATAAAGAAAATATTGACAGAATTATTATTTTATTTATTTAATTTTTTGCCATTCTAAACATTTTTATGATAAATTTTTTTTTGCCTTTCCTACGACATCCCTCTTTATGGCAGCATCCATTACAACTATATATACTAGGCTGATTATGCTAATTAGCGTCTTTTGGACAGCCAATAGCTATTTTTCCTACTGAGGAGTTGGCAGCAGTGGCTGGAGTGGAATATCAGTCTCTGAAGCTGTTTCCAGGAACTACATGGACAAGTCACAAGTCAGCACATTTCCGACTGAAGGAACCTTTTGCAGTTCCTATAACCTTTTCAGGAACCAGGCTGTTTTTTCGCGCATTCTGTCATATAGGAACTAGGGCTAAAGACCCTCCGTTTCTGTTTTAGCTCCTGCTCTGAGGCAGGGTCTTTTCGTGATTCCATCGGAACATTCATGACATAGGTGTTTGGTCATCCGTTGCTATGCCCCTTACCTGAGTTCTGCTTATATACTTCCGCTTCTTGTGACCCAGGCATTTTCAAAATTCACTGTTGCCGCTGCAGTTTCAGCTACAGACAGCAACACAATGGACATAGCCAGCGACAAATGGACCGACAAGGAGGTCAAATCTCTTTTGGCCATCTATGTCACCCAGGACATCCAGAGAGCTTTTGAAGGCTCACAGCGGAATATAAAAATTTTCGGGTTTGGCGCAAAAGTCACACATCACTGTCGCAGACGGTTGCGTCACATCGGTCCCGCTACCGCCCCCAACTCATAAGAACTGCGTTCTTAGAACTTCTCTGTCAGAAAGCGCCTAAAGTTGCCGTTCTGCTTCGACTACAAAGTGAATATCAAATCAAATCAGCAAATCTCATTTGATTTGACAAGTTCTATGTCTACTTGTTTTGTATTAGTGCAGCCAGTAAGATGTTTTTTTTTTTTAAATGTTATGTCAACTGCTGCACAAAAAATGTGAATTGTAAACATTGTAATTTCTGAATTTATTGTTCATTTATCACTAATAAAGTTAAAATGGGAGGAAATGTGAATATCTGCTATGCAAGGCAATTTCAGTGTGCGCCCCTAAATTTTCTGCTTGCACTCCTAAAAATATAAGTTAGGGGCCACTGTGCTCCTCATAAAAAATGGTCTGGAGCCCTGTTAAGTGTTTTTTTGCACTAAAGGCAAACATTAATTTTGCACTTGTAATTGAGGTGTAAAATGACTGACAACTGAAATCTTTAGGACTTTACATAAAATTCAAAACAAAAGGAAAAAAAGAAAAACAAATGTCCCATCTTTGACCTGATTGACACTGATGCCAAAAACACCCTGTTTAGTCTTTTTGGATGTGGGCTGAGTCTGAACTTTAGTGTTAAACATGGTATTTCTGTCTTTCAGAGTGCAGCAATGGAGGAGACAGTCATTTGGGAACAGCACACAGTAACACTACACAGGGTAGGTGTCTGTTTTTCCTTCCCTTACTCTCTGTATCTATCACTATGTAAAGAAGTCCCAGTTCCAAAATCTCATTTCCCAGCCTGTTAAAGCATGTTTTCTGCCATCCTAACTTTTCCCACTTCCTTTGTATTTTCAGGGTAACATCTTGTAGGATGTAAACTCACTGTGAACATAACTCCACATTTCACCTGCAGCTACGACATAGCTTTTCTTCTATAAGATTCACTTTTTTTTTTTGCTTTAAGGCTGAAATAATGTGAACAAACTGCTGAAGCCACATTTGTGCAGACACTTGGCCACTAGTGCATGACTACTTATATTTTTCTACAGTCTGTTCAAAGCAGATGTGGTGTATATCATGCCTTTTGATATAATGGATGTTTGATTTGCAAACAATGGTTTAGTGACATTTGCATAGACCAATGTAACATTGTTTCTGCCTGCCTCTTAGACAGCTTAATGAACATCCTAATCTGTGTTTCCTCTATGTAGGCACCAGGGTTTGGCTTCGGGATAGCCATATCAGGAGGTCGGGATAACCCTCATTTTCAGAGTGGTGAGACCTCTATTGTCATCTCGGATGTGCTGAAAGGAGGTCCAGCAGAAGGCCTACTGCAGTAAGATTTTTTTTTTTCTTTGCAGCCCAATCAGATTTCAAGTTTTAGTATTGAATTACTCTGCCCACTCCAGAAAGACTCCAGTCTGTCTGTTCCTGCTGTTATTTGTCCATAGGGAAAATGACAGAGTGGTTATGGTCAATGCCGTCTCCATGGACAATGTGGAGCACGCGTATGCTGTCCAGCAGCTTCGCAAAAGTGGGAAAATTGCCAAAATTGTGAGTATCAGGTGCTTCAGTGTGTGTGAAGCAAGGAGGTCATGTGTATTAACATCTATAGTGTTCAGACTTGTTTCATATGTTTGACAATTGACTAGAAGAAAACAAGAAAGGCTGAACTCAAATCTCATTTCCTTTGGCCAGACAATCAGACGAAAAAGGAAGGTGCATGTCCCCATGGGCCGCCTAGGGGAGAGGGAAACTATGTCAGAGCATGATGAGGAAGAGGACAGCTACGAAGAAGAAATATACGAGATGCGGAGTGGACGCAGTGGTGCTTACAGTGGTGTAGGCGGGGCTATGGGCAGACGCAGCGGCCGGAGTAGTGGAAGAAGGGACAGGGAACGTAGCGGCTCACGAGAGAGAAGTCTCTCCCCACGCTCAGACCGCCGCTCACACAATCTTCCCCCACGCCCTGCAAAGGTCACACTGGTCAAATCTCGTAAAAATGAAGGTGAGGCTCACAAAATCGGGGATAGAAGTAAATATTCTTGGACCTTCAAAGCGTACCAGTTGCTGTTTAAACAAGGAAATCTCTGGCTATTTTAATAACACAATTATCACACAACCTTCAGAACAGAATACCAAACCAGTGTTGGTTCACAGCCAGAGTAAATACAACTTGCCATCCTCAGCAAAATCAGAGTAAACTTAAGTAAATCTAAGTAAAAGAGCAATTAATCTTCTTTGATCAGTAGTGTTAATCCCAGTGGGAGCAGCAGCTGTCAGCGAAGAATGGTCAGTGTGGTGTGGTCACATGAACTCTGTGCTAACATTGTCTTTGTTGCTGTCGTTCACTTTGTAAGCAGAATATGGCCTGCGCCTGGCCAGCCACATCTTTGTCAAGGACATATCCCCTGAGAGCCTGGCAGCCAGAGATGGCAACATCCAGGAGGGGGATGTTGTACTGAAGGTGAGGCGAGTGAGAGAATGTTTTTTTTTTTTCTTTTATACTATGTTAGAGAATTGACTTGTATTCATTGTAATTCTGTAGCGTATGGTTTCCCCTCTGTGGTGTTGCATAACAACAGATCAAATCAGCTTTACGCAGCTAACATTTACATTTTGGAGACATGCTGTTTACCTGTAAGTTAGCATATTCTAAATGAATTGCATATTTGGGGGTCACAGCATGCTCCAAATGTAATTAAATGTCCTGTGTGCTTCCAACGAAATATGTAAAATTTTGTTTTGAATTTGATGGACATTTGAATAAAATTGCTTCCACAGCTCTACCTATTGTGGCAGCCCCAAGTCTGCAACTCATGAGTCTTACCTTAGTGTTACCGTAACAGGAAGTTGGTCATGTTGCCTGAAAAATGTTTTTTTTTTTTTTTTTTAATTTGTGGGCGTTACATTTTCACGAATGAAAATTTGGTCTGGTCTTTACAGTTTTAAGACTTGTGAGATAAAAGTTACTGAAGAACGTTCGTCTGTGGGCATGGCCTTATGGTGCGTTCCAGTTGTCTTGGACTTGCGAGCAAACGAGAACATGTGACGTCATTACCACGTCATGTGTGCATCTACAAATTACAAACCAAACCCAAAATGTGCACGATGAGAACAGCAGCAAATTTTGGTGATAATGATTAATAATCCACACAGTGTGAGGTGATTTTTATTTTTTTTTATTTTTTTTTACAAACAAGCCTGCCAAAACAACGTAATTATTGATGATCACAACTCGCTGCTGTTTACAATAAAAACTTAACGGACACAAAATATATTGTAAAGAATTTTTATAAAGACAGCAATGAACTACAAGTGGAACTGGGCGCAGTCATCTTTAAATCTGGAATCTCAGGGTCCTCTGAAACTTACGAGTTCACCATTCGGAAAAAATAGATCATTTAGTTATTTATGGCAGAAATTCCTCGGAATTCTGAGTTCCGAGGACAAATGGAACGCAAAAATAGTCGAACCTCGTTTTTCTAACTAAACTAAACTAAAGTTCCACCAAGGTACAAGGGCTGTTCATCGCTGCAGCTTTTATTTCCTTGTTATAGCTTTATAAATCCTCTGTGTAATTTTGTTACGTTTAATCCCAGACAGAGACATGCAACCGCTTTATTACAATTGTGAGAAAATAAGTTTTTTTTTCTTTTCCTAAAAAATGAAATTGTTTTGTTGTACCATGGCAAACACTTTCTTTTTCCGATTCTCTCAGATTAATGGCACAGTGACAGAGAACCTCTCCTTGATAGATGCCAAGAAGCTGATAGAAAGGTCAAAGGGTAAACTAAAAATGGTTGTTCAGAGAGATGAAAGGGCAACCCTGTTGAACATCCCTGACCTCGATGACAGCATTCCTTCAGCCAACGCCTCTGACAGAGATGGTGAGAGTACCGAGTGTTGTTTTCGGCTACAGTGTGTGCAGATTAATAGCCAGACATGTCGGTGTGTTTCTGAACAGTAGCTTTTGTTTGTTCAGACATTTCAGATATCCATTCTTTGGCATCCGACCATTCCAATCGATCGCATGACCGACATCGTAGCAGCCGCTCCCGCTCTCCGGACAGAAGATCTGAGCCCTCAGACCACTCCAGACATTCACCCCCACAAATCAGCAATGGCAGGTAAAGATCAGTGATGCTCATACTTGTGTTTTAGTGATTAAGATGTCATTCAATGAAAGCAGAAGTGAGAAAGGAAACAAACGGAGTAATTCTCATATTATAAATTTATGCTATCGATGTACATTGATTCAATAATCCACAAACCAGTAGGATTGTAATAGAAAATATTGATCAAATATCAAATAGTAATCATCTGCAAGACATTATAAAAGAACATGTGCAATTGTTTATTTACTTGGTTTTAACAACCAGAAATTCTTATTTTGATTTGATGAGGAAAATGCTGATATCCAAAAGTCTGGTGTAACTGTACTCCCTTAGTTATTGCAACTAAGTTAGAAAAATGTGAAGTTTGAGGCTCTGAATGGGAGTAAGGTTTACGCTATATCCTGTTTTAATGTGTATAAATACAAAACGTTATTTTTCTTTTACATTATGTGAAACATTTGAAGTGGTTCTATTATGCTCATTTCAATTTATTTTAATATGTGCCACAAGGGAGCAATCAATCCCAACATTTTTCACAAACCCCTTTATTTATATCGATCCTCTCCGTAGGCCCTAAAAATAAGCCTCTGCCAGAAACAAGCAGACTGAGACGCTTCTGCCCTGAGCCCCGCCTCCCCCTGATGCGGGCTTCCTCTGATTGGTCAACTGCCAGGAGTAGTATGTTGGGAGCGTGCACTCATATAGGTTTTTATCAAATAAAACACTGTCAAAACTCGTAAAAAGACCGAAGTAAGATAAATACTCAGTAAACAATGTTAATACAAAACACAAAGCCGTACATGTTGGAGCCCGAATCAGACCCCAAAACGAAAGTGAACAACTCAGCAACCTGCAGCATATGAATGCAACAGGACGTATCTGTTTGGTAAAAACTCTGCTTACCAGCTATAGTCCGATATAACGTTTTTTGCTGTCCTTCACTCGCCTTAAATATTTGTACATGCCCAGTTAATAGGTGTTCATGTGGCAAATGTACCACAATGCTAACGGAGGTGGAAAATGTCTGCTGCCAAGAAAAAAATAAGCTAATGGTGCTATTTGCCAACACTTTGATACATTGTTACACTATCGTCAGGTGTATTTCTAGACACTCCATGTACATCTATTGTTTTACGTGGCTAATCAGCTGGGTGTTTTTAGCCTGGTTGTTACGTTTGTAACATTTTCATCTAAAGCGTCGATTGCTAACTTTCTGGTCGTCATTACATGTGTTTAACCTTCTGGTAGCAATCAGGAAAAGTGTGGGTTAATTCCTTTAGATTGACTGTTGCTCACACACTAACAACTTTTTTGGTTTTACTTGCAGCTTGTGGCTCAGGATTGGTTGCAAATCCGATCAGCCTGGTTGCAAATCCCTTGTTGTACCGCCCCTTATTCATCCAGCAGTCTTTGGTGAGGTGCTGGTCACAGATACAAACATTGGGGCTCTGCGGCTGGCTCCCCCAAAAAAATTCCATCCATTGCTGTCTAATCGTTGTTTACTTCAGGAATTTGAACAAATGTAGCTTTCCTTCACAGCCAAAGAAGCCTTTCTTGTGTCACATGTTGATACTGAAAACGTTGCAGTGTCCACCGCGGTGTCTTCCGCCTTATAATGAGCTGTGAAGGTGGGTGTGCCGTTCTTCTCGTGAACGTGCACAATCTGGAGAAGATGACCAATAACTGGGTAATGATGAGGTTACTCACCTTTAAATCCTGGAGCAGCTATTGATGAGCAGTAGAGATTTATAGAGAAATTTTAAACCCAACCTAACCATCTTTGTAAATCTTTGATCTTTGTATATGTTGTCTTTTCTTTTGTCTTCTCAATGCTCATGCTTGTGTTGATATCATCTTTATTAAACTCTTATGTGGTTCTACCTTCATCAGAGATGTAAGACCAGCACTCTTAAAGAGTTAAACCTAATAGGAAAGTTGTCACTGTTTTAAAATTAAACTGTAAGTCAATCACAGTCAAAACCAGAGTAGAGACGCAGTTTGAACCTCTGTTTTGCTGAGTGTGAAAGGTCACTGCTCTTTACTACTGAATATTACTCCTTATTCCAGCATTGTTACTGAATAGGAACTGACTGTGCTTTCCATTCCTTTCAAACTTAAACAGCTGGAAAATACCGTAAGTTTGGCACCATTTCTCTGTGTAGAAATGTAGATGTAGTACTAGTAGTGCAGTCCATAGAATAGATTTAAACTCAGGCTTGACAATTATAAATGGCTGTAAATTCACAGCCATCACTCTTATCGAGAAATCATAAATTCGTGTCAGGAAGATCTGTGTTTATATGTAAAAATGAGACCACAACTTGAGGAATGTTATCAAAGTGATGTTTTACAGCATCAATTATTCAGTGATGCTGCTTCTTGAGATATAGGAGTCCTATGACACGGGATCTCTGTGTCTCTTGAATATTTGGTGGCTAAAACCGCACGTTTGGCACAAAGACAAAATTACTCCAACCATAAAGTAGCAATAGATCCTCTGCACCCAACTGTGTGAACACTTTCTCTTTGTAAATGTGGGTCAGGTTTTTCAAAACCTTATTTTTAAATGGCTATTTTCAAGAAAAATATGTAGGTAAGCCACTGGAGCATTTGTAATTTATTTAGCTACTTCAAATAACAGGAAGAACTTGTTGGATTGGTCTGTCAGTCATTCATTATCTGTACCGCTTTATGCCTATTATGGGTCGCGGGGTGAGCTGGAGCCTATCCCAGCAGTGTTTCAGGTGAAAGGCAGGGTACACCCTGGACAGGTCACCAGTCCATTGCAGGGCCAACATATATAGGGACAAACAACCAATCACACACACACTCATTCCTGTTGGAACGGGATATTATTATTTATCTGAATTTGATCTATGACCTGTGACCTTTTCTCTTAGTGAAGAAATTTGGCAGTCAGAAGTGGTCCGGTCTCCAGGATGGGCTGAAAAGACCGTTGTTCCTCTGCAGCCAGTTTAAGCAGGATCTATTGTAGTTACTGCCTCTCTGTCTGTAAATACAACAGTCTTTTAACATCAGTTGTGGAGGCGAGCAGCCATGTTATCCACAGAGCCATCAAGAGAGACCTACCACATGGCACATGATTTACATTAGCTCCATAAATAATTTGAAAAATAAACTTCATGAAAACAAACTGAATTGTTGGCAATGCTTACAATTATTTCAATTATAACTGGCCAGGGTCACTTTTTCATAGTCTTTTAAAATGTTTTAAAGCTGAAAATGAAACACAAAGCAAACTGCTGTGAAGCCAGAACCACATGGTGAAATTCACCTGGAGGACAGAATCCACTCTGACACCATAGATAAGCTGCTCTAAAAATAGAGCAGAAAAGAGTGGACAGGGAAAGCGATGACCTTCAAGACTAAGATGCAGCCTTGTACTCGAGCTGTTCTTCCACCTATTCTCATCCAGCACATCTTAACCAAAGAGAAAATTTCCCATGTTGCCGCCAAGCTTTACAATTTTAGTATGCATAATTTATGATTCAGTATCTTCATTTCTAGAGGCAAATTCTTCAAAAAGTATGTTTTTATCATCTTCAGTCACAGAAGTCGTGATGATGATCGGATCTCAAAGCCGGCTTCAACACCAGCGAAGCTAGTGGAGGAGATTCCTCTGCCCAAACCAAAGGAGTCAGCCATTGGAAGAGAGGAAAAACAGCTCCCACCCCTCCCAGGTCTGAGTCTAATTTCACCTAATATTTTTTGTGTGAAAGACAAGCTAAAAATCAGTCAGAATTTGAAACTTGCATCTATACTTGTGTGACTTGCCAGAAAATGGGACACTGTTTATTTCTGTCATGTAACAGAAAATTAAACAGCTTTATGATAGCTAAATTAATTCTGGTTTGAACTGGTTATTTTTTGCCCTTCTTAAAAGTGCAACCACCAAAAAAACTTGGATCTAGATGCCTGCTGAGTCTGGCTGAGTTTGCCAGGAGCCAAGTGAAAATAAACCAGATGAGTTGATCGAGTCTGACATTCTTCGCCAGCCTGCGGCACACTGCTGTCTTTCTCTTTGACCTCCCAGCTAAGGACACACTGCCCTGAGTGTGTATGTGTGTGCAAAAGGGCCCATGTGATGATTTGAATGCTTCTGCAGTTTTTATTTTCCATTAGAACATTTTTTTTCCTAGTCCTATATAATTATCTTCAGTATTAATTTATGGTGATGTTTGGAGCGGGGTGTTTTGCCTTTTTTATTTATTTCCTTTAAATGTTCTGTCAATTTATGCTTCTGCATTATCATCATCATCACATACATCAATACAATGAGCCTGTGTTTGCTTTTTTGTTTCTTTATACTTTATTTCTTTATCCTTTTTTGCTGCCGTGTGGACGCTTTCTGCTTTGCTCTCCCTTCCGCTTATATTTTTCTTTTTTCTTATCTTTACCGGCAAGAAATTTAGGAACACGGACTCCTGGTCACTTATAAAACACTGGAACAATATATTTTTTGATCATCTGAGAAGTAGTGGAATAATGTCTCCTAACCCTGCATTAACAGTGAGCTGCACTGAGTATGAGCAACTTTCTTTGAGGATAATACAGCTGGAGCAGAGGATTGAAACGCAACAAGGCATTTGTATGAATGAGGAATTTATTGACACTATTGCAGCTTCTGTACAAGCTAAAGAGTTGTCAAATGGACTAAGTCAAATCTTCAAACACGAAGGCATGTCGAATGTGGAGCCTCCCGCTACAAACCTGGCTGAAACACTTCATTGGATGTGTTCAAATGACACTGGAATAGCTGGGGATTATCCCAAACTGGACGGTCAGACTGATTTGTCCTACTGGAACAGTGTTAGTGCCAGACCAAAGTCATTAACCCCAGCCAGAACAGAAAGGTCTGATGTTGTTTGTCGCAGAGGTAAATCCAACAGGAAATTTAAAGCTCCAACAATCACTCCACCACCCGAAGTCTCACTGCATAATAAATATGATATGTTGACTCTTATTAAAATGAATGATTATGATTGTGATGCAAGGATCAATAAAAACTTGAGAAATAGCCCTAAAACTTAGCCAAGGGCTAACCAAACCAGGAGGAGAGGCCAAAATGCCTCTAACAGGGGGACTAGAGAAGCTATCGGTGCCTCCACACAAAAAGAAATTGACACAATTCTGATTGGAGACACTATAACACAGCATTTGAGGATGGCAAAGGCGGAAAACATTTTCTGATACATCAGCCAAGGAACTGATGGAGATTGTGCCGACAATTCTGTCTTTACATCCAGATGGTATGAAGATTATTGTCCATATGGGGTCTTTTGATATTTTGAGGAGGAAAACTGGCTCTGAGGTCCTAAAGAAAGGGAAAAAAAAAGTCAGTATGGAGCACACCATGTTCACATTTCAGGAACTATTCCTACAACGGGTAAAGGAATTGAACTTTTCAGTAGACTTCTTGGCCTGAACACATGGTGGTCAAATGCATGTATTGCTCATTGGATAAAGTTCATTGATAACTTCAATATCTTTTGGAACTGTAAGGACCGACTCAGACCTGATGGTGTGCATCCAAATCTAACTGGATGCTGATTACTTGGTGCACACTTGCGTCATGCTGTTGGGATGGCAAACCCAAACATGAGTGTACAGTGAGAGCAAAGGACACAACAGAAAGGCGATCAACTCCTAGTTCACCCCCTCACCAGATCCTCTTCTCCACATCACCCAAGGTCTTCAAACGATGTCTCTATCCCGGTCCGGACCCCAGCGATCACCATCTACCAAGAAATACAGGGCTCCCTCTCCTCATCCTCCTCTTACATCATCTTTCCTGGCAGAGCAGGGCACGGGAGGGTGTGCAGGAGTTTCACAGAGCAGCAGCAGAATTCACAACAAAGATAACATGCCATGATGCGTTCAGGGTCCTG
>JBAMHW010000010.1:20743590-20766497 GCA_037177495.1 Rhadinocentrus ornatus | reverse complement strand
CTTTTGTTTTATGTAAAGCACTTTGAATTGCCCTGTACATGAAATGTGCTATACAAATAAACTGCCTTGCCTTGCCTTGCTTTATTCAGAGCCCAAGCCGGTGTATGCTCAGCCTGGACAGCCAGATGTAGACCTGCCAGTGAGTCCCTCTGATGCCCCCGTGCCAAGCGCTGCCCATGACGACAGTATTCTAAGGTAATACTAACAGTATAGTAATATTACATAGCTTATCAAAAACAGCTTTACATAAAGTGGTTTTTAAATGTCTTGGAGCTGTAGTTTTTAATCCTGTTAAAAAGCTTTTGTGTAAATGCTGCACTCAGTTATCTAAGTAATTTATGCTGCAAGGCATTTTGTGTTTTTTGGGAAATGTGTTTGTTTGCTGGCAAGTGAAATAACATAAACAACCATAAGTGTTTGAAATCATTTCCTCTGGTTGTGTTATCTCCACAGCAACAAAAGAAATCTCAAGATACCATTTTAGTATTTATAAAATAAAAGGAAAGAAAAAAGGGTGTCTCATAAAAGGAAAGTAATTTAGCAATTGTCTTTATCCACAGGCCAAGCATGAAGTTGGTAAAGTTCAAGAAGGGGGAGAGTGTGGGTCTGCGGCTGGCTGGGGGGAACGATGTGGGCATCTTTGTAGCTGGAGTGCTTGAGGATAGCCCAGCTGCTAAGGAGGGCCTGGAGGAGGGTGACCAAATTCTCAGGGTGAGAAACTTAGTTTAAGCACAAGTTGGGGGGACATACAAAAATAAGTAAATTGAAAGACATTTGTTCAAAATATAAAACTACAAACATAATTTGCATTAAGGGGAGGACAAATATAATGTGGAAAAAAATGTTTTCTTCCTTGTTTTTGCTTTGACATTGGGCAACATGTCTGTCTGTATACAGCAGTTTGTTATAGGAAATACTGTACATCCTCAAGCATTCCCCCTTTTTTAATTATTGTCTTCACACACTGGCTGCTCGAAAAAATTCCTGTATCATCAAGCTGGTCTCTTAGCAATGGCCCCATGGGAGCAAACACAAAAACACTATTTCCTCTTGCTGTGTTTGCCCCATTCCTTCGTTGTCATATATCATGCTGTTTATACCTTGTTCTCTTTAGTGTAATCAGGAATGACTTAAGTTTCCCAGGCAGTCCTGTGTACAGGAAGAGCTATGTGCACCTTTTATCAAAACAGAAATGTACAATTTCCGTCATCCACTCCACATACAATGGAGGTTTAACTCTTAAGTTCAAGAGAAAATCAATGTTATTGTGTTCAAAATAAAAAAAATAATTTCTCAACTTCCAGGTAAATAATGTAGATTTTGCAAACATAATTCGAGAGGAGGCGGTGCTATTCCTCCTGGACCTTCCTAAGGGCGAAGAAGTAACAATTCTGGCTCAGAAGAAAAAAGATGGTAAATGAATCAATACAAACATTATATGAGATTTTATTGGTCAGATTGTTCTGGTGTTAATGACTTTCTGTTCTGTTCTTCAGTGTATCGGCGGATTGTGGAGTCAGATGTGGGTGACTCCTTCTACATCCGGACACACTTTGAGTATGAGAAGGAATCTCCATATGGGTTAAGCTTTAATAAGGGTGAGGTGTTCCGTGTAGTGGACACCCTCTACAACGGCAAGCTAGGCTCCTGGTTGGCTATTCGCATTGGCAAGAACCACCAGGAGGTGGAAAGGGGAATAATTCCCAACAAGAACAGGTGAGGGCTTCTTAACTTAAATTAATGAGTGCTCCAAGTTGTATTAAATTTCTTATTAGTATAATTGCTGTTTTGTGTTTACCAGTAATGACAATGTTAAGATTAGTTGCATCTGTGAGCCTGTATTACAATAAGAGCCTCTTTGTCTTTCTGTTGTTATTGAACAGAGCAGAGCAGCTCTCCAGTGTGCAGTACACGCTCCCCAAAACGGCAGGCGGCGACAGGGCCGACTTCTGGAGGTTCCGTGGTCTTCGCAGTTCGAAGCGGAACCTGAGGAAGAGCAGAGAGGACCTTTCTTCCCAGCCCGTCCAAACAAAATTCCCAGCTTATGAGAGAGTTGTACTGAGAGAAGGTAAGGGATCTGAGCTTGTTGGGCTTTATGTGACAGTTTTATGGATCACTTCATGTTTTGTTGTCTTTCTGTGCAGCTGGCTTCCTTAGACCAGTTGTGATTTTTGGACCCATTGCTGATGTTGCTCGAGAAAAACTTTCCAGGGAAGAGCCAGATCTCTTTGAGCTTGCAAGTATGTTTGTAAATATAATTACACAAATAATGTAGCTGCAGATTTTAACATATTAAACAAAAAACTCACACATTTTTTATACATTTCTCATCAGAAAGTGAACCAAGAGATGCAGGAACAGATCAGCGGAGTTCAGGAATCATCCGTCTTCATACCATCAAGCAGATCATTGACAGAGTGAGAATTCATCTGTCTAAAAATGTGCTTAACGCATTTCATGAAAAAGAAACCTTCTCAGCCATTCCTTATGTCTGTTGTTTATCCAATGAAGGACAAACATGCTTTGCTGGATATCACCCCAAATGCTGTGGACAGGCTGAACTACGCTCAGTGGTACCCGATTGTAGTCTTCCTAAATCCCGATAATAAACAGGGTGTGAAGAACATGAGGACGAGACTTTGTCCAGAGTCCAGGAAGAGCGCCAGGAAGCTTTATGAGCGAGCCATTAAATTGAGGAAGAATAATCACCACCTGTTTACCAGTAAGCAGTCGGAGTGTCTTAAAACACCATAAATTGAAAACGTAAATTGCCTGTTTTACATGTTTTTATTCGTCGTGAAGTGATTATTATGGGAACTGTTTTCTCTAAGCAACCATCAACTTGAACAATATGAATGATGGGTGGTATGGTGCTCTGAAGGAAACCATCCAGCAACAGCAGAATCAGTTGGTGTGGGTGTCAGAGGGCAAGGTGAGATAACTGGCAGTGATGGTTGAATATTTTGGGGGATTTTGTAAGCTGTGGCACTGACGGTTTCTCTGCTTTTCCCAGGCGGATGGCACTACAGAGGATGACCTGGACATACACGACGACCGTCTGTCCTACCTGTCGGCACCAGGTAGTGAATACTCCATGTATAGCACAGACAGCCGCCACACTTCTGACTATGAGGACACGGATACAGAGGGTGGAGCGTACACAGATCAGGAGTTAGATGAAACTTTGAATGATGAGGTGGGTCTGCCCACGGAGCCTGCCATAACCCGCTCTTCAGAACCTGTGAGAGAAGACCCCCCTGTGATTCAAGACACCCCTGGGTACCCTGGATACCAGCATGCTGTGCAGCCTGACCCATCCATCCGTATAGACCCTGCTGGGTTTAAGATGGCTGCTCCACAGCAGGTAACGTTCTTGTTTAGCAATAGAAAATACTGGCTGTGCTTGTTAAAGATGGATGGAAATCTAAAGTATATGAGGAATAGCTCCTTTGTATCTGTGTTGTGTCCTGACCTTTGTTAGAATTAAATGTCCATTGCTAAATAATCAACATGTTTTAGAAGCTACGGCTATTTTATCTACTCTTTACAAGATCTTTTTCTGGCTGGCGTAAGACTGAGTGTAAGGAAGACGATCATGGTGTTAGGGGTAAGATGTTCTTTGTGTGCCCTTGGCAGGCTGTTTTATAAATGTCTCTTAACAATACTTCACAGCAAGGTGAGGCTGCTCTGCCCATGCCCTCGTTGCCTCCGACGGCGGTAGCTTCCCCTGCTGCTGAGCAGCCTGTACAGCTAGAGGGTGTGCACCTAGAGGAGTCGCCTGCTGCAGCCGCAGCTCCTCAGGCTGACTCACTTAACAGCCCCAGCCCTGCCCCTGAGCTTATTCAGCCCCCACCACCACCACCACATGAACCCCACCCGTTTGGACCACCTGGTCCAGAACCAAAGGTACCCGCTGTTTCACCAGCCACTCGGACCGGGCCTGGGCCCCAGCCTGCTGTTTTAACTGCCTGTCTTCTCACACATGCTTTCCACTCTCTCTGCATGTCATGCCCACACCGTGTGACTCACTGAGTCCACTGTGTGCCTCTGGCTCCCAGAGAAAATGTGCAACACAGTAGTCCACATGCACCACAGTGGGCTGGGAGACCAGAAGGACTGGTACATCTGGGTCTCTGACCAGGGTGAAGACATCCACAACCAGCCCTAACTGTTGCCTCTTACTTCCTTTGCATGGCTCCTAATGTTTTTTGGGTTCCTTTCAGCTTTAACTCTCTTCTGTAGATGAATGATAGCACTGAAAGTGGCATCATAGTGGGTAGATGTGTCGTCTGTTGTAGTGCCAGTAGTTTGACGTTGCATTAGATGCAAACTGAATGTTTTTTGCATGATGAAAGCTAACCTGCAGACAGTACTCTTGGTAATAACTTTTACTGAACAATTCTCTCTATGGAAAAGAACAAACTTACAACAGCACATTACATTATGTTTTACACTCCTATTAAATAGATGTGTCTTGAGTAAACAAATTAACCTTTTCCCATAGGAAGTGCTGTAACTACACTTGCTGTCTACAGGCTACACATCATATGTTTGAAATGAGGTCTTTCAGAAATGTGCCAATTGTTTATTACACAATTAAACAGGTTAAAATGCTAAATTCACATCTTCATAAAAGGATTAAGATCATTCTTGAAAGGCATCGTGTCAAACAGGCATTCAGAACTGTTTTTGAAAGTGAACGAATGAATGCTTATGTAGTTGACATGATTTAGATCCCTGGTACCTAATTTTTCCAATAATGTGGTTAACTATGTATGTTTTTCCTTGTAATTAATTTAATCTTCATCTGGTGTTGAGAAACTACAATTTCTTAGTTATTTTATTTTTCAAAATGGTAGTTTATGAAAAGGCTTGATAATGATGATCTGATAGATATATTCAATTAGTGTCGTTTCTTCACAGATGTACAAAAAAGACCTGTACAATATGGAGGACCCGGTGCGAATCAACCATGGTATGAAGCAGTCTATGAGCTACAGTCACCAGCCGCCGTACCAGGACAAACAGCCATACCACGAATACGACCACCCGCCTTACGGATATGATGGAGGCGGCTACACAGAACCAAAGCCTCACAACACTGACTCTCACCTGCACTACGACAACCGTGTGCCTCATTACAACGAACAGTGGCCACCCTACGACCAGCAGACCTCGTCCTCCCAGCCTGCAGGCTACCAGCCAGGTCACCAGCAACCTATGGGTTACAGCCCCAGGTCCCCCTATGAGGATGGACCAGGAAGGGACTACAGCCCCCCTCAGCCACGTTACGATGAGGCACCTCCAGTGGGCTATGATCCCAGACCACGCCACAGTAAACCTGGACCCATGCGTTATGATGAACCCCCTCCCCCACCCCCATCAGGTTATGATGCTCGTTCTCCATATGAGGCAGAATCCCACAGCTTCCCCATTAATTCACCTCGCTCACCAGAGCCTCCTAAGCAGTATTACGGTGACTCTGGTCTGAGGTCCTCCTACATGCCTGGGCCTCCAAGCTGGGGTTATAAGCCAGGAATGCACGAACCTATGATAAACTCTGAACTTACTATTACCCCTCCTAAACCAGAGAGCCTGCCCTCTCCATGCGAGCCAGCAGTCACTCCAGGCTCCAAACCTCTTCCTCCTCCACCGCGGGAAGACCTGGATGAAGATCCAGCCATGAAACCGCAGTCGGTGCTCAACAGAGTCAAGATGTTTGAAAATAAACGGTCTGTTTCTATGGACAGGGCTAAAGAGGGAGACTCATCAGTGCTCAGGGTATGTTCCTTCCAGAGGTATATTATTTTCTGCCATTATGGATCACTCTTAGAGCGCTGAGGGAAAACATGTTAATGCCTTTTAAATCTGCTTCTTAAACTCTAAAGTAACCTCATTACATTTTTAAATAATTAAGATGGATTTATATGAATACAAATGCAGTGTGCTGAAAGAAATAGTATCTGCTGTGTGGATTATATCAATCTGAATTAGGTGGGAACCAAAAAACTGTCTGACTTTGAAAGTGTTAAAACTATTAAATGACCAACAAAGCTTCTAAAAATCCTCATTATCATGTTACCAAATTGCTGATGCAGCTGCTGAAAAACTTCAGCACTACACAACACTGACATTGTTTCTTTTGGAAGTGAATGATTTGAAACCTTGCCTATAAGATATAGGCACAGTTCCAGATATATGTGTATGCTATCCTTTCATACTAAACATGTTTTGAATCAGATTCAAGACACTAAACAAAAGGCTTTTGGTTTCCAGCCTGCAGATGTTCCTAAACCTGTGACTGCACCAGGTCCAGTCCTCAAAGCCAATTCCCTTAGTAACCTGGAGCAGGAGAAGTCCACCTATAGGTAAGTACTTCTCTGTACTTAAAGGAGAACACTGGAGATATTAATGGAGGCATCTTTGTAATTCAGCTGTTGTTCTTTGAGCACCACCTAGTGGAGTTAAGCCACAGAGCAAAACCCTTTTTGCCCATTCCCCACCCTGTCTGAGAAATATGTTTTTGTTAACAGAGTGACAACTGAAAATTAAACATTAAATAAAACAAACATTTAATGTTATTCACTTCATTAAGACTGTAATGGCATCAGAATATATCAGATGCCTGCTACTGAAACTTTGTCCAAAAAGCTGGAGATTAGACATAATATGAATGTATGCAGCTCTTTAACTTGTTCTTTTTGGCTTTCCGTTCAGGACTCCCGAGCCACAAAAACCTCATACAAAGCCCCTAGATGATGATGGAACACGTTCCAATCATTATGACCCAGATGAGGATGAGGAGTACTACAGGAAGCAGTTGTCCTACTTTGATCGTCGTAGCTTTGACAGCAAGGCGATGGGCCAGCCTCCTCCTGGCATTAACCGCTTCCATGATCTTCCCAAACCAGCTCAGCTGTCCTACCCATACAACAGGTACAACATTGCACCCTCTGCCAGCTATGTTGGCTCTTTCACAAGATTCTTCAACTCTGTACAAAAGAGCTATTGAAATAGAACTGCATTGTTTGTCATTACAGAGTGGAGTCTGTGGAGAAGGTGAGCCCAGTGGAAAAGAGATATGAACCCCTGCCCCAAATCAGTCCTTCTTCACAGTACGGGCCCCCAGCATCTGCCATCCCACCAAACACGCTGCCCAAACTCAGCCCTGGTGATGGTAAGTTCTGGAAATAGACCCGCTGACCTCCAAAATTTTCATCATGCGCTAATTTAGTGCTGTGTTCACTAACACAATTAAGCAGCTGTGTATCGCTCATTTGTTGACATGTACTAAGTTACAGACTTAAGTTTTTTGCTTTCTATATCTACCTCAATTTTTCCTGTAATTCACTTTTATAACTATTTTAAAAGCTTCATCTCAACATATTAAGTGGGATTTCTTTGTACCTTGCATAAAATGTTATTTGTCTTTCTATTTAATTATATGTCACATGTTCTGCAAAGGAGACCAGTTTCCATATAATTAGCTGCAGCAGCTTGTTGGTTTCATAGAAGCAGGACAGTGGATGATGTTCTCCTCTGGACAGAGTTGATGGTTTCCTTTTTGTTGGATTGGTGTCCTAAACTAACAATGATTAATAATTGTACTTTGGTGTAGGTAAACTGCACTCTACTACGTTAGTAGTAGTACACACACACACACACACACACACACACACACACACACACACAGCATACAGTGTTCTGTAGATGTGAATCCAGTGGCCGTGGTGGCTTTCTTTCTGGAAAGAAATGCTCCAATAAATGTTTTAAATTTTGTATTTCTTTTGCTAAAATTTCATCTTTATGTCTGCAGTTTACTTGAAGGTCCAGGAAATACTGTCCTGCTGTATACATACATGCTACTGCACTGACCCACCCACAGCTTGTACAGCAATTTATGGGCTTTGTGTAATAACATGTCAGTAGATGTAGATGCTAAATGACTGTACTCTGCTGCTAGTGTTAAGACGGTATGACATTATGTAATGAGACACTGTAGTATAGTAATAATAAAGATTAAAAAAAAGGGACATTACTTAGTGCAAATCTGAACAGAGATTAAAGCACTGATTTTTGGGGGCAGTGGTTCTCCTGATGGTTGTGGTCCACTTCAGTTCTAACTGTAGATTCAGCTACCATGTGAAAA
The DNA here is from genome assembly GCA_037177495.1 of Rhadinocentrus ornatus. Lineage (NCBI taxonomy): Eukaryota > Metazoa > Chordata > Actinopteri > Atheriniformes > Melanotaeniidae > Rhadinocentrus > Rhadinocentrus ornatus. The sequence continues at coordinate 20,758,348 of JBAMHW010000010.1, read as the reverse complement.
ACAGGCATGCTTTACTACATCACAAACATATCTACATACCAATTCTAAGCTTATCTCCCTATACCTTTTTACACACACACTTAACAGTGTATACATACAGCAGCGTGATGTTGCAGTAATCCTGTGTCCTTATTGGTATATTCCTCTCATGAGGAGACATTAGAAATGCAGCTTGTAACAGGAAAAAGAATTATCTTTTTCATTAAAATGTGAGTGTGTTGTAATTAAATAGATGTGCAAAGAAACTAGGTTGATTTACTCTGTTTTAATTTTTCTCAAAATGTTTTATTTGGAAATTCACAGAAAATACTGTAATGAAGAAAAACTACTAAATCAAACCAGTATTTGGTGTGACCATCATTTTGCTCCAAAAGACATTTATTTTCTGATTTGTGAAGGTGTGTGAAGGTTCTTAGAAGGTGGTTAGTTCCAAACATCTTGCCACAGTTCTATATTAGCATGTACATTAATGGCTTCTGTGTCTTCAAATAATTCATGATTAGCTTCATGATGTTGCGATGACTCTTGGTAGTTCCATCTGTTGGAGGACTCCTTGTCCTCCTTATCGCTGAAGATGGCTCTTTATGCTTCTGGATGATGGTTACAGCTTCTTATCTTATCTGTCAAAATAATTTTGGATTATTCCGGTGCCCTGCTAATAATTGATGTGTTCTGAAAAAATATAAAAAAAAATATATATATTTTTATGCAATCATTTTTAGTCAGTACCTTGAATACACTCTGTTTCTTTTCCAGCTAACTCCATACCTGAACCTCTGAGCTCGCCCAATCCTAAACCTGACCTGCCAGCTCTCAGGCCAACCAGCAGGGATGAACCCACACCAGGTGGTTACCTGCCACCCAGGGGCTTACCTGATAAATCCCCAGTCAATGGCACTGAACCAGCACCCCAAAAGACGCTTGGCGCTCCCACGCCCACCAGCTATAACCGCTACGTCCCCAAGCCTTACACCAGTGCAGCCCGGCCCTTTGAGCGCAAGTTTGAGAGCCCCAAGTTCAACCATAATCTGCTGCCCAACGACACGCAAGTGAAGACTGACCTCCTCAGTAAGCCCAGTGTCGGGAACAACAGCAGTGGAAAACCTCAGCTGTCACCACAGCCCCTCGATCACGACAGCGGTCTGGACACCTTCACGCGCACTATAGACAACAGGCCCAAATACCAGCACAATAACATCAATGCCATTCCCAAGGCCATCCCTGTAAGGTAAGAAATATCCAGCAGCAGGCAGTTGTGTGATGTTAATCCTTGAGCTGCTAAGACTTGTTTGTTGGGTTGGGGGTTGGCCCTTGTGGCCTCTGCTGGGCATTATTCTATGCCTACACTGGTTTGACTGATAATGCTGACTTGTTTGCCTCTGTCCCTCAGCCCCAGTGCACTGGACGATGACGATGAAGACGAAGGGCACACAGTGGTGGCCACTGCTCGGGGGATCTTCAACAGTAACGGAGGGGTTTTGAGCTCCATCGAGACAGGCGTCAGCATCATCATCCCCCAGGGTGCCATCCCAGAGAGTGTGGAGCAGGAGATTTACTTTAAGGTGTGCCGGGACAACAGCATCCTGCCCCCCCTTGACAAGGAGAAAGGTCAGTGTCTCAGCACTGTACAGAGATTCCCTCCATCCAGAGTATGTTGAGGAATAATTTACAGCATGTGATGAAACCCACAAAGTGATGGTCTACTTCAGAGTTGCCAAAGTGAGGGAGTTTTCTTCTATTATCTTTAACATGTTACACTGTAAAGTTTTAGTTCTACTCAGAATAAAACAGAACAAAGGAATCTGATTTACAGCAAAGTCAGTGGTCACACAGATAGAAATCCACCCTTGGATGCAAAATAATACCTGAATAGACACTTTAATCAACATTAAGCACCAGGTTAGTAGTTAGTTTATATACTGTAATTTAACCACATTTTCCTCTCAATACAAAGTCCTGCTACCAGACTGCTTTTCCTCTTGATTGGTTAAATAGTAATCCTTTTTTGCTGGCAAATTCTTGTGGGTTAATTTGTGGAATTTAAATCTTGTGTATCCATGCAGGAGAAACGCTGCTAAGTCCGCTGGTGATGTGTGGCCCTCACGGACTCAAGTTCCTGAAGCCGGTGGAGCTGCGCTTACCTCACTGTGCGTCTATGACCCCTGATGGTTGGTCTTTTGCTCTAAAATCCTCCGACTCCTCGTCGGGTACGCTGTCCTCTCTCTGTCCTTTTGGGGTCTGTGGGATGGCTTTGACTGAAGAGGAGAGTTCATTGATGATTATACAACCACCTCTTCTGTTTTCCATATTCCCCTCACTCTTTCATCATGCCTTTACTGTTTGGCGTGTTACATTTTTTCTGCAAATATTAGACTACCTAATAGCTGTAACAGCTGCAGTCAAGCTTCCCACCCAAATATGCTCACATTCTCTGATGTTCATTTATGAAAATGATTCATGATTAGTTAGTATTTAGTGAATCACCAGTTAATGAATTTCAAGTCTCATCTTTTAGTTCTCAAGTTGTAGTTCTGTCAAATTAGCTGGTATTCATTTACATTTAGTACACTTAAGACACACCAGCCTCTTTGAAAGCACAGAATGGTTTATTCAGTATTTATTTTAATGAATCAAATGTGCAGACGTTATTAGTCATGTAAAATGTAATCATTTAAATTACTCTTCATGATCTGCTTGGTGTTAATGGTTTTATTGTGCTTTATGTTGAGGGTGCTGCATACCACTTGGGCAACATAATGGATGTTTGCTAGTAGTAGTTGTGATTACTCAGTGTCTGAGCTGCAGCAGACCGTGGTCAGAGAGGTCTCAGTTTGGAGAAGCAGGGAGGTGGGCTGATAGGGGAGCTAAGCTAATTGCTACTGGTAACTGAGCCACAGAAGAGATGATTTTCTGATTCTAATACAATTCTAACCTAAAGAAATGTTGCAGCAGCAGAAATAAATGTTGTATACAGTCATTTTTACATTATCTTACACTTTTGCAGCAGACAGTTGTTTACTGTTTTCTCCACCAAAGAACATCTGTATTGCACAATGTATGTATGGTATCTGCAGGTGTGATTCCAAAATACCAACTACACAAACTACAAAACAGTAAAAGTGAAAAGAAATCCTGTGAAAACTTGGTGCTGGGCAACTATTAAAACGTTTAATTGTGATTAATCGCATTGTTACGTGCAAGGGTTTTATGCTTTAAAAGAAGGCCGAGGCTATATAAAGAAAATGCAGTACGTTTTAGTTTACTAACACTAAATCAGGGTCTCCAACCCGCGACTCTGGAGCTGCAAGTAGCTCTCTGGACCTTCCACAATGCCTCTAAATACATGGCTAAAATATTTTTCTAAATCTATTTTTCTTGTCATTAGATTGGAAACTATGGACTATATATATATAGTAATCCTTTTGTATATATATATATATATAAAATTTTCCACAAATATCTACATCCCTTACAAGAAAGTCTCTCTTCTTTTTATAAAGGTTTTATGTTTTTCTTTATTTAAAACCTAAAAATGGAAATAAAAATGTGGTTCTTAAAAAATAACAAATGTCCTACGGTGGCTCCTCATTAAATAATATATTAAGTTGCCTTTTTGAAAAGGTCTGGTAACATTTGCAGCTCTAAAGGAGTTTTATTTAGCTGGCTAAGGGTAAAATGGCTCTTTACATTGTAAGGGTTGCAGGCATAAGCAGATTTAGCAGAAGTTTTCTCTTTAAACAGCAACAGTTAACATATTTCTTCATATTTATAAAATTAAATTTATGACAAAGACCAACCTGCGACTCTGTAGCCGCAAGTGTCTCTCTGGACCTTCCACAATGCCTTTTAAATACGTGGCTAAAATATTTTTTGAATCTATTTTTCTTGTCATTAGGTTGGAAACTATAGACTGTTTTTATTTGTTTGTTTACTTTACATCATTTTCCACAAATATCTTCATCCCTTAGAAGAAATTCTGTCTATTTTAATTTTATAAAGGTTTTATGTTTTTCTTTATTTTAAAACCCAAAAATGGAAATAAAAATGTAGTTAAAAATAACAAATATACTATGGTGGCTCTTAATCAAAATATATATACAGTATATATTAAGTTGCCTGTTTGAAAAGCGTTTGCAGCATTTGCAGCTCTAAAGGAGTTTTATTTAGCCGGCTGAGGGAAAAATGGCTCTTTGGATTGTAAAGGCTGCAGACCCCTGAACTAAACACAAACACATGCAGTTTTTTTCTTTTAACACTAAAGGTTAAAATCTGCGATGGACTGGTGGCCTGTCCAGGGTGTACCCTGCCTCTCACCTGAAACAATGCTGGGATAGGCTCCAGCTTACCCCGCGACCCGTAATGGAATAAGTGGTACAGATAATGACTGACTAATGACAGTTAAAATATTTCTTAATATATATAAAATCCAATATTAATGACAAAGGAGGATCCTGAAGGATGAAATGTTCAGGATTTACTAACTGAAAGGAAAAAGGTCAGCAGGAGGAATTTAAAGCTGTGAAACTGCTTCCTTCTCAACACAGAAGGAACAATATCTGATTATTATCAGCCATCAGGTGAACAGACAGAAAGCAGGATTACAATCTCACAGCTTCTAGATGGTGAGGAGAGAGAAATATGCACTTCCATCCATGCACCTTTAGTGCTTCATTATCCAGATTTCTGCCTAGAAAATTCAAATTGCATTCAAACTGCATTCTGGGTGTAGCGTCAGGTGTGTGTTATCCACAAGGCCCGAAGGAAGCAGCAGAAGAAGGCCCAGATCATGCTTTACATTTGTAAAACAGTTAGAAAACATGTCTTAACTTTGCTAAAAAGTTTCTCATTGTCTTTTTGGAGCCGTTTCCCGTCCAAAAATCACAGTGTTTTGCCCATCTGAGAGGGTTTTGACAGATAAAAATAAACGTCGGTTCTTTTTCTTCTTTCTTAACTTCCAGGCAGAAAAGGTCTCTTCATTTTAATAAACCCGCTATCTCCCGACACACCGCTGCAGCAGGGAAGGGAGACGTGGTTTGCATGTATATATATGTGTATATATATGTATATATATATGTATATATATATATGTATATATATATATATATATACAATGTTTCATAGATGGGAAGAGATTTTTTTTGGCTGGAGTGCCATGTTTCACTTTCTTCAAATATAGCCTTTACCTTATTATTTCTCTTAATTTTAGTCACAAAATATCTATTAGTCAATGACATATGAGGTAAAAGTTTGCTGGACGTGAATATTACACATCTTGTTGTGGAAGAAGTATTTATTGATCATTCGTTGGGAGGGTAATGGTGGTTTTGATTCTTCTGACTGTAGAGAAGTAGAGTCCAAACTTTCACAAATGTGAAAATCAGGCATTGTCCTTTAAATACAATAGGGCACCCCTACCCCTATACACCTGATTGTGATCTCATTCATAGGAAACAGCTGACTCGTGTTTCAGCTTTAAATTGCTGATCTTGTCAGTTTAGTAATGTTAAACCATTTTCTCATTTGTTGTGTTGGGTTTTCCTCATCTGCTTTTAGGATGTGTGCAAATCTGATCAAATTGTGAGTTGAATGTTTATTAAAATGAAGCAAATCATAAAAGTTTTGTAATATTTGTAGCACCACTGTAGACTTCAACACTTGAATTCTAACAAGATGTCATAATAAAATCTTCATTGGTTAGTATTTTACCATAAGAAATAACTTTGTTCCTGTAGAATTGTAACAATCTGTTTCATTTTTAAGTTGTCTTTTTGTATTTTAATGTGCATGTGAGGCTCTCCAGAAGATGACATGTCTTTATTTCCTGCAGGTGATCCTAAAACCTGGCAGAACAAATCTCTTCCTGGAGATCCAAACTACCTGGTGGGTGCAAACTGTGTGTCTGTGCTCATTGACCACTTCTGAAGAGGGCAACAGCTGGCCTGTTACTGAATGTGATAAACCGGGGACCTCCCTTGCCCCTGCTGTGCCCCCTCCACCGTGGTGGGGTGCACACTGCTCCATGAAGTATGAACTTGATCCTCTCACATTGTTTACTGTGCCCAAAATTAAAAAAAAAAAAAAGAAAACACACTCTCACACACACAAAAACACAAGGAGAGTTGGGAGGAGTCCAGCAACCCACACGGCTGTACTCTTGTTTCTTTAATATATATATTTTTCTTTGTTTTTGGTGCTTTCAAGGCTTGCAAAAAAACTAAGATTAAAACAAGTTATCTAAACAAAGGAACTGAAGTTGGAATGCATGACCAGTGCCACAGACTGAATGATCACATTTTGACATTTTTAGCTAATTTTGTAAAAGGTTAGAGCAGTGCAAGGAAAAAAGGTGAATTTTGGAAACTTATTTAATATTGCAATGGGATTTTTGTGTACTGTAAAAGAAAAAAAAACACTCACAAACAGCAAAGTTTGTATATGCAAAACTTTTGTTTGTGAGCTCAGTGGTCATGCGTTTCACTCATGAAGGATCTCTGAGGACTTGGTGAGCCTGACTCATGAAGGAAGATGTTATCGTCATACAGATTAAAAAAAAAACTAAAGAATGATGGTTAAGTGTTAGTGTCAGACGCCCGTTTTGTTGGAACGGATCGCTCTGATTTAACTGCTGTTTTGTAGAAAAGTTTTATCGTAGATAAAAAAAAAAATACTGACTTGATTTTACAAACTCCTGCTGTCTAGAGATCTATGCATGTGCTATGACTCAGGTCCAGAAGCCTGCTACTACTAAGTTCAACACATGAAAACCCCATCGTACACTGCAAGCAGTGATGCCTTATCTGCATATTAACTTTTCAGTGAAACTTTAAAACATTGGATCCTTGAGTTGTAATGATCACTACCGAAGGAAAAAGTTGTCTCTGCGTTTTCTCATCTACAGTGAAACTTGGATTTTAGCACACGAGAATAACTGGGGCTGATGAAAAGGTATGCTTTCTTTTACTGCTATGCATATGGAGTCTGAGGAAATACACAAAGCTAGAAGATGTTTAAATTGTGGCTGTACATACTGCTAGCATATGGCCTTGGTTCTCTGTACATTAACTTTTGTACATCTTTGTTATTTTGTATAAAAGAGAAAACATTTGTTTAAAAAAGAGGAAGCGGTTACATTGGTTATGTTTGTATTCTGGTTATACCCCTGAGCCTTGGAACTGACATAAGCAGTAATAAGTCCGACTTTTCTACCAACATATCCACACAAACAGACACACTACTTAAGGCATTTTTAACTGTCAGAAAACTTTTTATTCTTATTTACAAAATAGAGAAGTGCTTGGTTTAACTGATTTTAAAAGATGTACTTGAGGGGGGCTGCTGTGAAGAGTGGTCCCTTCCTTTATTTGTGATACTGGATGCTGTATTGTGTGCCCTGAAATGTATTTTTGTACTAATAGACAATTTATTATGGCACATCAGTACTATTTTTCTTTTGATATGGTAACACTGCTTCAAGTTTATTTTCCTGTGTGGCTGACATTCTTTTTATTTATTTTGGTTTTACTTTGATTTGTTTTTTTTCCTTTGCAACACATTTCTAAGTATACCACTGTATTACTAAATAAATTCCTTTATAAAGTAAATTTTTTGGGATTCAAGTGTTGTTGCTCCAGGTTTTCAGATGTTTTCAATGTTTCTGCAATACAGCTTAAAGAATTGTTCTGTCTGTTTTTTGGTTAAATCATTCTCTAATTTCTCATATTTTCTAAATAGAAGTATTGACAGCTGAACAGTTGAATTATTCTCCAAACTCAAGTATTTGGAAAGTATTTTGTGTTTTAAATAACGTTCTAAATTATTAAAACTGCTCAACAACCTTCTCAGTTATACTAAACAGTGAAAGGGGGGAAAATAACATTTAGTACTCTTGCTTGATTTTTGCACTTTATCCCATTCTTCAACAGATTCGAATAAAAAGCTCCTGGACCGCTGTCTTTAAGCTTGTTTTCACACCTTTAAGTCTACTAGACTCTGTACGATTGAGGGTAGGAATATTCATAAACAAGCCTGACCTTCAAATCAAATGAACTAGGATGTAATCAAGAAGAGCTCATGTGGATGCAGCCTACACATTCTGTGGGCTTTAATCAGGGCTTTAGGGGTTTAACATGCCATAAGGTGAACCAGGTCGCTACTAGGGCTGCAACGATTAGTCGTCGTTGTCGACAATAAAAATAGTCATTTACCCGTCAACTATTGTCTGCAAAAAAAAAAAAAGAGTGAGATGTCATTTTCCTCCATATCTTTGCTGAGAGTTGCACATGCGCATTATTGTCCGCCAATGGAAAAATATGGCAGCCGACCATGGAACAAAAAGGTGGCAGAGGACGTCAAAAGTCTGGGATAACTTCACATTAAACTTACAAATTAAATTAAATACATGTGAGATTTGTAACGTGGATCTTGCGTACCACGGAAGTACCTCTGCAATGCTCAAACATTTGAAGAGGAGGCACGTCGGATTTACATAACCTCATGCAAGATTTAAAAGCTTAAAATTTAAATAAGAGCATTTAAAAATTACGAGATACATAATCCGATTAGTCGACTAGTCGTTTTAATAGTCGATGACTAATCGACTATCAGAATAGTCATTAGTTGCAGCCCTAGTCGCTACATAATGGAACAGGTTTTCCTCAAGGGCTGCTGTAATTGCCCACATTAACTACTCCCTGTCCCTGCTGCTAAGGAGCACCTCCATGGCATGATGCTGCCACCACCATGCTTCACTTTGGAAATGTGGGAGCTCGGAGTTGTCCTTTTCTAGTTCAGTTTTTGACTGGTCAAGTAAATCACAAACTGTTCACTCTTGCTTTGAGCCATTTAAAATAATGTTAATTTCCAAGTAGTTTATTGTTCACCTAAGGCTATGTCCACATGGCACCAAAGCCGGTTCAGGTGTGAACCCAATCTATACCTCAGCAGAGTTTTATCATGAAGGTGAGATGCTCTCACCTCATGGTGTGATCTTTGAGTGCAGTTTGCTACTATCTGGTGCAGGATTCATTTAGGACTGTTAAAAGAAACTAGGATTAGCACAATTCAGAAAGCTAAGATAAACTGGTTGAATTCTTAAGTGAAAGATGGTTTTTATTATATTTTCTATTATTTCTAATAGTTCAAAGGAAAAAATTTGATCCACTCTAAATGACAGTTTACACAGCGATATGCATCCAGTTCACTTTCTTAATACTGACTTTCCCCCATCATTTCAATAAGAGACATGATTCTCTACCTTTATAGTTAAATATGAATTATCTTGTAACACTATGCAAAGCACATAACATTATAGACTGAGTGACTTCTAAGTAGTATTGGGGTATGCAAATATCTAATGACTGGTGTAACGTGCTCAAAGCTTGAAACGACCAATAGCTCCATGATATAAAACGGGTGCCCAGCTCCGGTCCTCAAGGGCCACAATCCTGTATGTTTTTTATGTTTTCCTGCTCAAAAACCAACTGACTCAAATTGATGAGTCATTGTGCATAACTTAATAGGCTGTTGGATCTATTTCATTTGAGTCAGGTGTGTTGAAGCAGGAAACATTAGAACATCTGCAGGATAGTAGCCCTCAAGGACCGACTTTGAGCACCCCTGATATAGAAGGATTTCTGCTGGAAAAACAGGATGTTTCATTACTCACAGAAGTAAATATTCAACCATTTAACATGTAGGCACAAATCTAATAAGTATACATGTCACATATTTTGAGGGTTTGAAAATGGAAATTTTGGTAAATAAAATTAATGTGTATTGTGTTTAGATGACCTGACACATCAGGATGTTCCTCTTGTGGACCAGTAAAATAGAAAAAAAAAATCTACTAACAAAGACTGTTATGAAAATGGCCTAAAGAAGAGACATCTTAATTTTAATCAACTGGCTGGACATGGAAGAGATGTATCATGGAAACACGTACACTTTGCAAATTTAACAATCACTGTTTAATGAGATTGTAAAACCCTTCACAAAATATGTAAGGTTATAAATAATTGTACTTTGAGCTGAGTTAAGCTGTGATGCCCCTATGTTCCTGAGTTTTGTTAGAATATGCAAATCAATAAAATGCAAGTAATTAAGCTTCCATTTTATATATATATATAAATGCAAATATATAACCACTGAACAGAAGCTAATACTTCACTGCAATGCATCTGGCTTTCCAAAATCAGCTGCAACCCAAAAACTTATTTGCTAAAATCTGTGTGTTGTTCATTTTCATGTGATTAGGAAAAAGTTACATTTGTTCTCTGACATTTAAAATAATAAAAAAAATTATTTTGGTATTTTGAAAGCAGCGACTAGTCAACAAAAGTCTGGCAGGTCCTTTCAATTAAGACGAAGTTGCTGTTCAGGGTGCTATTGTAAAAAAAAAACAGCTTGACATAGCACTGTATGTCCAGTTAAATCCACCACAGATTATTCATTAAGGTGCATAAGTCAGTATCTAGATAATGCACATCTGTGAAACATCTGACCAACACAAGCCAGAGGAAGTTAGAAACTAAACTATGGCAGATTTATGACATTTACAAAACTGCAGGTGAACACAATTGTTTTAAAAAAGTCCCTTCAAACGAGATATGATGTGCCAAAATGTGATTAGTTGACTGATAAAGTCCATGTAAGAGCTGTTAAATCTTCATTAGAAGAAATACAAGAAAAACTAGTTTCACCCTCACAACTTTAGTTTCTGTGTTAGAGTTTGATTTCCCTTGAAGCAATTGCTCTGTAGATCTCCTCCGTCATTGGTATATAAGTCTTTTTCTCAAGATCCAGGAAGTACAGTGGATCTTTGATGAGAGCAGGGTTGAATCCCTCCTCCACCAGCCTCACTTTCTTCATTTTGAATGTTCCCGTCATCTCCAGACAGGGCTAAAAAAAAAACAACAGTTTGATCACATTAGCAGCAAGGAATCGTAAATCCACAAGTAGGCTGTGTGTCTGATACAGAGGTCTGTGTTTACATCCATTCGGTCACAGCAGATTCGCCAGTTAGAGCTACAGCAGTCTCCATTATCATCATGCCGAGATGAACAAGATAACCCCAATCAGCTGCATTTAGTCAGGACAACTGTTAAAATTAGTCTTAGTATCATAATATTATGGGATTATCAATTCCCATAACATTGACAGTATACTGATAGTATAGCAAAAGAGCTAGATAAGCAGCTGCATTATGAAGCATAATCACCAACCTGGAAAAGGCAAATGTGCAAGAGACAACTTTTTTCCCATGTTCAAGTTAATTTTCTTAATTCGTGGCATGTTTTGGTTTATTTTGAAATATTGACAAGATGCCTATTTTGTCATGTATGTTTTATTTAGTTATGTTCTGGTGGGCCAGAGAAGATAAAAACAAAAAAAACAAACATAAAATCCACAGTGCCTGCAGGACACTGGATAAACCCTCAGTGCTAGCTGTTGAACTAAACAGTCCTGACAAATAAAGTGCTATTCACTCATGCCTATATAAGAAAAAACCTCTCTATAAATGCTCAAAACCAGCAGATGGAGGTGTGTTTACAGCTGTGCTTAAAGCAGCAAGTAGGAATATAAATAATGAAAAGAAAAAAACAGAACAGAAGTGGGGACAATGTGAATGTGTGGAAAGCAGTTGGACAAGAAGGCTGTTAATGGTACACTTTACACACGATCGGTACACATGGTAAAACAATGCTGACAAGTTTATAAGGATCTCTAAATATTTACAAATCATGTTTTGACAGGGGCTCATGTCTTTTTAAAAGGATCTAGGCTTTGTTTAGTGTTTTCTGTAAAACTGGGTTTATTCTGTGTGTCCTGCAGTGCTTTCTTGCCCAATTGTCCAACTTCCAATATGATTCTTATTTTGTCCACAGGACTCTCTCAGCTGAGTTGCGCCTGCAGTCTAAGGTACAGCACTCAGCCTCAGCAACATTTATCATACAGACAGCACAGCTACTGTCTGCTTGCTGCCTCAGTCCTCAGTAATTCCTAAAAGGTGAAGCACATTAAAGCGCTCCTTAAATCAGTGCTCTGACTTTCTGTGTGTCAAAGGACAGAGTTTAAAATCTAGATGCTTGTCAATAAAACACATCAGTGATTTACTTTAGATTGCATCCAGACCCTTCAGCTGACAGCCAGGACAGGCTTACACTATGTTCTCAGGATTAAGAGTAAAGGTGAAGGAGCTTTTCTCTCAGCTCATTTAAATCAGAGCCCAGAGTCTCTGGTATGCTGCAACTTTACAATTATTTAAAACATACAACAATCCACCTTAGATGCTTTAAAATTTCACTTAAAAAGACAATATATAAGATATTCTTGTTTAATTCTTCACTATAAACTCTGGAAGCGGCATGGAGCTACATTAATAAGTCTTTACTCTGAGGAGCAAGTCTGACAAGTGTACGTATGCAGCAAAATTCTATTTTCACCTGAACTCGGACGAATCTGGGTCTTGCGTAGGCCGGGAGGAAGCTGACAACCTGCTTGTATGTGTCTAAGCAGTCAAAGTCTTCCCCATCTTTCAAAGTGACAGCCGCCATGCCGATCCGCCCCTCATGACCTGGTCAGGATGATTCCAAACAGACAGAAATATTTATGTAAAGAGGCCCATACACAGTTTATGGTAACAGTCCTCTTTTCATGCAGCCAGATCTATGAAATATTTGCACAAGACTCTGTAAAGTGGCCATCTTTTACCTTCAACTTTAACACCATAAACGTTTGCTTCTAAGATACAATGAGCCATCGTGAGAATGTCTGCGACCTCAGACGTGGCGACGTTCTCTCCTTTCCATCTGTAACAAAGAGCAAGCACACAATATAAACACAAGACGAGCTTCAAAGTTGGATAAGTTTATCAATCTATATTAGCCCTAAACACAAAACATCCCAGCTTGCCTGAATGTGTCACCGACTCGATCCTGAAAGTACACAAATTTTTCGTGGTCAAACCGAAGCAGATCACCGGTGTTGAAGTACAGGTCGCCTTTTTTAAAAACATCACGAAGCCTTTTCTTCTCAGTCTGTTGCTTGTTGCCAGCGTACCCAATAAAGGGAGACCTGTGAGTTATTTTTCCAACCAAGAGCCCCGTCTCACCTGGACAAGACAAGAAAATCCCAAAGAATTAACTTCCCTGCAACAGATGTTCAGCATCTTGTCTATGGAAATGACTTTCCCTATAAAATGTGTTTTTTGTTGTTGTCAACTCACCAATGGCTGCTTCGATGCACAGACCCTCAGAGTTTCTGACAGGTTCTTCTTTCTCAATGTCAAACTTAATCAATGTGTATGGGAAGAAAAACTGGGAAGGACAAATAAAACACTGATCAGATAATTTTTAATGACTGCTGAGTTTCACTTTGGAAGCAGATCTGTGAGGATATAAAGATGCTCTCTCAGATTCTGCATGAAAATCAAGTTTGATGAGGCAAAGCAGAGTTGACATGAAAGGTGCTGCAAAGTGGGCGGAGCTAAACTGGACTTATTTCTCATTTTGTAGTTAATCTTGCATCAGTCTGAAATACAAGTAGATAACATTAACCTTCCCAAAGCATCTAAATGCAACAGATACACACAATATGTTGTTTTTGTTTGTTTGTATTTCCCAATCCAGTGGTTATTTTTCAAATTGGTCAGCTATTTTCTTGAAGAGTGTATCAGCCCCATTATCTACTCAGCTGTGATCAGCAAACAAAGGTGACAGGGCTTTTGCAACAGTGGCTCATACTGTCTGAAACTCCCTTTCTCTTGATCTGTGGACTCAGATCTAGAGGAATAAAACAAAATTGCTTTTGTCTAAACTTATTTTTTTCCATCATGTGTTTCTCATGTTTGTTTTGTTTTAATGTGAAGCACCTTGTAATTATTTATCTTAAAAAGTGCTATAGAATAAAAGGTTTACTTACATAAAATATATTACACCATTTAGTATTTATTTTAATACTTCAAAATTGGTCTAAATTACAACCAAACATTTTCCTGCATTTACAGTCTAAAATAGGCTCTAATATCAGTGCATATCAGCCAGTATACAGTTGTTTCCTTTCTAGGAGCCTGACTTTCTTGTGTTCTTTCCTAAGTGGTCTTGAGCAGTGGTTTCTCAGGCTGTTTGGAGGTCTTTAAAACTCTTTCCTTGGACTTTGACAGTTTTTTTTTATTTATTTAATTTATTTTCAGCCAAGTCCTTGTTTCTTGCTAGTTTCAGACTTCACACTGATGCACGAATCATCTGTGAGAGCTTTGGAAAAGACCACTTTCAAATTGTATCTGTTAACAAAAAAAACACAATGTAATTTCTTTAGATGCATCTGTGATAAATGCCAGCAATGTTTTATCACACCTATAAAACAATATTTTTACACTAACAAGGTGATTCCAAAAGAGTTATTAGTCAAAAATCTGGCATATCTCAGCAGTGTCCTTAAAAAATATGGGGAAACTGGACAAGTGAAAGAAAAATAAGAAGTGTCATGTCTGAAAATACTCTCCTCAGCAGAGAAACCGCATCTGCAGGTGGTGTCCCCAAGAAAAAAAAAAATCCAACAAAGACCTGACAGAGATGCATCTGGAGCTCTGATCCGATCAATTTACTGATCGCTGAACAGTAGGCAAGTTTTTCCACAAGTTCAACATTTTTACTCGTGTACATAATTTTTCCAAGGCATCATACCCTACATGTTTGAAGTAACAGGTCTAAATACTTTAATACCCATAATCCTCAGCCAGGGATATCTCAAAGAGAAATGT
>JBAMHW010000010.1:20725451-20743490 GCA_037177495.1 Rhadinocentrus ornatus | reverse complement strand
AAAATATGGGGAAACTGGACAAGTGAAAGAAAAATAAGAAGTGTCATGTCTGAAAATACTCTCCTCAGCAGAGAAACAGCATCTGCAGGTGGTGTCCCCAAGAAAAAAAAAAAATCCAACAAAGACCTGACAGAGATGCATCTGGAGCTCTGATCGGATCAATTTACTGTTCGCTGAACAGTAGGCAAGTTTTTCCACAAGTTCTACATTTTTACTCGTGTACTTAATTTTTCAAAGGCATCATATCCTACATGTTTGAAGTAACAGGTCTAAATACTTTAATACCCATAATCCTCAGCCAGGGATATCTCAAAGAGAAATGTAGTTTTCAGTCAACGAAGCAGCATATTTAAAATACTTAAATATTCTCCATAAAGATAAACTACAGTGGTACAAACATTAAACAGGAAATTATTTAACCTGAAGATGATTAAATGTGATCATCAGCACATGAATAGTTACTGAGATATTTCATTCAGAAACAAAGTTCTGTCTATAAACATATCTGCTTATGAATGTACAAAATCTATAGGTGAAGAACAACAGAATGTTTCCTATGCCTGTACGAGCAGGGAAGGCTAAATCACATCGAATCTGACTGCATTCATGTGCATTTTTAGTCCTCCACATACATTATATGTTATCTGGATCAAACCTCTGCAACATTGGCCATTAACATCAGATAAGAGCAGATTCTTTTCCAGACTTGGATCGGAGTCTCTGGAGTTGCATGCTCGCACCACTAAAAACACCAGAAATGTTTCCTGATCCTACCCTGTGTACAAAGTTGACTCTTCCCACTGCACCGATCTTGGATGTGTAATTAATGAAGCCAATGTTTCCTTCAGTGGCAGCATACAGCTCTCTGACTTTAATGTCCCCAAAGCGATTCAGAAATTCGGACCAAATGTCAGTTCGGACTCCATTGCCAATGGCGATTCTCACTTTGTGATTCTTCTCATTTTCTTCCTGCAAAAAAATAACGATTGAAATGGGAGACGTGCACAAACATCTGCAGTCAGAATGATGCAGCAGCAACTTGATCTGGACTCCTTTACCTTGGGTGTGTTGCAGAGATAGCGCAGTGTTTCACCAATGTACTGCATCACCGTCACATTATACTTCCTGCAGTCTTCCCAAAACTGAGAGGCAGAAAACTTTCTCCTTAAAACTACAGTCATACCTGCAATTGACAACAAATCATACAATCTTTATCTCACTCAGCCACAGAGCTTTTGTTTATTCTGCACTAGTGACAATTAAAAGGATCATTACCTCTCTCGATGGCTCCGGTCATCCCAATCAGGAAGCCTGCGCTGTGATAGAGCGGCAGATTGATGTAGAAAATGTCCTCTGCTGTGACTCCACATGCTGCCTGGACAAAGGAGGCGGCCCACACTCTCTCATGGGTCACAACAGCTGCTTTAGGCAAACCTTCAATGGTCAGAAGATGATAAATCATTAAGTACTCTACTTGGAGCCTCAAAACCCAATCCACTTCTTTAATGTGCACGTACCAACATGCACATTTTCAAAGCTTAACCACTCTATATTTCTGTAACAAAAGCAAATAAAATCATGCTCTGACATTTTAACTCATTGCTCAGGTTTAACAGCCTGTAAATTCAGTTTTTATTCACGCTCACACGGTCATGTTTCCATATAGGCAGCTGTTTTATACACTCAGTAAGCACTACCTGCTCAATACCAAACTGCAAGCGGACAAAGTTAGCGACTAGCTGGTGACCATAACGGAGCATTTAGCAGCAAAAGAGCCAGAGATTTTCAGGGGAATTAATGCCACTGACCAGAAACTGAAAACAAGCACCATCTCTGCCAATGCCAGCTGGATGTGTCCCATCAAATGACAAAAAATCTAATTAAACATTATTACTCAGTACCACAAGGAGCTGCAGCCATTAGTTTGTCAGCTTTAAAGACAGATGAGAGATCCACAGATTCTTGTTGAATAAGTGGTATTTAATATAAGCCACAATGAGAAAGGGAATCACACAATGATTGATGTGCTATTGTCAGAGTGCAAGTCCCCCTAACCTGTTAGTTCAATCATGATAGCAATATCAAACTAACACGAGAATGTCTTAACACACCTCACACAACTGAGTCCAGCTGCACTGTGTCTGAGAATAAGTATTTAAGAAATTAATCAACATTATTAATCATATGAATAATCACAAACATGTACAAACATTTGGAGATGGTACAGAGTTGAGTCTAACACCCAAAAAACATCTTTAAAATTGTTGATTTATCTTTTTTTACATCCAACCAACTTTTATATTAAAATGATCAAGGAGGAGATTTTGTTGTGAATTTGGTCTTTTCACAAGAAAACAGCTTCCTTATTTGAATAAAGGGATAATGCAGCCTGCTGCTGCATCTCTGACGTGTGTGTGTGTGTGTGTGTGTGTGTGTGTGTGTGTGTGTGTGCCACTACCACTTTATCAGTGCCATCTATGTTGAAACAAATTTCATGCAAATCTGCTTTTTGTTGTGAATATGTGACTTAAGTGATAACTTCAAGTAGGCTCTCATGAATGTGAGGGACTTAATCTGAAACTAAAGTCTTTTTGTAAAATATTTTCTCTGCTGACCTTTTAAAGTCCCAATTTCAATCTGAAAAGTTCAACATATTAAATATTTGAGTGAGTGTTTTATGCAAGACGCACTGATTTATGGGTAAAAATGTGCTAAGATATTCTGCAATGTGCCAACAAAGGAAGGACAAAAGAAAAACTAAACATAATGTTAAAAAGTTTTTAAAAAAAAAAGAAAAATTGTTTTTAAACTGGAAAAATCACTTTTTTAAAAGGTCTGACTAAAGAAATAAATTTGCTAGAATATTAACTCTGCATTTTGGTTAAATGTTAATATAAATTCAACTTTTGTTTGTTTACATAAAAACTCAAGGGTAGCGCATCTTTCATCAGAGTTCCTGCTGCTACTTAATCAGCTATTAAAGCCCAATGTTAGCCAACTTGGAGACATCACTTCGCTTATTAAAAACCTCTGGGAAAAATAACTCATGAGCAAAGAAATAGTTCCCAGCTAAGTGTAATACTGGGTGTAATTTGCTGGCGTACCTGTGGTGCCAGATGTGTAGATGTAGAGAGCAGTACTCCTGATGTGGATGTTGGCCCGAAGCTCCCGGGACAGCGGCTCATCTGAGGCCTGAGAGATCTTATCAGACAAAACGGTGATACCTTCTGCGTTACAGCTACCTGACAGGAGGTACACAAGGATACCCTGCTCCCTCAGCGTTGGTAGAATCTCTTCTATGGCCTCCTGCAGCTCTGCAAATACGGAAAAGCATTCAGTCTAACACACAGTGTCAGAGTACTAGGTTGGGTAATGTTGCACATGCTTGCTGGTTTCATGTTGCCAGAGCACAGTGGGAGATTGGCACGTGGTGTGCGGGAATTTCAACTGAAATGTATGCATTTCCAGGTAGAGACACTTAAACTAGAAACATACAATATGTCCAAGCTAGAGTGTTACTTAAAGTGAACTTCTTGTAGCTGAATGGGGAGGTCCATGTCTGAAGACATTTGCTAAAAGTGGTAAAAAGACACGCATTCCTTGATCCTGCATTCAAATCTACTGATATGTTTGAAGTATCTTTATATCTTTACAACTAGAGTGTGGTTTATTAGTTAGGCCGGAAGAAACAAAATAGAGGAGAAATAACATATTTAGAAACATTTAAGAGCAGCCAGTTTTTCCATAAAGTCACTTCTGACAAGTCATTTTAAGTGTTTTACATTGTTTATATGTGTAAGTGATGCTAAGTGATACCACAGTGTGCTCATATTGAGTCTTTAGTCTCTTCATGCTCCTATAAAATCTCTTTTAATCAGAGCAACAGACATGCAACTTTAGCAGTTCTTATCTTAGTGATATTGCTCCATGCCTCCAGGGCAGATTAAATCAATAGCAGCCTTTGAGCAGAGGTTTAGGTTTGTTAATGATTGATGAGCGTTAAGCTGTTAGGAAGCTCAGCAGTCCTGTGTAGACATTATAGGTCTTTGAACCTGCAGGCAGCAAGTAAATGCTGTGGCAGGTGATGACGGTAACTATTTTTATGCTCTTGGTACTTTAATCTGCAGCCGCTGAGGCTCATCAACCAGTCACACAAAGAGGGGAAATACCCCTTAAACTCTGTCCAGTTTTGCCTTTTCTTCTAAGATAGAGAAGGCTGCGTCCTGGTTGGAGCATCCTATTTTAAACCACTGAGACATCAGAGTGAAAAGAAGTTTCATGCCCTCAATCAAAAGCAAATTGTTTCTACTTCATATGGTAAAAAAAGAAGCATGCTGGTTTAATTGGTAACACCAGATTTCTAAGATTGTTAAATTATTCATAACCACCCCTCAAGAAGTAGAGTTAATTGAGTTAAAATGGTGCACCTGTTGCAGTAAGACTGTGGTCATGTGAATAAAATCTCAGTCTGCAATACTAGCACTATTAAGGATCAACACGGCATTTTTACTAATCTTGAAGTTCTAGCTTTTCAACCTGTCCAGGTCTCTGCAGTAACATGATGTTCTGAGCTTAGCTAATTTTTCTCTGTCAATAGAAAATATCAACATTAATCACCTGCAAGGTAAATAAATCCGCTGTTAAAAAGTAACAGAACACAACTTCGTGTGGACAGACATTGCATGTGTCTGAAAACTATTAGAAGTTCTCAACTACAATTCAATTAAAATACAAAGTACTGGCTAAATGTACTATTTTGCCCCCATCACACATACAGTACATTACCAGCCAACTGCTAATTGAATCCAATATTACTGTCATACAAAAATCCTTTTAATACTGCAGCAACCTGCCGTGCAGCTTTGTAAATAAGTTAAAACTGTTGAAACTTCAGCTTTGGGTCTGGGCCCTCCACGGTCACATGATCAATGAGGGGTTTACAAGTAATTTAAAAAAAAAGAAGAGGTAAGAAAAGCTAAAATATTTAATCTCCTTTGATTAATTTAAGACATTAAGAGAGTGTGTTTATTTATGACTTACAGCTCTGATGTCTAAAATGTGACAAAGGCTGTTCCTTTGAAACTGGGTTTTTTAGGGGTCCACAGACTCAAAAATTGGTGGCTGCTGTTCTCTTACCAAATCCATGTTTTTCATAATCTTACCACGTGTGTTTAATCTTAATCCTAAAGTTAGTAGAAAATGCTTGTTACTGGCGAAAAAAGTGCATTTAATTCCGCCTGAAATACTCGATTCCCACATGTTGCACAGCTGAAGTACTAAAAACAAAGAGTGGCTGACTGAAACTTTTCAGCCATGTGAACTACAAGCAAGTTAATAAGACAGTGGTGGGGTGGGGGAGCCTCCCACCCTGACAGATCCAGCATGACCCTGTACAGTGTCTGACCTGGAGACGTGATGATCACTTTGGCTCCGCAGCAGGAGAAACAATGCAGCAGAGATTTGGATCTAATGTTAAAGTTAAGCAGGGCCACCGGGCAACCCAGCTTGGCCAAACCCAGCCATGTCCACATGAAACTGGGCTCGTTGGAAAGAAACAGGGCGACAGTGTCCCCCTCCTTAAGCCGGGCTTCAGCCTGCAGGGCTCTGGCCACCTTGTTGCTCTGTTTGTCCACTTCCCCATAAGAATACGCGCGACCCTCAAAGTGCACGAAGATCTTAGCGGGGTGTCTATTTGCCGCATCCAAGAAGCAGTCCAAGATGCTGTAAAACTGTTTGTTTTTCCTGTACTTCAGCAGCCGGAAGCCGAGTTTTAGGCTCCTCAGAATGTACGCGCAGTCCTCGCTGAAGTAAGGATGAAAAGTCCTGATGTATGAAAACAGCAGAACAGCCAGTCCGGCTAAAACTGTAAACCACACGTACATTTTGCAGAGAGGGGCACAGCAGTCAAAAGAGGTGGAAATGATGGAGTTTCTTGTTAATATTTGTGACAAAGTTCACTCTGTCGGATCGGGGGCGGCGCTCAGCTCTGACGGCTGACCCCTCCTTCATTCCGGAGAATGTGCTCCAGTTGCCAGATTGGATGTTTCCTGCACTGATTACTAAAGCAAGTCTATTAGTATTTGTGGTTCACTCCTGTTAGGTCATTGTCTTGGCACTGACAACAAACTGTTTGTGTCAAGCAGCCAGTCTAGCGTTCAAATAGGCGCTTTTTCTGATCATAGGCCGCGACAATGAGCTGCAGTTTAAACTGCGTATCTCTTCTAAACGCAAGCGAGGATAAAATTACTTAAACCACTCTTGTAAAGTGGAACTTTAAAAAGAGCCAAACAATATCCAAGAAGTCCGCAAATGGCACCCAAATAAAAAAAATGCGCAATGTGAGCGGCGGTGGTGGGTGTGCGCCCCCCTTAGCTCAGCTGTATTTGTCTGCTGATTTATGGGGAGGAGCGCAGCTCCAGTTATACAAGCTTCAACTGTGCTCAGAAATAACACCAAGACTGCTTGCACGTGCAGAACAGTACACACTGTTCAGTTTTTATGTGATGGGCAAACGTTCTGGACACTGCTTTATAATCCCAAAACAAACACGTGTGAAGAGAAAGAAAAATTACAGAAAGAGGAAACGTGTTTTAAAATGTTAGATTCCTCTTTTTTTCATTTCCTTTTCCTTTTTCTTATATTTATTTTAAGTTGTGAAAATGTCAACATTATCAGGATCACTAATTCAGTTTCCCTGACAAAAACCATTTGAATGTTAAATAGCCTAAATAAATAAATTAAACGTATCTATTCTTCCACTTTTCTATTCTATCGTCCAAAATCTACAAATTCAAACTATTTCAAACTGAAAGAAGTGGCTGATGGAAGCTGGAGAGTTTGTGCTTTATGTTATCTAATTACAACCACTTTAATGAAACAGTTTAATGTTCAGCTACTTATGCTTACAAATGTATAAACATATATTGATTGGGTGGTTCTGTACATCTCAATGCTATAATCATTAAACCACTTGTGGCCTTCTGAAGGGGACAAACAACTGATCTCTTTATACATCAAAGCACCTCATCTTGTAGGCCAATGATAAAATGATTATTTGGATCAGCTGCAAACAAAGATTTGCTGTTTACTTTTCAGAAACCAGACAAATGGATTGTATTAGTTAGAAAAACCCGCTAAATATATATTTTCTTTAAATCATTCAGCCCTGGAGAGAACAAACAAAATGTTTAATCACACAAAGAAAGATGGTATGGCAACTCTGACACACAGACTTCAATACCACAAGAAGCCACTGTTTGAGTAGGAAATGCATCAATATGTTTCCTCAACTGGAAAACCTTGATGAATGAAACTATTACCACACTCAGTAAGTTTCCAATGGGGCAAAAAATAAAAAATAAATAAATAAAATAAAAATAACAAATAAAAAAATTGAATGATTTTGTATGAAATCACAGCTGAAATGCACAGATGAAAGTAAAGAAAAATTACCTAGAATATACATGGAAGGTGGACAATGTTTTGCTGTGTTAACAAGCTGATTTTCCCTTTGGATTTCAAGTGCTGAATTAGATTTTCTTTCTTTCTTTCTTTTTCTTGAATCAGCCCATAAAATCTTAAATATTCTATGCCAATCCATACTAAAATAAACAAAAGATAATAATAAAGCAAAAATACAACCCAGTTCCAAAAAAGTTGGGACACTGTGTAAAGAGTAGGTATAAACAGAATTCAATTATTTGCAAATCTCATCAACCCATATTTAATCCCTAATATAATAAAAACAACACATCAGATGTTGAAACTGAGACATTTTATCATTTCATGAAAAATATTTGCTCTTCTTGAATTTGGTGGCAGCAGCACATCTCAAAAAAGTTGGAGCAGGACGTACAAAAAGCTGGCAAAGAAATTGGCACAAATCAAAAACAAGTGGACGAGCATTTGACAACTAATTAGGTTAATCATTAGGAACAGGTCAGTAACTGAACACTGACATGAGATTCAGAGAGGCACATGTAAAGGTGGGTAGAATTTCACCAGTTTGAGATAAACTGCATCTAAAAGTTGTAGAACATTTTCAGAAAATATTTTTCATCATGACATTGCAATGACTTTCAGGATCCCACAATCCACAGTGGACAATATAAATAACATATTTAGAGAAACAGAAGGAATCTCTGTGTTCAAGAGAAAAGGCCGACGTTTAAAACTGGATGCTTGTGATCTTCAGGCCCTCGTGGCCCTGAATTAAAAACAGGTATGATTCTCTGCCAGAAATAACAGTATGGGCTTGGGAACACTTCCAGAAATCCCTCCGTGAACACAGAACAATGTGAAATCCACAAATGCAGCGTAAAGCTCTATCAATCAAAGAAGAAACTATGTGAACACCTTCTAGAAATGCTATCGTCATCTCTGGGCCTATGCTCTTTTAAAATGGTCTAAGGGAAATGGATAACTGCTCTCCTCCAGTCCCAGATGTTTACAGACCGCTGTTCTAAGAGGAGGGGATCCCACACAACGGTAAACAGCTCCAACTTTTTTGAGATGTGTTCCTGCCATCAAATTCAAAATGAGCTAATATTTTTCTTAAAATGTCTTAGTTTCAACACCTGATATATTATTTATGTTGGAATAAAATACAAGTTTATGAGATTTGTATATCATTACATTCAGTTTTATTTAGATTATACACAATGTACCAACTTTTTTGGAATTGGGGTTGTATTTGGAGATAAATAATCTTTGCTATGAGTTAATTTATTAATTCATAAAAATATATAAATAAATAAATATTCAGCTAGTTTTCACATACCACAGTTCTTACATAAAATGGCCTCACACAGGGTCAAAGTTGTGTCTTTTACAGCAGCCATGTCAAATCTCCTATCTTGACTGAAATTAAGAGTGTCAGTTAAAAGTACGTGTATGAGCATTATTTCAGAATTCCCATTTATTATCTGCATTGATTTTTCTGTTCACGATTTCTGTTAGTTTATATGTAAATGTTACAGAAAATTGTTATTTTAGGCAAATGTGAAAGAAATGTAAATGATGGGCTTGTTTTATTTAACCATGCTATTTTTTTTTTTTACTTTGACCTCTCTGTACTTTACCTTCTACTTCTTTAGTTGCTATCTCCAATCTCAGGTGTAAGATCCTCTGAAAGATGCAGCATGGGAAGATTGTGCCTTCAAAAGACTTGAACAGCGGGATAAACCTGCTCCCCTCAACCACCTTGGTGTCAGAGAGTCTCTACAGCCATTACCCTTATCAACTTCAGTCAAATATATCAGCCAAAGTTTACGACCGGGTCACTGACTTTAGGCGACTTGCAAAGTGTAAATACCACTGAGAAACTGAAGCAAGTTCAATGAGCCCTGAGGTTAAAGTATGAAGTGTTTTTTTTATGCAGGCCACTGGCAAACAGTGGGTCGGTCAGGTTAGTGGTGAATCTGTCACGTGGAGATCCTTGAGGATTTTAAGCAATGCTTGTGCTTAAATCTGGCATGTATATTGCTGCTGTTTGCCGACCTTAATATAGTAGTTCTACATTTTAGCTGAAAAATAATCACATATTTATAACACTTGGTTTAACATGACAGTTTTATATTAAATGCAGAAGGATAACAATTTGAGACAAAAATTCCATTGAATATCCATTAGCTTCCTCAGAAATATACATTGAAGTAAAAAATTTATTTATTTCAAGTTAACCATTTTTGAAAAACTGAAATTTCAGATTGTTTTTATTCAGAGTCAAAACACAAAATTGTTAAGATGTGCAATAAAAACTACCTGCCACTTCAACTCCACTGGCAATGGTTTCCTTAATGGAGTTTCAGCACAATTCTGTCATATTTTCTACTAAAAGAAAAAAAAAAGACATAAATGTGTCCACACTTATTTGAAGCTTCACCTTTAACCCTTTAATGCATACAGTTTGTGAGACTTTTTGCGTCACTTTATGGTAAAAGCTTTGCTCAAAACCCAGTTGTGCACAATCTGATAAGTCGCTTCTGCCCCCTGGTGGATATCTACTACAACAATTTTGACAAATCACAGAAATAAACAGCAAATATACAAAAAGATTTTTGTTAATTATATATTTTTTACATTTTGTTAAAAGGCCGAATAAAGGCTTTTTTTAGGCTTTCCAACACAATCATGAAAGTTGAACACAGGTTGCTGTGGGAGATGTTGATGTAAAGATCAGTAACATTGATGTGAGACATTCTCCTCAAGACAATACAGCAAATAACATACAGACAAGACTAGTAATTAAGATATTATTTCTTTTAAATAACTAAAATAATTAATCCAACAAAATCAAACTCTTATTTTATGACGTCATGGCAACGTTAGTCTATTTTTCTCTGTCCTATAAACAGTCCAGCTGCCATATATATTCACTAGAGAAATAGTTCCCAAACCTTCGGTTAAAAATTACTTGGCAGCCCTGAAAATTTAGCTCAAGTATTTATTCATTTATTAATGTTTCACATTTGATTGCCTTAACAGATACATTTTTAAGATGTTAAATTAAAGATATTAAACTATCACCAGTTTCACTCACAATTTAATTGAATTAAGTTACACATTACAGACTTTTGAAGCAAAAGCAATATGAATATGGATGTGTGTTAAAATGTGCTAAAGATCAGGTTCAGTTATTGATCACATGGCCTTTACGGACATTCACACAAAAGAATGCTGTAGACTTATGACTGAGTGCTCCATCCACGTCAAGGAAAGAGAAAAGTGCAGTGTTGTTGTGTTGGTCTTTTATATTAGATTTGCTGACAGCAGGAAAAATATGCAGTAGAAGCTTTTTGTTTTACACTTAGTCAAATAAATGTGTGTAGTCCTTCCAAAGAATCTGAAAAATAGTGCTGTGGTAGAGACGGAGGTAACCATAAATCACGTTTGGAGATGAGTTTTGCTGTAGTATAATGATGAAAAGCAGTCTGCAGCCTGGTATCAGTGCTGCTTCAGCCAGGGAAGTCTGGAAGAAAACAGCCAGAGGTGCTGTTTTCTTTTACTGTTGAACCCTGAACTTACTCTAAAATATAAAAAAATATCAAGCTCTGTAAATATTTTGATTCCCTGTAGCTGGACCAGGGAATTATTCATAGGATGTGTATAAAAATAGGACTCAGCATTTCAGCCTGCTGTCTTTCTAGAGTCCAACAGGGAGCGACTCCAGTAGTTACCAACTAAATGTAATTAAAGTGTCAAATGTTTCAATTTCTCACTTTTTTTAAGTTAACAATCCATTTAAATACTCATTGGTATATTAAAGGCCCTTGATAAATCAAAGAAGATGATATTTTACATATATAACATTTAAATATATAGTTTTAACAGGGAGATATTTTATATGAAAATATTTTATATTATATATATATATATGTGTGTGTGTGTTTAAACAGTCAGCCGTAATTAAAGCTGCAACCAGTATGACAGGTCATTGTAATATTTATTCAAAGCACGCCACATCTCCTTTGTAAGACACTTGTAATATTTACTTCCTGTATTTAAAATTATATTCAATCTTTTAATCCTTAATGCCTACATTTAATTATAATTGCATAAAAAAAATACAGTAAAATAAGTTAAATAAGATACATATAAAGACTGTAATAAAATAAATACTTTTAAATTTCAAATAAATTTACAGATATTCACATCCAAATGGGAGGTAAAGTTTAGGAATTCAGCTCTTTAATATGTAGCACCACTTTTTTCAAGGTTTAGAGTTGATTTCCGGTGTATCATTTGTACTTGGAAGCTGCTGCTGTGAACCCTCGACATGCAGTAAAAGGAGCTCTCAATGAATGTAAACCAGACCATTCTCAGGCTGGAAAAAAAGAAGAAATCCTTCAGAGATAGTAGGAATGTTAGGAGTGACAAAATTATCAGTTTGGTAGATTCTAAGAGACAGAGGAACCTAAAAAGGTCTGGATATTCATGGAGAACAGAGAGGAATATATTTTTTGTCAATGCTTTGAAGTGAATGTGGGAAAATAATAATAGCAGAAATTCACACGGGTACTAGAAAGGAATACTTTAGGGCAAATCATATAAAAATGAGACAATCTGTTAGTTTCCTAGTGATCAAATAAATAAAATGTTTTAGCTCTTAGGCAAAAGTCTTCATGTTCTTACCTGATGTTCCTTAAAATGAGCTTTAGTTTAATATTAGTCTGGAGTAAGCGAGGCTTTATTTCCTTGTATATAAACAGTGATAATACAACATTCTCCTTGTAGATTACTTTTTCTTTTTTAACCAAGTTTAAAAAAAAAGTTTGCTGTTGAGGTTTTTTCTTAAAACAAGCCAGTTAAACATAAAATTAGATTTATTAAAATGATTTAAAAAAATGTATAAAATGTATTATCTATGCACAGCATAACTTATGAACTTGGTACAAAATACTTGAAAAGATAAAAACACAATCACACTGAAATATTAAGCTCTGCTGGTATCAAACAGAGAAACGGAGTCTAAATAAATCTGGATTCATCCTGTACTTGCTGTTTTTCTGGATAAGCTGCCAGTATATTTCATTCAGGGAATTTCTGTGGCAGATGATACAACTTTAACCAAGCAGAAGTTTCTGTGATGATCTGCGATGTGACGCTTATAAAATGCACAGAACAGTAGAGAAAGTAGTTCTATATATGTTTTATAAGACTAACAAAGAGCTGACCGTGCATTTCTCACTGATGAGTGTATTCTGAGGTCTTTGTTTTGGCTTCACATTTACATTTAGGAAATGAATAAAAGTGCAATGATCAGAATAAAGGCTTTTTTCTTTGTAAAAGCAGGGTGATGAGTGTTATTGCCCTCCAGTTTACTGTAAAGGGCAACACCCAGTAATGATTATATCAGATGTTGCTGTTTACCTTCAGCAACACAGAGCTGTGAAAGACAACCAGCATGTTTATACACTGATGCAAACTCTGCAGAACGAAGCAGTACTTCGATATTTTTTGAGGAAAAAAATAGCTTCCTCATTTTCCATTTTAGGGTTAGAGAGGAAGATCAATATACCTGTCAAACCAACATCAGCAGGCAGAGTTTAGCTTAGCACAGTGGCTGGAAACAGGAGGAAACGGTGAGTCTGATTGTCTCTGCAGGGAGCAAAGTCCATCCCTAACCACCTTTAAAGATCAAAAGCCATGAATGCTTTTTCCAGCGTTATACATTACATTGGCTTTGTGCAGATTCAACTAAAAAGACATGTCTTCAGTCTGACATGTGCTAATAGATAGGAGATTTTAATCACAGCCCTAGTTGATTTCACCTATTTTAGTCTCTGCCAATTCAAGCTAGTTAGCTACGCGCATTAACCTCAATGTCCAAAGTTACTGATCATTTCATGTTGCTCAGTAAAAAGCATACAAGTCCTTTCAAATACACTGCATTTTGTAATGGACTAGAAAGAAATACGTTTTATCATGTAAACATTAAACAATGTGTTAAAGGCACAGTTTGATGACTTAACTAGAATATCAGCTCCAGGCCTCATACCTGCCCTTCTTTTCTCACTTTTGCTGATATAACGGGCTGTCAAAGCCACTATCCTGTTGCCGCTGTCTCAATTCAGAAAACCGAGGCCTGGAACAAGCTCCCTGTTGGTTTTCACATTCAGAACCTGGAGTAGGCTCTCTGTGTGGACGTGTCTTTGAGTGGGTGAAGACCTCGGTGTGAGACGTTTTCTTGGGAATCTCGTTATAAATAGTTAGGTCTGAAGCATCTGGTGTGAGGCCGCCAAACTCTCCTATTTCGTTGGTTGATGCAGCGGACAGTGAAAAAGGTTTCACTGGTTCAACTTTCCTCCCCGAGTCGGACGGTCTGGTGACTTGTGGGCTTATGTCTGAGTCACAGCTAGTAATACTCCAGTCGGTCTGTTTCTCTTCTCTGACAGGAGCCTCCAGGACAAGTAAAGGTTTGCTCCACTGCCATGACTCCAGGTGGCTGATGTCTTTGCTAGAGTCACCTCCCTGCAGGTAAGACGTTGGGCCTTTACTCTTCACAGACGTACTAACAAAATCCACATCAGATCGAGAAGCCGCCTGATAAGAGGCTTTGTAAGGAGGGAGGTTTGGATAAAAAGTTTGGGGGTTCATCCTTTCCTTTACTGAGGCCCCCTGACAGCCCACAGAATCCTGTTGATTCGGAAGTTTAGTCCCAACTTCAGTGACTGTTTTGTGCCCTGAATCAGCAGAAGTCTTTTCCCCATGGGATCTCTCCTCTGGCCTTATATCAGGAACCTCAGATAGCGCCGACAGCTTCTTACTGAAAGCTGTGTTTCTACCTGGCAAGCCGCCATCTGCAGTGGTGGGCACAGCCATCGAACAACCTGCCAAAAAAAAAAACAACACAGATGCACACACATTATTATTTTGGGGAAATAAAATCCATAATAAAGATGGTCTGGACAATAGGACTCACTTGGTAAACCGTAATTCTTTCCAGATTTACTTTTGAAAGGAGTTTCCAGCACTTTAGCCATGGCCACCAGCTTGCTTGCAGCATTCATTATTTTCTTTTCAGCACTGCAGATGACAACAAGATCAATACAATTAGCCCGAGGAGCCACAACTAAGTGAGCAAACAAGCACAGGACAATTACGGTCTCTTACCCTGTAGTCTTCCCCCCATCCTCCAGTAACTCTTGCAGACAGGTCAGATAATAGCGTCGCATCTTTCTGGCAGTGTCCTGCCTCTCCCTCTGCACCTCGATGCGGATCATCTCTGCTGCACGCTCCCTACTTTCCTGAAGATAGCGCAACATGTCTCCTGACAAAAGACACAATCATAATCACTTATTTACCTGGTCAGGGGGAAGGAGGGTAGCAGAGAGAGGACTTATGCTCGGGCATAAGAACCATGAGCAAGGACACAATGTGGAACAAGTTATCACACATGGTGCTAAAATAGTGTTATGTTTGCTTCCATCAGTCCCTGCAGCACCAACACTTACCTCTGATCTTTTCTACAGTCACAAAGTACTGCTGCTTCATCTCCTCCAGGCCTTGCTGAAGATTTTGTTGGCGATCTAAATTTCTAATAGTGTAAAGGGGATAAGAAAAGATAAAAAATAAAATTAATAATAATAATAATAATAATAGCAATTACAACAGAAATACTCTAATATTGTATCTTTCTTTTGCTTTCAAAAGCTAAAAATATTGAGAAAACACTTTAAAAAAAACCTTGATTGAAGTATTGCAGCAAGCATACGATAAAGGTCCAGCAACAACTACTGATCCAAACATTGAAAAGTGGTCCAGCTTCATGCGTTGATTTAACTCGAAATGCAATGTCATGCGAAAACATGACAAGAACTATGTTTCATGTTTCATTTCTAAACATTAAATTAATTTGTAAAACATAAATGGCTAAAAATAAATAAGGCTGTCAAAATACACTCGTTCATAGTATCTAATTTATATAATTAATTGCGTTAATTTTTAATGCATGCGCAGCATCCGTCATTTATGACAGCGAGACATGGAGGAGTCTAGAGGCAGCATGGAACAAGGTGACTGGCATAACACCGGTGGGGGATGAGGATGTTTTAACATCCACGCTTTTCCTGGTGAGGGTTTAACACCTGCACTTTTCTCCAATTTAAAAAACTTTTTACGTAGTTTTGCACAAACGTAAGTGTTCTGGTCCTCTCCTCTTCCCCCCTCCCTTTCCTCCTCCTTCCTCTCTTGCTGTGAATCATGACGGCTGTCAGTGATCAGCTGGTCGGCTTTCCTCTTTTGTTGCACTTGTTTATCGTTCAGCTGAGGAGGGAGCTAGCAGTTCATAGTTCACGCATCAGCACATTTTTACCCAAAAGTATTGTTCTTGGACGCAGCAAAAGTAGTAACATTTATCAGCCTCATGTCAGTCAGATCCATGTCATGTGGAGCAAAAGAATGAATCATGGTGACCAGAGCAGCCTATTTCAGTTTGATGTTGTTTGCCTTTATTTCTTAGAACTTTTCAATATTAATGAGATTTGCAAGGTCTTGTTTTTATGTAAAATTGAAGTGATTATTACAACTAAAGTGATCATCTCATGTTAAAAAGTGAAAAAACCTAAGTGAGCTTTGTCTTGCTCTTTCTGTTGACAGTAAAAATGGGATTACTTCAGGCATAGAATGGTAATTAATCATGAATAATTCATTTATAAAAATTTTAATCATTTCACAGCCTTAATAATAATAATAATAATACATACGCTGAGGATTCTTTGGCTCGCCTCACTTCCTCTAACTGCTGCAGCTGTTCCTCCTCAGCCTTTCGTAGGCTGCTTTCATGCTCATCTACAATTCAAAGTATATATAGTAAGTATATATATATATATATATATATATATATATATATATATATTCAAAGTTTATCCAATTAACACAGATGCAGAGTCAGCTGAGTCGGACTTGTTGAAGACTTTTTAGAGAAATGTTTAAATGCAACAAATAAACCTTTCAGGTGTTGCATGGCTGTTTTGTGCTCTCGAACGCTGTGCTGAAGTTGACGACAGGCTTTCTCTAAATGTCTTTGGAGCTCCTGGTTCTTCTTCTGCAGCTTACTTACAGTCTCACTGCACTCGTTCCTGCAACGACGCTGCTCCTTCCTCTGGGATAAAGAGCCTAGAAAAAAAAGACATTTCATGTGAACTAAGAATGTACGGTTGTTGTTTCACTGGATGAATAAAGCACCTTATAGAGATTTGAGTTTTTACACTGCATTGAACAGACTTGAGTAAATTGCATACTTTGCATTTTGTTGATTTCTCTCAAATGCTGTTCTTGTGTTTCTTTTAAGACACAGCTCAACTTCTCTTCGCTTACCTGTGGGAGAGTAAAAAAAGTCTTAAAGGGAAAAGCAACTCAAAAAGAAAAAATGACCTAAAGCCAACCTCTCTAAATCACAAATAGGTATAATTGTTTCTCTATAACTCACTTTCTTCCACTTCATCTTGGCCTCTGACACGGCTCTGTTCACCATGTCTTTGCATGAGGTTTGGAGGATGTGAATTATTGTAGCCTCTGACGTAGTTCCACTGGCTCTCCTGCTGTCCTCAGTCCCCTGCTGATCTTTCTTAGTGGCTCCAAGAAGCCGAGTATAAACCTCTGCCAGTCCAGTCTGAAGCTCTGCTAGAAATTCCTCTCTCATCTGCTGTCTCTGGGTCAGCTCCTTCTCTGCATACTGGCATCTCCACTCCTCCTCTTGTGCTCTCACAGCCTGCTGAAGTTTGGCCTCCGTCTGTAGGAGCAGCTCCTTCTTCTGGAGGTCCGCATCCACCCGGACTTGCTGCAGAGCCTGCTCCAGCTTTCTGCGCTGCTCTAGCAGCTTGGTTTGGTACGCTTGTTCGCTGCTGGCCTTAATGATGGAGATTTCCTGTTGTTTGTCTCTGTTCCAAGCTGCTCTGGCTCCAGCCAGCTCAGCTTTCAACAGGGCAGCTTGTTCTCTGGTGGCTTGTTCCAGCTGGCTCTTGAGAGCTGCCACTTCCTCTTCAAGCTCTGCCATCTTTTGAATGCTGTGCTCCTCCAGGGGGTTCTTGTGCTTCTTGTACCATTGCTCTTCTGCCTCCCTTAAGGCCTGGGACACCTGAAACATTTACATTAAGATTCAAATTCATAAAAATAATAATAAAAAAATCATATTAGTGAAATTAAATTAGTTAAGTTTAAAACACTGCCATACCCTTTGTTCTGTGAGCTTTTCTTGTTGCGCTTCCCATTTTCCCTTTTCTGTTTGAAGAGAGGCTTGGTATTCTGGTAATGAAGACAGGTCCTCAATCCAGCGGTTATAAGCCCGGGTTACTGCACCTTCAACCTAGAACACCAAAATTTTTATATGAATCACTACATTTGAAATCTTCAAATAATGGGATGAAAACTATAATTTATTATTCTACCAGCATGAAAGGATAAGGGGGGAAAAAAAGCTACACCCTAAGTGCTGTAATGTTTAAATAGGTAGAAAATCTTTTAAACACATAATAATAATAATAATAATAATAATAATAATAATAATAATAATAATAATAATAATAATAATAATAATAA
>JBAMHW010000010.1:20697431-20725351 GCA_037177495.1 Rhadinocentrus ornatus | reverse complement strand
ATAATAATAATAATAATAATAATAATAATAATAATAATAATAATAATAATAATAATAATAATAATAATAATAAAGCATATTTGCTTTATATTTTTTAGCATTATAAACTCACTGACCTGCTTGGCCAGGTCCTCCAGGTGCTTCTCTTGTACCTCTCGCTGGACTTGTTTTCTGGCTTCCTCCACTGCTTTGCGTCGAACATTGTCAGCTTCCAGTTGCAGCTGCTGTTTCTGGGCACTGAGCCTGGAGTTCAGCTCCTCAGTAGAAATTATTAGACTATTGGCCTCAGTCTCATCTGTTTGACAGATCACCTCAGCAGACTTGCTGTGTCTCTCTTTCTTGGCGTCCTCCAGCTTCAGGACCCAAGTCCTCTCCATCTGCAAACAAGTAGGGGGAAAAAAATCATGAGTATGACATGAGGATAAAGAGTCTTCTTTTTGTGTAGAAGTCAGACCTTTTGCAGTTTCTCCTTCCATTTAGCCTCAGCTGATGCTACATGACAATTCACGTGTTCCTGGATTTCAGTTTCCTTCTCTTTAGACCAAACTGCCTTGAGATGCATTATGGAGGTCTGATGCTGGGCCTCAAGTTCGCCTCTTAGCTTCTCCACAGCGGTACTACTCTCCTCTTTGATCAAGGCATCCTCTTTCTCTCTGATGCATATTCTTTCCTCGAGCAGACTCTTCTCCTTGCAGACAGATAAGTAACATTCCTGCACAGCCAACATCTTATCATTAACTTCCAACAGCTGGTTTCTGTGGAAAAAACATAAATAGTGTAAATAAGCCACAAATGGTTTGGGAGATAAAAATGATTTCCAGCAACATTCACACAAGACTTACTGTAACTGCTGAACCTGCTGCTGATGCTGTGCTGTCAGCTGTTCAACCTGAGTTTCATGTTCCAGCATGAGCTCTGCTCTGACCCGGTTCACCACGTCGTCTCTGTACTGCTGATGAAGCCGCTCAGCTCTCAAAAAACATACAACATACAAATACTTCAATCAAACAACTCAAAATTAAGTGTGGGGAAAAGCTAAATGCAGTCTACAGTCTGTCTTACCTCTCAGCAGCTTCCTGCTTTTCTTGGTCCAGTTCCTGGATCATCTCCCTCATTTTGGTACACAGCTCAGAATTTGCCGACTTAACATTTTCCTCGCTCTTTTTCAGCTCTTTATTAGTCTTTTCTAGTAACTACAAGTTAAAGAATAGAATTAGTTAAAGAATTAGTCTTACACTTTTATCTATTATAAAAAATCAAATATACTGATATGATAGACAACAACCTCCACTTGTTCCTGCAAGCGTTGTTTGTCTTCCCGTAGTGTAATCAGCTCTTTCTGAGGCTCTCCAGTTATGTTTAGAGGTTTTGTCTGGCTCATCTCTTTGACCTGTGGAAAGGCAGTAAAAACTGCTTCTTTTTCTTATCAATGACCCTAGGTTTCACATTTTTTCCCCCATCTGCAAACAGACAGTACTCACCGAGGAGAATAGTTTTGCTTCGTCTAACTCAGTCCTCAGTTCATTCACTTGAGCCTGACAGCGCTGAAGCTCCTCCTGCAGCTGGCTGATCTTCTGCCTTTTCCCTTTCAAACATCCCAGGCAGCGCTGCATCTCTACTCTCAGGAGCTTTAAAGCCTCGTCCTTGGGCAGCTTGGAGTCTGACAGGTGTGCCAGAACAGGACTGAGGAGAGCAGTAACATTTAAAAAAAAAAAAAAAAAAAAGGCATGATGTAACTTTTATTGTTTGTTTGTGGTTACATGAAAGTATAGCTGAAGTGTTGAAGTTATATTATGTGTACAAGCAATCATGGGGAAATAATGCAGATATAAAGACAATGAGGACCATAATAACCATTGTACCTGTGAAGGGTGCCATTTTTCCTGTTTAATTTCTTCAATCCCAGATCCATACAGGATTCAGACAGATGGTTCTCCCATTCACTGCTGAAGTCTAATGTAATAACTCCATGTTTCACAGCAGATTCATACAGCGTAATCTGCTCCTTTAGATCGGCCATATCCTCCTTTGTAATAAAAATTAAAAAACAACAGTTTAGATCTCAAAGTTTCAGCAGCCTTTTCTTAAGTCATAACATTTTGAGAATGGTCCTGTTCTTTGGTAGAAGTATCAGGAAGCAAACCTGTAAAACGTTATTCATGTTTTCACTCAGTGCCTTGGCTGACTGAGCCTGCTGTAGTTTGATTTGCATTTGGCTCATCTCTTGCACTGAATCTGAAGAAAATAATCACAAAAGCTGATAATTATTTGGAGGTGAGTACATGATTAAACATCCCTACATGCTGCTTAGTAACATGCTGGAATTTGTTGATAAAGGATGTATTTGCAGTACAAATGTAGGTCCCTTCACTCACTTGTCTGCAGCAACTTGGCACATTGTTGTTGACTCTCCTCCAGACGCTGAGTGAGGGAATTGACAACTCTGGCTCTCTCCAGTTGATCTTCTTCTCTCTGACGCTCCAACAACTTTACACGTTCTTGTAACCTTTGGTTAATGTCAGTCTGAAAGAAGAATAAAAATATAGGAGTTGATTAAATCTGCAGGTTCAGATTATCAGAATCAGAATAAACTTTATTGTCCCTGAAGGGGAATTTGTCATGAGCACTGTAGCTGTATATACATTTGATTAGAAAATAAACAATGCTTTGAACAGAATTAAAACTACAGACCAGTTCATTCAAAGCCTGAGAGTCAGAGTCGAGCTTTTGCTGAAGGGCCAGCAATGCAACCTCATGTTGCTCCTTCATGATGGCGAGGTCTCTGTCATGCTGTTCCCGCGCTCTGGACAAGGTGTCAGCGCGACAAAGCTCAACCATCTGCTGCTTCATGCTGTCCACTGCAGCATCTGCCAGCCTCTGTTTTTTCATGTTCTGCAAACAAAGAAAACAGCTGTCTAAAGCAACAAGAATGAACACCTATAAAACGGTAAAAACACAAAATGACACAAAGCAGCAGATGCAGAGATGCATTGAATATTTTGTTAAATATTTTTATACAGCTTTCAGTTGCATTAAATAGACTGTATGATGTAACTTTTAAAAGCCTGGAAAATATATTTGTTTGTGGATTACAGACAAGTTAATACAGTGTGTGTCAGTCAAACATTTACCTCCTGGTCTTTCTCATTGAGAATCTGTACTTGCTGCTCCATCGCCTTCAGCTTGTTTTGCATTTGAACCTCTCTCTCTTTGGCTTCTTCAATTAATCGACTTGATTCCTTTAGACTTACTGCAAGACCGCCCTTTTCGTCTGTTGATCATTTATGACAATAATGACATATTCTCATGAGCAGTACATCCACTTCAAATAAGCATGCAAGCAACATCAAACAGCCACTAGAGGGCAGATTTATAATTGAAAACACACCTTACAAAAGAGATAGAAAAAGTAGAAAATGTGACATATACTTAAACATTATTCTCAATGAGACTTCTTTATAATGCTTGATAAAAAGCCAAATTCAAGGGATTTTTTTTAATGGCAGCCATTTTAATAATAGTCACTGAAATGCATTGCAGAAAAGAAGGGCAACATCATTCAGTGCAATTATATTACTTCGTGTGAGCTTATTTGCCACAAGACAGCCCTCATTTTCAATGTAAAACCTGTATAAAACGCACCTTTGACAATTGTAAACTGATGCTCAATGTATCTCATATTACGGCGTGAATCTTCCAGCTTTCGCTCCAAGTCTTCAATGTGCCTCTGCTGAGCTTTGTTCAAAATCTGCACCTGTGCCAGTTGCTCCCGATCTGCATTTTCTAAAACCCAGAAAACATTTTTATTCACCACACTAAATAATTTACTTCTTACGTGGACAGAATGAAGACATTTTCTTTTCAAGCAAAGTCTACTGATTCGATGCAGATTATGGAATTAACTTTAAGGTGTAATCCTCTCGTCTCCTTGTTTTTACATTGTAGAAACTTTCCAAAGTTGACAGTGTAATGGGGTTATTTCTTCAACAGTTTTCCAGTCAATCAAACACACTGCTCCAATTCATTTTCAGCCAAAGTCTTGGTATTGTGATTTATACACTGTATGCTGAATGATTAAAATTCTTACATCAATGCCCCTTTTCAGCAAATTAGCTCCAGGTCTTGCATGGCCCAAGCATGTGTGTTTTGTGTGACATCAACAATGCCACACATATTTCTCAAGCTGAACTCCAAGGCTACCACAGGTTCTCAGTCAAACACATTTGTGTATAACACAATGAGTGATTTCTATGTGTAATCATTTTAAATATAGTTATTTTCAAATTACTTGCAAATCAATTTTAACAGTGTTGTGGTTTTATAATTGGGATTTTACTGGTGCAATCCTGCAGCCTGAACAGAAGAATGAGTAAAGAAAAGAACTTTGCTGACAATGTGCTCGTACTGAACTGCAGCAAAAAAGAGCACAGAGGAAAGAAGAACAGCAAACAGATATAAAGGGCTGAAAGTAAGCTCAGTGTGTGTTTTACAGTAGCAAAAAAAGACTTCATCCAATCAGCAACTGTAGAAAAAGGGTTGGTTTGGTATATCTTAAAGCTAAATTGAAAATATTCTCATTGTTGGAGGTGGTTCTAGTTGAAAGGGGGCCAGATGGACAATTCTAATTTTCTTAGCATCTTAGATATGGAACTTTAAATCCAGCAACAAAATAAAGACAAGACTTACGTTGAGTTGAATCAAGGAATTCTCTCTGTAGATGCTCAAATGGGCCTTCTTGCTGAGCAGGTAGTGTATTAAACGTGGTTTGCTGATGGACAGGATGGTGAGGGTTGTAATTCGCTGTGTACTGATTTACACCTCTGTCACTCGGCGCAGACTTTAAATTCTTTAGATCAAAACCAAGAAACATAGTATGTTTGAAGTTGTTATTGTGTTCCATGGCACACAAACATGCCAACTTTATGCTATTCTATAAAACTTTTGTATTGTTCTTAGATACACAATACAACTGAAAAAGAAAATCAAATTCTTCTTTCTTCTTATTGCATGACTTAACATCCAGGACTCAGCTTATATTTTTGCTAACTGCAACAATAAAAAAAAAGGCCACTTACTTTAAAATGGTTCCTGGTGTTGTGGTCCCCGTGGCATTGCTCATCCCTAACTCTTCCATCACTATTATATTCCACAGGATTTTCTGTGTGTTCAGGATAGGGCTTTGACTCAAACTCATTGGAAAAATCGCTGGTCTCTGTACTTTTTTCCGTGCCCATGCTTGTACATGTATAATCTCCTGGTACAAACTGATGATCCTGATGCCAGGTGTGAGGCAGTGGGTGACTTTGAGGGTGACTCCGATATCCATTAAAGTGAGCAGCTTCACTCTCATAAGCATACTCATCATGAGAGCCTTCAGCATATTCACCTTCATAATTCTTTAGAAAGACATTGACAGTATCATAGATTTTTCTTCCCTCCTTTATAAGTTCAGAAAGCAAAAATATTTTATGAGCACAAGAGAAAGCTGACTGCCTACCTGTGAATGAGAGGTTGGTTTTGTATGATCAGACCATTGTTGAGTCCACTTGGACTTTGGGCTAAGAAGAGAAGCCACAAAATAAATCATCATATTACAGTGAAGTATATCTGCAGTGCAGTGTGTGTAAAACACATGGGTCTCAAAATATGAGTCAATGTATCAACAGAAACATGCGTTACCTGCTGCTGGTGTTTTTATTGCTGCAAGTGGAGCACTCCAGTTCAGGGGAGGAGTCTCTGCTGTCCTCCAGCATGTCATCTGGCAGGTCTGTGAGCAGTTTATGCAGCTGCAGAGAAATAGCACATGGAAATGAGTCACCAAGGTTGCTCCGCAACCAGGTTATAAAGTAACACAGATAGAAGAAAAATATCAGTGAGCCACTCAATCATAGTCTAAGAGGTTTCTTTTTTTTTTCTCTCTCTCTCTAAATTAGAGTTTTCATAGACTTTTTTGTGTTGTTTCAATATTAAACATCAATTTAGGCACAACCTTTAACCATAAAAGTGATTTATCAGAAAAAGATTTAATCGGTTGTCTCTAACGAATGGATTTGAAGTTTTTAATCATTAACTGAAAAGTTTTAATAAAGTTCTGACACTGATAAACATTATTGACTTGTTAGCACTACACAACACAAAAACAGAGATGTCAATTAATTCCACTGTGAGTCTGTATTGCACTGACAAGGCTTCCTTTTCAGCCAGCCACACGTGATGAAACAAGCAAAGCCTGCTGCACTTACTTCCCACAAATAACGCTGAATATTCCTTAAATCCTCCACTGTGTCCACAACCAAAGGACCCATATTAGCAAAATTACAGATTTAACAAAAACTGGAGAGAAACCTCTGCTTCAGCCATGAAGCCACTAGATAGCCACCAGTCTAGCCTTTCTGTCTGCAGAGATGACCTTCTGCATGAAACATCCAAAGCGTGCTCGGCATGTTGTCGGCTCCCTGTAGTAGTGCAGTGTTTTGCTCCAAAAGAAGTCCATTGTTTAGACAAAACATATAGCGAGGTTAATTAGAGCAGAAACATTCCAATTATGTGTTGCAAACATTTTCCACTTGACTAATTTGTATGTAAGAAGGCTATAATAAAGAAAAAAATAAACTAGAACAATATCAAAGTCCCATTCTGCTAAAGTCTGAAACACACTTGTAAAACTGGTATTTAGCCAACCGCTTCCACGGCTTAACTCAGCTCAAGTGGGGTCAGCCACAGAAGCAAAAATAACCTACATAGAGAAAGTAGGGAGGCAACAGGGCTGAGCTAGTTTCAGCGTGACACACCTGGAAGGAGGTCTTTCCCTTGAGCCAATAATAACTCGGACTGGGTACAACAGATTGTAGGCATGAGTAATGTGGATGTGTATCTGTGTGAGGCTTAGTTGGGAAATTTAAACAACAAACACTTCTGTGTTTCCCCTAACAACACAACAAACTCTGAAAGTAAATACAAACCTGACAGATCATACACCCTCAAAAAACATTATTGCTATGTGGTAAATACACAAACATGAATCATGACATAGACAATCAGTTTAATAATGTTAACAGTAACTGTTATAGATATTAAGACTTAATGTTTTTTAGAAGTAAAACAAGTTGTGTTT
Source organism: Rhadinocentrus ornatus (assembly GCA_037177495.1). NCBI lineage: Eukaryota > Metazoa > Chordata > Actinopteri > Atheriniformes > Melanotaeniidae > Rhadinocentrus > Rhadinocentrus ornatus. The sequence goes on along the minus strand of JBAMHW010000010.1, from coordinate 20,718,237 downwards.
TAGTTGCTGTAATTCAAGCATTTAAATGACATGCTCAAGTTATGGAAAATTGTGAGTAACCAGTAAGATAATATATTATATCAGCACACAACATTGTCCAAACAATACTGGACACAAAAGGCAGGCGTTAAACAAATGCCATCCCAATAGAACCATGCTCCTGCAGCTGTATATGAATGTGTTGCACCTCTTGTTCTCTTGCATAGTCCTCCTGGTCATATTCTTCTTCGTCATGCTGAGTCTGAAGAGCTGCACTGTCGAAATCAATAGACATGTTGCAAAGCCTGTTGAGACAATAGGCACAACAAATTTAAGGAAGGGGGGAAATAAAAGAGGAAGTTGTCTTGGTTAGTGTCAAACATAATAGACAATTCTTTGTGCTTTGATAATCACTTAACTCGATGAAATTGTGGGATTTAAAGATCTGGACCCCGATAAGGGTTTGTAACCCAGCAACAAAGCTGTTTCTTCAGCCATTTCTATACTTCTCAAGGTGCCACCGGTCACCCCCTGACAGTAGCAAACTTGACTAGATAAATTACCAAACACTTCCAAACACACGCATATTTACTGCTTACCTATTGGAAAATGGGAAGAAGTTTCCTTTAATTATTTACTTATCCTTGATCCGAGGAACTTTAATGCGTGGTAACATTAACTGCTAGCCACGGTGCTGTTTACATTAGGTAGCAGGGACACTAGCTAGCTAACTAGTGTTAACCCGGCTTTGTTAGAAAAACACTCGTCCTTTAGAGAAAAAAAAACATGCCCACACGATGTGTAACACAGATCCGTGGGCAGTTAAGCATATAACGCCACCTTACGATTATTTGACAGAGCGGTAAACTTTGTGAGGCACAAAGCTAGCCTGGCTAGCTAACTAATTAGCTAGTAGAGCGTCATCTTTAAACAGACTCGCCCACTTTGAAACTCGCGCGCATTGGCAGCGCCAAACCGCCACGGATGTAGTGGGCAAAAGACCGATTTCCACACGGCGTCTGACATAACAAGAACTGGCTCAACACTGATTTATTTGTTTGAAATCCCGTCTCTCAGCACATAAATGCTGAAAGCATTTTAGTTGTTGTCAACTATCAGAACAAGAAAAGAAAAAAAAATGCCACTAGCTAATAACGTCTCCATAGTAACAGAGTATCTAGAATTTGGGGTAATGTAGTTGATGGTAGAGCTACCTAGATACGGTGGCCCGTGTAGGACATGTTGTACACGCAAGCCCAGCGACTTCCGCATTTATCCTTTGCTACTGTTCCAGAGTCAGCTCCTCTCTCACTGTCAAAATTTAAATGGCACCTAACTTGAGTTTTTGGCTGACCGGAGTTCAGCGGTTACGTATCCGGGATCAGTCGGAAACAGTCAGCTGACAGCAGGGTTTGTATAAACTTGGAGCTCTCCTAATTAACAACCAAAGATAACATTAGCAACCTAATTATTTGTGAACAGGCAGACATGACCGCGAATCCACCCAAGATAAAGACGGCGATATATACTAATGAAAGGTAACAAACGTCGATAGATATCATGAGAAGAAAACAATGTATCTTCTATGTGAAACTTCATAGATTTCCTTTTCTTTACAGATTGAAAATCTTGAAAAATATATTTGAAACAAAGTATGGAGAATCTCCTCTTTTCTATGCATGTGCACCGGGAAGGGTTAATTTAATAGGTATTTCTATTTTGTATTTTTTTGTTTCACTAACAGTTTGGTTGCTTATGTTTTTATTATGTTTACGTATCTGTAAATTGGTTGTGTAGTTAAATCTTTGGATTTACATATGTTTTTCCACTAAAAAAAATTCTTATATGTCTCGTATATATATTTGCCCCTTTTATAGGAGAGCATATTGACTACTGTGGCTATTCTGTACTTCCAATGGCCATAGAGCAGAATATCCTAGCAGCTGTGTCTGTGAACAAATCAGGGACGATCCAGCTGGCCAACATTAATCCTCAGTACCAGTAAGTGCTAACACTTTTGAAGTACTTTTTTCTTTTATAATTTAATTGAAATATGTTATGTTTTGTTTTGTTTTTTAGTAAGTTTTGTTGTCTGTTGCAGAGATTTCAAAAAGTCATGCACGGAGGACATCACCATAGACCGAGACAACCCAAAGTGGTATTATTATTTCCTCTGTGGAGTTAAAGGTATTCAGGTAAGCTGTGTTTGACATACTGTTTCTTGAACAATAACATTTTACTTTGCAGCATTGATGTGTTGATTTTATGTTTCCATTGACAGGAGAGGTTTGGGATCACTGATTTAGCAGGGATGTCATGTGTCATTGATGGAACCATTCCTCCAAGCTCTGGGCTGTCCAGTTCAAGTGCCCTAGTTTGTTGCTCAGCCCTCATAACAATGGAGGCAAATAAAAAGTCCCTCTCCAAGGTAAAATCTTTTCACATTAAACCTAATTTTAGGTTCTGTACATTAACTTGTAAATAATAATCTGAAGCAGTGTAGAGCTTGGTGTGGAAGAATATTTGATAGAGAGCATGTTTCTGTGTTTGGTGCATTAGTATTCTCTGTTTTCCTGTGTAATGCTTCCTCCAGGTCTCTCTTGCTGAGATATGTGCCAAATGTGAACAATACATTGGTACAGAGGGAGGAGGCATGGACCAGTCTATATCCTTCCTGGCAGAGAGAGGAACTGTATGTAGCTTTCTTTTATGACATTGGTTCTTACCATTATGTTTGACAGATGGGATCCACTCAATGTATTGGTACTTCTTAAAGAAGATACAATGAATCATTCTTAAATTGTTGCAAAGCTACTTCTGTACATATGAAGACTTTTAACATTATTGCATATATTTTGATGGATGTATTGATTTTTTTTTGAATGTTTTGAATTATATTGTCAGGCAAAGCTGATAGAATTCCAGCCTCTGAAGGCCACTGATGTCAAGCTACCGGAGGGGGTTTTGTTTGTTATTTCCAACTGTTGCAAGGAGATGAATAAAGCTGCTTCTTCTCATTACAACATCCGTGTGGTGGAGTGTCGGATCGCCACAAAGGTGCTTTGATCCCAGCCAGATTTTCTACACTGTTTACCATTGTATTACTGAGCTCAAGGTTTTGAACTTGAGATCCATGTACTTGAGATTTGCACTATTTCATTCACAAGGAACAACATTTTACCAAACAAATGACATATTTATTGACTAAAATGTGTCCAATTCCATCAAAGTCAATACAAATATTTTGTTTCGTTGTGAGCTCAGATACTGGCACAGGCACGAGGTCTGGACTCGAGCAGGTTGCTGAAGCTGGCTCAGGTTCAGACAGAGCTAAAGGCCTCACTGGAGGAGATGCTGACTCTTGTGGATGAGGTGTTGCATCCTGAGCCGTACAGCCGTGAGGAGATTTGCAAGGTGCTGTGCATCACCTTGGAGCAGTTCTCGACAAACTTGCTGAGCGCCAACACTCAGGATGGTGAGGAACAGCATGTATCTGGATGATTTTATGTCACCCCTAGCTCATCTCTTTAAATCTCACATATCAGACAGGATATTTCATAAACAACACAAATAAGATCAATTAAAAGATGACTGATTGAGAAAGAAACTGATAGCTGCAGCCCAAACTTTAAAATCTAAATAAACATAGGTAAAATATTTTAATTTATTCTGGGATTATATTTATTTTGTGAACAAATATTTTTTCTGGATTGTTGATTAAAACGTTGTTGTTGTTTTTTTAAATATCCCCAAAAAGCAATTTGTAATCCTTCAGAAATTATTACATTTTGCTGATATATGAAGCAATTGGCAAAATAGACCATCATATTTGAACATTTTAGCCATATTCAATGCCATGTAAACAAGATTTGACTGGACATTAGTCTCCACACCGATGAATAACAGACATGGTGATTTGTCAGACTGTGTTTTTTGTCTTCATCTCTCCCAGTAACACACTTTAAGCTTCACCACCGAGCCAAGCATGTGTACGGTGAAGCTGCTCGTGTGATGACGTTTAAGAGCGTGTGTGACTCTGGACCTGCAGAAACCATACAACTCCTGGGAGATCTGATGAACCAGAGCCATGCGAGCTGCAGAGACCTGTATGAGTGCAGCTGTCCTGAACTGGACCAACTGGTGGACATCTGTCTGTGAGTACTGCCAGATAAAATTTGATATCAGGGACTGGCATTTAAGTACTTTTTAATCAAAACAAACAAGTTTAATTAGAGTAGAGTTGGATGAATTTGCAAGATGTTTGCCTGAGATCATTTTAGCTGCACAAGTCTCAGTCTTGGCCATACAGACATATGTTTGGTATCCCATCTGTAAACATCAGTAAAGTGTGAATATGAAGTACTCAAACACTGTTTAGAATACCAAGTATTATTGGAAATTAGATACAACTATCAATGAATCAGTTAAATAAAACTAATGTCATCTGAAATGTCTGACACAAAACAAAATATCTGTTTAAAATTTTTATTTTATTTAAAAAAAAAGCCTCAACATTTCCAAGTATAACTGAGTCAATATTTGGCCACCTGTCTCTAAACTGGACATACTGAACATAAAAAAAAAGAAAAGCTAATCATAAGTTAATTCAGGATCAAAAGTCATCAGTTAATGTTATCTAACTTTGCTCTCTATTTTATTCTCCCCCCTTAGTTTCAGAGCCATGCTAGCTCAGTCTAATTGGCTACGACCTGACGCTATGATCCTCTCTGAATTATTTAAAAAAAAAATCCATTGGTCAATTTTAAATTAGACAATGCCTTGTCTCATTACAAAAAATCTCAAGGGAGGTTAGCTCTACTTTATATTTAAGGTTAATTAGCTAATTTTAGCATGTTGAGGGGAAAATACTAAAATGGAGGGGTTTGTTTGCCATTTTTATTCTCAAATAATTCTCTACGATCTGTATCAGCATTAGTTAGAAATTATATTACATAAGAAAAAACTTGGGTGGTGATGTGTAGTCCTCAAGGTCTATTTATTTACCACATTTATCATATAGGGGGCATTTCGACCAAAGATGAACCAGTGCTGGTTTGGTGTTGGTGCTAGATCTAGGGCTTAGCTGGTGCTTCCAGTGAACCTGTTCGGTTTTCCACAGACAAAGCCAAGTCGGTGCTGCTTCATTGAATGCAGCCAGTGTTGAAGGGACTGACGTCGGGTCAGCTTTAATGGAGTATTTTAACCGTGAGGAGCAATAAATGTGTGGCAGATCATTTCTTGTTTACACAACTTTGCAGACCATAAATTGAATTATTTGATCAAGAAAAATAATCTAAATTGCAAAGTAGTTTACTCTGGCTTTTGGTTTTATTGAAGTTTGAGTTAGAGTCAAATAAGTAATTAAGTTTGGTTTTAGTTGAGCTCCAAATGCAGTGCATATATATCTATATATATATATATAGATATAGATATATATATATATATATAGATATATATATATATCTATCTCTCTATCTCTCTATCTCTATCTATCTATCTTAAAAAGGTTTTATTAGATGTTTTTCATGGGATCTCCGCAAACATTCAAATTGTGTTTGTTTTTTTGTTGTGGTCATCAAAAAGTTCAGCCTTTTTAAGTAATTTACTAGCTAGTCAAAGGTTGTTTCTTAGCCTGCTGCAGCATCTACTTCTGTAGATGTCTAAAAGCAGCTTTTTGTCCCAGCTCCAACCTGTTCCTAAACGCTGACGTGAAGCGGTTCTTAGATCAGGCCCTGCAAAGAGTTGGAGCCAGCTTGGAACCAGTTTTGAGAGCCAGGAGCTTGGGCAGTGGAAAGTCAAAGAACCGGTGCTCAGGCAGGCTCTGGCTCCGAACCAGCACTGGAACCAGCTCAGTCAAAAAAAAACAGATAGAGCTCATCATTAAATGCCTCACAAGGGACTTATCAAGCTATTGATTGAGCTAAGCGTACTCTATAGAACTCTTAGAGTAATATGTTAATAAATATGGAAATTACACTTTATTTAATCCTTATCATCCCTCTTATGTCCTTTACTCCATCATTTGTTCACCTTCTTCCTAAATGTAAGATGTGACTTAATGGTATTGAAGGTTAGTGTTAAATACTTTCTAATGCCTCTCCTGATCACAGGAAGTCTGGGGCTGTTGGTTCCCGGTTGACAGGAGCGGGATGGGGAGGCTGTGCCGTCTCCATGGTTCCCAGTGAGAAGATAGAGGCCTTCTTACAAGCTGTCAGAGAAGCTTACTTCCTCCCTGACCCACGGCGAGCAGCGATGGAAAAACAAAGTTTGTTTGTATCAAAGCCGGGTGACGGAGCAGCATTTTTTTGGGAAGAATGAAATGCTTCAACATGTGCATCACAATACACTGATGACAGAAAATAAGGGATAAATTCAGCTAATCAAAATGTCCCATCTAAGATCACACTGTTGTCTTGTAACAAACACACAAATTCTACTATATGACAGCTAACAATCTTTTCTTAAATGATAAATACATTTTAGAATTTAATGTTAAGCTACAAAAATCATTAATACTTGAATAAGATGAATATGTTAATTTTCAGGCTTTACATGTGTACCATTGAAGCAAAAGCTTTCAACACGGAGTTTTGGCCTCTGCACATTTCTTGCATAGTTTGACAGCTGTGACGGTAAACATACAGTGACCTGAGACAAATCTACTTGTTTCTGCTGAAACTAACTGGTCATGAATCCAGACATCCTACTGTCACTCTTTCTGCTTAAATATCTACTTAATATTTGATATGTAAAAATAAAATGGTCATTTCTGCTATCTTGGTCATCTCTGTAGTTATTGAAATCAAGTATGGGATTTTATCAGCGATCATCCTAATGTTTTTATCAAGTGAACATATTAAAATGACAATTTATTGATTTTTTGTCCTCTTTTAAAGAGCATCAGATTAAAGCCATGTGCTTCATCTTCAAACAAATTCAGGCCAAACAAACATCAAATAACAAAAACGGCTGTATTCAACAGGATCCAAAAAGGCACGGAACAGAAAGTCAGTAAATCTAACCATTTCACATTTTATAGTTCCAGTTTGGTATAAAGATTGTCAAAATGTTGAGTTGGTAAAATGTAATACACCGAGCTTTCCAAAATAGCAGCATTTCAGAAATGACAGAAATATTTATATTTTAGCACTTTGGATATAGGTTGAGAAAGTTTCAGGGTCTTTGTTCATTCACAATCAATTTACCTTGTGATTTCAGTATCATACAAAAGTTTGCTTTAGACAGCCAAAGGTAACCTTTCTTTAAGCCAGTGCTTAGAGATCAGCTGAGATTATTTGCCGCACATTAAGAAATATTCATTCATTTTTTTTCATATTATGGTACAAAAATATCCTCACCACTGTAAAAGTTAGAATCTGCAAATTGAAGGAAGGTCTTACATTGTAAACGTTTTCCATTTGTGGGGAAATAGTTTCTCTTTTGCTTGTCCTTTTATCATTCAGTCCACTCTTGATAAAACAAATGAGGTACGCTTGTGTTATTGATTTGAGCCCAGATTCAGCCAAATGAGGACACTCATAGTTTGTACTTGGTCTGTAGGATCCATGTGTATGATAATCTGTACTGTGTACATTCCCTCACTCAAGTTCAGTTTGTGTGCTCTTGAATTAGAGTCTGTTTTGCTCTGGTGCTGCTTTCAGGTGCACCTGCTGTTTGCTGGGACATACAAGAGACTTTGTTCTTTCTCTTTAACATATTTTCTATCCAGTTGGAGCCATGTGATGTTCTTTCAGGGGAGCAACCTGAAGACACTGTGCTCATCTTCATGTTTTTGCCTGAGGTAATCAGCTCCCCATAGCCCTGTTGGTGGGCAAAGGCATAGGCAGAGCGGCGGGAGCTTGTCCTGCGTACTCGCTTAAGGTTTTGCTTCTGAGGTCCTTGCTTCTTTCTGGATTGCTGGAGATGACGAACCTGTGAAAATGCAGAATTATTGGAAAAAATCTCTCAGATCCTAAAGGTAAAATGTAAAAGTAGCATTATACTAGTACAGCTGGTTTACGATGAGTTGATGCAGTTATTGTACCTTGTCGGTCAGAGTTGGGAAGAGGTCCACTCTCAGGAAGCTAACTACTAAGCCAGGCACAACACTCACCACAGTGGTGAGCAGAATAACCAACCACATACTCTTCTCTGAAAGGCAGTTGCGGGCTGTGCCTGAAGAGGCAAAAATAAAATTTTACTTAATTTCTAAAGTTTAAAGTTTGGCCTTGCGATTAACACAGAGTAAAACTCACCGATGAATGGAAAATTATTTGGGAAAATGTCAAACAAGCCATCACTTTGCATTGCAAACAATATGGCAAAATACACAATCAGACTCCCCCATACAAAGAGATGATTGACAGCTGTCCAGTAGTGTATGTCAAGTCCAATCTAGAAGCAAAGACATCACACAGATTATTATAGTCCTGGCCTTTTTTTTAAATTAATAAACAGTGCTAATTCAGTCTGGTTTATTCAGCTAAGAGACTCACCTGAACACACACCACGATAACTAAAGAGGTTGCTATGGTGACAGAAAATGTTTGTTGGTCAGAGAGGAGGGAGCCATCTTCTTTCACCAAAACAGAGAAGGCTTGGTAGGGAACGAAGAAAAGCAGAAATGATGTAGTAATCCCATGAAGTGTGCACAGGAAAAACTGACGTTTGTTGAAGAGACGGTTCTGCTGGCCGGGTTTGTACAAGCTCGGGTATTGAAGGCTGTTCTGGTCATTGACGTCCTGTAGAAAACAAAGGTGGCATTAGTATAATGTGATATACCCTGTTTTGTTTTGTTATTTAATGAGAAAGAGATTATATTATGTTTGGGATAGTTGCATGGCAGTTGATGAGTTGATTATACACATGATGGGTATGGTAATAGTAGAAGTAGTATTATGGGTTTAGGGTTTGTCATCACACATTAAGTTAATTCCAGTTAGGTACCTGCTTTGGGGTTAAATTTTTAGTTACGTGGAGGACGTTTGTAAATGATGACACAGTAAACTACATCTACAATAATAATAAAATATTCACCTGCATGACTTGACAGTATCTTGAAAAGAAAAAATAAGTAAAAATGGATCAGGAAGTTTCCATTGGTGACTAAGAAAATAAATAACCTTCTGAGCAAATGTATAAATGGAGATGTAGCTTTAAAGCATGCAAGCTTGTGTTTTGTACTAAATTTTCTGTTTACTTATTTATATCAAACTTCACCTGATCAAAAAGCCCCATTGCTAGCACTGGTAAAGATGTATAGACAATATTGAAGAGGGTTATGAACCACTGGTCATACACGGTCTGTGGGAAAAAAAGACAAATATATAATTGATTTAAAATAGCAAACAAGTTTACATAGTTTACAGATTCTTACCTGTGCTGAGAAACCACAGAAGAAGCCATACCAGAAATGAACTAAGGTGAAGGCAAAGTTTTTGTAAAAGAAGTAGCCCAAGAAATTACACATCCGGTAATAGGACCAACGTCCATGAACCAGCAGGAGCCTCTGCAGGTATCGAAACTGAGCAAAGGAGTAATCTGACGCCAGAACAGCCTGCATCCCCTCCTGTCCACTGATGCCAACACCTATGTGAGCAGCTGAGGAAGAAATGCACAAAATGGGTCACCGCACTTTCATTTAAGATATCAAACATCAAAATATTCTGAGAATAGTTAGGTTATATTCTCTTAGCTACTTAATGTAATTAAGGAGCTAATTATGTGGAGCTAAAGGAATGTCCAAATTTAAAACAATTTAAAAAAAAGTTTAAAGACATTACTTTCACACATTATATTAAGACGCTTCTTTTTGAAATACGTGTTGCTTGAGTTAGTTTAAAATAAAATATCTAAACGAAATGATTGCAATGGTTGAAATAAAATAAATGTGTACTATGACTTAAGGCTGTAAAGTTGTTTGGTTAAGTCCAAGTGGTCTCTTTTTTTGTTGTTTTTTTTGTTTTTTTGTTGTTTGTTTTTTTGTTGTTGTTGTATTTGGAATTTTCATGGCCGTACATTTGGTTTTGCATGTGCTCGAAATAAACTTATTACTACTACTACTAATTGTGTAAAACATCCACATTTATTGTAATGGTTTAAAAGTTACTAAAACAAATCCAGATTTGATGGTGAAGCCAGGCCTGACATTCAAACAATTATAAATTTGGATTTCGAACTGGTCCTGACCTATCTTCCCTTTAAGTTGGGCATAATTAGTAGTTATGAGTCATTAATTAAATTAGTGGCCCATGCATAAACTGTCATTTTAAGAAAACTCTTCTAGATCCAATTAATCATATGTTACTGCAGGTACTAAATTAACCCTGATGAAAGATACCTACAAACAGCTAGAAGCAACCTTCAACACTGATTAAAACTGTATTTTGAAATCTGTTGAGAGGTCTCAGTAATACCCTGTAACAGAGCAGTCTGGTTGAGTGCCATAAACTGTATATCTTGCCCTCACCATAATGTTTATGGACTAGCTTTAGTGTTACGAGAAAATAATTTGATATTTAAATGTTCCAAACAAAAAACTGTCTTCTTTTCAATTTTTATAGTGATGACTTAAAGGTTTCCTCTCACTTGATTTAGTTTATTTGGGCAATTACACCACAAACATGCGCATAACAATTGAAAACCATTGATACAATGACGTTTCTGACAGTTTTATAAGGTACCGATGCATTCCTACACCATAAGAGATGCAGACTTTGGTACAGAGTGCTGAAAACTAGCTGGATGGTCGATTCAATTTGTCTGACCTAAGAGTAGTTTTGCACTCCAAATCAATCCACTTTAAGTGAACTTTGACACAGAGAAAACAGCAGCAGTTCTGTATGATGTTAACATATATTTTCTTACACTTTTCTTCCCTACTTTTGTGGCGAGAACAGATGTTTACAGACATGATTTCTGAAATTGTTCCTGAGCCCATATTTTATCACTTAGACACTAGACTCTGCTTCTTTAAAGTGCTCTGTTTATGCCAAATCATCTTACTGACCTGTTGCAAATTAACCTAGTTATGTGTCCTCCACCTAATTTTTTATCCTTTTTTAAAAAAAAAAAGATATGTTGTTTTTATCATATTCAAAATGAGCTAACATTTTTCATGAAAAGTTTAAATGTGATACATTCAACATTTGATGTGTTTTCTATCTTGTATTAAAAAAATGGTTTATGTGACTTGCAAATTTTTGTTTTATGTTTTTATTTATATTTTACACAATATCCTTTTTTGGGGGGGGGCTTGGATTTTTATAGCCACAGCTGCATTAATTAAAATGTAATAATACCCCGAGAGGCTTGATGCTGCTGATACAAGACTTACTCTTAATCATGCTGACATCATTAGCTCCATCTCCCACTGCCAGGGTGACAGACCCCTTGTGCCTCCGCACCAGCTCCACCACCTGAGCTTTCTGCATGGGAGTGACCCGACAGCAGATGACTGTTTTACACAAACAGGCCAAGTCCAGCAACACATGCTCCAGCTGTGGCTCCAGAGCATGAGCCTGCAGGGCAAAAGAATACATCACACCTGTTAAAGCTGTCATTACTATGCTATAATCTAAACCCCCTGCAGAATCGGTACCAAGCAACAGCCCAATGTAACTGAATGATACACACTGCCCGAGGTGCAGCTAGGGAGTAGGAAATGGATGTTAATAGAAACTTAAAATAGAGCTGACATCCCTTAGCAACACAGCAGCTCTCTGCTAATTAGCCTATGTTTAGTCAGCAGCAGTTAGAGACAGTCAGATTTAGCAAACAGCACAGTAAACATTTCGTAGTGTAAAACCTGCAGGCATCACTTAACATAAAACATAAAAAACTAAACACAAAGCAAGCAAATATAGCACAATTTAAAAAAAAGTCTCTTTAATATTGACTTACCAGACTGTGTCCGCTGATGACTAAGGCATATTCTGCAATGATAGCTTCCTCAAAAACAGAATCATCTGTAAACACATCAGTCTTCTCAATATTTCCTTGATTGCTTACTCGACTCACACCAAGGATGTGCTCCTTAGCTCTTCTGAGAATAGATAGTCAACATACATTTTATAATATATTTATTAAATTCTTAAATAACTGAGATTCTTTAATTACTTAGATAAAATATTACTTAAAAGCACAACATTTCCTATAAACAGGCGAGTCAACAAAGCAGCACTGCAGAGCTCCTCTGAGGCTTTTATTGTGAGAATAGCAACCTCTTGTGAGAATAGGATGAGTCACCTGAGCTGCTTCTGTACTTCCAGCAGTGTGTGGTCAGAGATAACAAACACCTCATTCATGTCATCACGCAGCATGTTGCAGGAGTAGCCAATGTTCATTGCTGTTTCTGAAATATCACAATGCACAGATGTGTAACTCTCCACAGATAAGAAGGTGGTTATTGTTTTTCTGTGCAAGACAATAATTTAGATTAATGAGTTTTTAGCTACCCAGTTTGTCTCCTGTTAGGACCCAGATCTTGATGTCAGCTAAATTCAGACAGGCAATCGTCTCTGGCACTCCTTCCTGAAGTTTGTCTTCAATTGCTGTGGCTCCTAGAAGCTTCATCAAAGTCAGCAGTCAGTCTGTAGCTGTAAACGAAATTGATCGCTTCAAGCGGGTAAACAAAAGTTTTTAAGTTTTACCTTCATGCCCTGCTCGATCTCTTCATAGAGAAGAGCCAGCTGATCTTCACGGCTCTCAATCACAGTGCTTACGAAGAGAAGCTTCTTCATCCAAACCTCATAATATCCTTCATCGAGGTCTTTATAGGCCAGTGCTAATGTTCGGAGCCCTTCTCCTGCAAATTCCTGCAAAGAAAATGATTAAACAAACATAAAACAGCTTTTTGTTTAAGTGTGACAAATCTTTAATTTAGACTGACAGAACTGACATATTATAGACATTAAGAATTGTTTTTAAAATATGTTTTTATTTTAGATTATTTTCATTATTTAATTAATTTGCTTTCTTTCTTTTTTTTTTTGTTGAAATTGTCCATTTTCTGTCTAAATAGACAACACCGCCTCTTATGTTGCATCTCTAACTGCTGTGGGAGTTTAAGCATTGCATAAGAAAAGTGACGTTATTTGTCATTTAGTCATGTTGATTGACTTTCTAAGTGTATAAATACAAATGCACAGTTCATAGTACTCAACTAAAAAGCTAATATTATTACTTAGGATTTTGCTTCCTCCTTGGTGTCTTCATTTAACTTGATGTGCATAGAAAAGTTTTGCAAAGGTATAACCAAAGGTGAGAGATTCTCTGCTGGCGTAAACAAAGTGGCTTTAAGGATTAAAACTTGAGAACCTCCTCTGACAGAAAGATAGAATAAAAAAAAAATTATATTTGATCATAATGTTAACTCAGCCAGATGATTCAGGTCACACTTACACTGAGATGTTCTGAGGTAGTGTACATGAGGTCTTCACTGGACTGATCCAGACGATCAAAAATAATTGTGTCAGCTCCTTTGCAGTATAATTTAATTTGGCCTTGTGGAGTTCTTACTAGATAACAAAAAAATACACGAATATAATTAAAATTGAGAAGAAATGCAATCCAATAAGCATACTTACAAAAAATACATAAAACTGGAGACAACTACCTGAATATAAATGTAACAATATTGGACCGATTATATCACAAGCATTACTTTACAACACACACAAAAAAAAAGAGTAAAAGGGCATCATCTGTTTTTGATTTTTTTTTCTAATAATAGCACACATTGTGCCATCTTTAATACTCATGAAACTCATAAACTGAGGATTGCTGTTATAAGTGTTGATCTAACCAATGACACTCATTCTCTTGCGCACGTTGTTGAAGTCGAGGATGGCAAGTAGCTGATACGTGACGGCTCTTCCCATCTCCCATAGTGTGACCGTTTCTGGAGTTCGGGCTCGGAAGACAAACCCAAAGTTTCGTGCTGCAGTGACCAATGCTCCCTCGTCAGGTGACTGAGCCTGGTACACCAAATTCCCTTCATGTAAACAAAAAAGAACAGAAAAAACAAAACTGTATCAGGTAAATGACTGTATCAGATACTGGATTATGCACAGTTTACCTTCACTCTTCTCCTCTGGCATGACAGTGTGGCACAGAGCTAGCAGTCTGAAGAACTCCTGCACACCAGGATCTTCTTGTTTAATGGCTTCAATCAGGCCATTGTCGTAAAACTTAAACCCTCTGTCACTGAGAGGGCTGAATGAAAAGTCCACACAGGCTGTTTTCTGATGAGACATGTTGCATCCACCTTTAAGCTGTATAATACTTTTCTTGTTAGGGAAACTTTTTGCTTGTTTCAAACCACTTACCTCTGTAATTTCCACTTTCTGGTCAAATTCATCGTAGACATCACCTAGGAGAAGAGAAGCACAGTTGTGAATGGACGGTGGCCATCAGTTGCCAAAATCCAGATATAAACATGGTTTCATCTGTGAATGGATCCAGCACCTTTAATTAATAAAATCAATAATTGTGTGCATGTGTATTGTCTTATTCTATGTGCCTTTTAAGGTATCACTTTTAAATTACCAAATTATGCTCTAGCACCTATCAAACTAAGCCAGTACTGTAGTTTTAAAGCTCAGAGGGTCCACATACAAAGTTGTTTGTCTATTCAGAGACACTGCAGTAAAAAACAAGTTATGGCAGCTTTCATGTATGAGGACCCACAACAGGTATATATAAATGAGTCTTTCTAAGAGAATAAAATCAATTTTAGTAAAGTGATTAGATACCAATATTACATTTTTCTGTCATTGACCTTTGATTGAGAAACACCATGCACCTTCAATTCAGACCATTTTCATGTCAAGTAATTATAGGAACCTTACATGTTGCCATTTCCCTCTAACAAAAAGTAAAACGGAGGGCCTGGCAGGTCAGCTATCCGAAAAGTGTCAGAACAGCTGTTCTTTCAGAGAACCAAGGACTAAGGATGGATTTCTGGATTTTAATCCCACTGTGTGGTCCAATAAGTCACCAGATGTCTGGAAAAATGTACATCTGTATTTTTTTTTCTTATAATCTGCCTTCTTCAAATTTATTAAACTATTCAGTGTTGCTTTTGTTTAAATTCACATTAAACAAGAGGGTAACTAGCCCAGTGCATTGATCCTGTAAGAGAGCCAGTGGTACCATATGTCTGTCCATTAATGGAGCACTTGCTGAAGACCATGATGTTCTGTGTGAGAGTGCCGGTCTTGTCGGAGAAGATGAACTCCACCTGACCAAGCTCCTCATTCAGAGTGGTGGTGCGAGCTTCAGCGGCAGTGTTCGTCAGACTGTGGTACATCTTTTGGTCCCAGTTAATGAAAAAACTGTGACCAAGACGCAGAACTTCTACACTGAGATAGATGAATTAGATGGATAGATACTTTATTTATCCAAGGGAAACTCAAGTACTCAGCAGCTACATAAATACAAGACATAGGGCAAGTTAGTATCAAAAACTGACAAAAACAGGTTAGTAACAGCGTTATGGTGCAGTAAGAAGTTTAAATATTTAATGTATAACTTAATAAAACTATAAGAGGAGAACTTGTCAGTAAGTTTAAAACCTTTTTTTTTTAAATATTAAATATACATGGTCCAAAAAAAAATTTCATATTTTGTTTTTACCTGACATACAGTGAGATGGGCACTACCGTGTTAAGGATGATGATGTAGGACCAGAAGGTGAGGAAGCCAGAAAAAACAGCACTATTGTGAAACTCATCCCATGGTAAAAACACCTCAAATTTTCGGCCAATCCAAGTCTCCCAAATGGTGTTTCCAACAGCCATAATAACTCCCATACATATGAGGAAGGCAAAGATCTGAAACATAACATAGTATTCGTTTAAGGTTTTGCAAATACACAGATGGATTATATCAATTTAAATCGAAAAAAAAAAATTCAAAGCATCTTAAAGCACATTCATGATACACTCAGCCCACTGGTTACCACTCACTGTGTCTAGTTAAGCCTTTTTGTCAGGTCAACCAAAGCTTTATATGCAGTACCTCAGAGGAGGTACAATGTACTTTTGAAGGTTTTTTTTGGTGTTTTTTTTCGGGCGGTGTCTCCCAATTTACTTCAAAGTACTTAATTTTTAGGGTCCTTTTCTACCTTGGACTAGGTGCCCTTCCAACATGAAGTATACCTTCTTTAATGTAACAGTACTGGTTGAATACATATTACAGCGTATTTATTGTGTATCTGTGGAGTTTAACAGTTCAATTTTCCTTCAGAAAGCCCCTGGAACGGTTCAATATAGGATCATAGCCTTGTGGGTTTAGTTTATTCATAAATAAATAAAAGCTAATGCAAAAACGTCTTACCCACAAAACCAGAGTGTTCATCAGTTTCTCGATACTGGTCCTTTTAAATTGAGTCCTTCCACAGTTCTGCATCAGTTTGGTTTGCAACCCTGTTGAAAGAAAAAATAACCATCAGTGTATAAAGAATAGTAATAAAAGGAAAGAAGAGGGAAACATATCTTTGCAAAGGGAACAGATAAGAAAAGCCTAATAGCTATACCAGCAAAGATAACCATTCCAAAGCACCACTCAGTGTTTCTGAGAACACAGCCTCTCAGAAGCATTTTATCATTATTTAGAGAATATTTATTGTCTCTCCAGGATAATGTTCCTGTAAATTTATCCAGCTTGTTGTTTGGTGGTTCACAAATGACTTCTCCTGAAGAGTGAAGACAAAATAAAGACATTAATTAATACTTTAGTCATCACTGCATGAAAAGATCAATACTAACAGCTGTTAACAGAGTGTACACATTTAGCTAAATGGAAAAACTAGTTTGGTACAGAGATGTGAAAATGCTCTACATCATCTTACCATCAAAGTCCATCAGTTTTGGCACATCTCCCAAGTCCGAGGTGATAGTCAATGCCTGGCGCACCTTCAAATTTGTCTCTCTGTTTGGGGAGAAATGTCAGAAAAGTCTAATTTATTCAATGTGACAATAAAACTACCAAGCAGCTCTCAGTTTTACTGCTCATGCAAATTTTAATTTTTGGGTTTTCTTGCTTTCATTTTACATAGCTAGTGCAGCACTCACCCATCCAGCTCTGCAGTCTCAATATAACACAGACCATACGGCTCACTGCTACAGAGGAGGAGGATGTCTGCCTGTGTGTAAATCCAATATGAAAGATTCAGTGGTGAAACAGGATAATATATCAGTCTGCATTATTCTACCAACAAAGGCACTCAGCGGCCTGAATCTCCCAAAGGAAGCCTCTATGCTTCAACATCTCTGGCTGTTTACTTTATCATATCTGAATGTAAAAGGTAAGATATAACATTTTCTAACAAGGATGGCACTGAAATGAAAAAGGAGCATCAGATCATTCAAATTTACAGAATATGTGGCTACTCATTTTACTCACAGCAACAAACTGATTATTCTCTAGTTTGATGATATCCCCCACTCGCACGTTCATCCATTTCTCATCCTGCAAACTTTAAAACAAGAGCAAACAAATGTCCAGAGTAAAATTAATCTGGTGATCCATGTAAAAAAAAAAAAAAGAGGAAAATAAGTAAGTAGGTACCGTCCTCTGATGAGAACCTGAGACCGGCGGTTGTTGACCAGCAGGTCGCTCTTATGCCGGAACTGCAATTTTGCAAATATTTTTAGCTATGCAGTTTACAAAATGAGGGATAAAAAGCTTTTTCTTTTTTTTTTTTTTTTTAAGTAAATGTTGATACCAACATAGTCATCTGTGGCATCCTTGACAGCTGTGATCACTAGCACCAGAACCAAAGGCACGATGGTTGTGAACCAAGACAGGGAGGAGATTACTGGAATTAACTTTAAAAAGAATTAGCATTAGCTTTCAGCTCAGACATCTAGACTGATAAATTTCCATACACAATAGCAGTTTTCCTACCTGCAGTATCAACAGTACAACAAAGTAAGCATTTGCAACCCTCTGGAACTGCTCAAACAAGTTGACGGGCAGGAAAGTGAAGATGTTGTACTTTGAGGTTTTGATGTGATTGTCCTGAAAAAGAACACATTTAGAAACAGTGGTGCTGATTAAATACTACAAATACCACAGCCTGCACTTGTGTTTAAAGCCAACATAAAAAATGTCTGAAGTCTGAAGGCTTAAAAACTCAAAAATAACACAACAGTGTAATTTTGTTAGAATAGTACTTCTCATTCAGTGAGTCATTCTATCAATATTTTGTTTTATGATATATCAAATTAATGTTCTTTTATTTATTTATAAGCAGAAGGTGGCCATTTTATTTTCCAATTTGTCATTGAGTGCACCACCCTCCAGCATTACAAAAACAAACTTTGGCTGAAAGCAGTCTTTATCAACAATCCTTATTAAATTACCATCTAAAACTAAAGTACAAGAAAATGTAAATAAAATACAATGAAAAAGAAAAAACAAAATAATGAATCTGCAGTGGAGATTGTTCAGCTGTGTTTTAACAAGCTGGGCCAAACTGGGAAAATCTTGTAGTGAATTGTATAAACTTAATGGCATAATGCTCGTTTAATCCAATCTAAGGTCTACTCACTGCGTAAGAGAACTTGTCATTGAAGTCTCGTGCATTGGCTTTCACAAGGCGTTCCTTCTCTACAAACACAGATGACATGTTCATTAATAAAAAACATGAAAAAATCAATACATACACATAGTTTTATAACCCGCACAACTACAGCGACATGGAGGAGGGTGGAGGAGTAGCAGACCCATCCAGCACAAGTCAATTGAAAAGACGTTTAAAAGACGTTTAAAAAACGGCTTTGCCCAACGTCTAATCAACAAAAGTTAAAGGTGTAAAGATTTATTTTTCATGAAGTAAAAAAGACGAAGAAAACCCTTAGCCCCACACTGTTCATGACAGGTGTTGTACCATGAAGTGATCGTCTACCAGAAACTGATTAGGTGGTCGCGTCGCGGAAGCGCGCGCAGTCTGTTATTACGCCGTGTCAGTGTCTGGTCTGCGGCTGTTCCTCTCGGCACTAAACCGACATGACATTCATGTGCTATGTGCCGAGTTCCAAATCTTTGATATTCTCTATACCCTTGAAACTCTACAGAAGCGATAAAAGCTAAAATACACTGCCTGGCAAAAAAAAAAAAAAGTTCCCACTAAAACAAATATGTCACACTAATATATTGTTGGACCACCTTTAGCTTTAGTCATGGCATGAATTGGCTGTGGCATTGTTTAGATAAGCTTCTGCAACGTCACAAGATTTATTTCCATCCAGTGTTGCATTACATTTTTTTTCTTGATCTTGTAATAATGGGAGAGTTAGACCACTGTGCAAAGTCTTCTCCAGAACATCCCAATATTCTCAATAGGGTTTAGGCCTGGACTCTGTGGTGACCAGTCCATATTTCTCATGGTCCCTGAACCACTTTTTTACAATCTGAGCCCCAGACCATAGCACTGCCCCCTCAGGCTTGCAGTAGACACTAAGCATGATGGCTGCATCACTTCATCTGCCTCTCTTCTTATGATTTGGCCCTTCTTAAATGAGAAGCTACTCGTTGTATCGGTTGGGGTTAAACAAATTGTTCCCAGCTGAAAGATAATCGCATATGCATTCATAATCCAATAACAGGCACCTTTCCAGGTGGCAACTATTAGGGGTGCCAGGCAGTGTATGTATGCCATAAGACAACAGTTCAAGTTTTCAATGTGGTAACCATGGTTTCACATGATACAGAAGGAAAACATAAGATAGAAACTGGAGCAATAAGCTGTGGCCAGAATGCCAAATACAGACTGAAAAATTGACGGAAGTAAAGAAAGAATAAATAATCATTTTCACCTTCTACTTTGTCACTGATCCACAAAATGAAACCCACAGCTGAATTCACAGAAAAAGCAGTCCTGGTGCTTATTTTCCTTCACATGCAGTAAATATGAATGCTAGTGTAGCTTCACAGAAAAGGTAATTATCCCCAATTAACCCTAATGTGTTAAAAAGCCTTGGGGAAAAAACAAAACAAGAAACAACTCATTGGCTAGTTGGAATACCAGAGGCACATTTATTCGGTCTCCACCTGCCCCTTTACCCAACACCTGAAGTTAAAACTTCATCATTTATACTTTGGAATGATGCATTAAGGAGAAATGTAATATTTGGTCTTAGTTAAACTCAGTCACAAAGATGATGAAACCATTGACCAAAGCACTTAAACTTTTCACACCTAGCTGAACCGGCAAATACATCTGTTATCACCGAATCAGGTTAAATCATTGTTAAATTATGCATAACACACCTGCAGGGTGTTGGAACAGGATACATGATCTCATACAACTGTGATCGTTCAGCTATCAGTTACTACAGCCATTAATTATTAAGAAATAATACTGCTGATAAAAAGGCTTTGGTCTGCTTTAGTTGACGTCAAAATGCAGTTTTGTGCATCTAATCAACACAATTCTCTCACATTTTCCATCTAATGTACGTCTCTTTTTCTGGGAATTTCCCCTGACTCTTAAGTATGCCAACATGTTCAGGCAGATTATGGTCTAATGATTCACAAATACCTCCGGATATTATCATAGACAGCATATCTTCTGAGTTTAATATTAATGACAAAATAATTTAAATGGTCAGTTTTTAGCAGCTACGAGACATTTCTCACACAAACATGAAGACAAAGTTGAAGATTTGAAAACCATCTATGAAAGCATGTTATTCTATCTTTGCACATCACAAGATCAGCCCACACTGTTTATGAGATTTCATTGCAGGATGATGTTAAATATATATATATATATATATATATATATATATATATATATATATATAAATTAATCTGTGCA
>JBAMHW010000010.1:20668199-20694580 GCA_037177495.1 Rhadinocentrus ornatus | reverse complement strand
ACACTGCTGGGATAGGCTCCAGTTCACCCCGCGACCCCTAATGGGAACAAGCGGTACAGAAAATGACTGACTGACTGTACTCGATTTAACTTTCTTTACCAATAATTGTTACCAAAGATACATTTTAAAAATAATTACTTTTAATGAGAACATTTTCATCAAATGACATCAAAGTCCCATGATACAGTGAATGATCTCATTGTCAGTGTCTAATAGGCTGGTGTATGTGTAATGTGAAATACATAAACAGGTGTTCAGGGGGCAAGAATAAGCCATCAGGGAATATAAAACCACCTGACCTTCTCATTACAAAGGGATTAAGAAGCTCGGAAGAGCAGTACTGTTTCTGGCCATGTAACTCATCCACTAGTAACACTCAATCCCATACTCACCAAACTACCGAAACAACCAAGTCCACTAAAATATGTAAACAGCATGGTGTGTGTTGGCACTTCTCTTTTATCATTAAAGATAAGGACCAGGCCCACACAGAGACATCTAAAGAGGCAGATGCTCAAAGTGAAAAAAGGGTACATCACACATTATCTTTCTTCTCCTTCCTTATTGGGTTCCAGTTTTATTATTCTAGCGCCACCATGTGTTTCATTTGTGAAAAACCGCTGCACTGCACATGAATACAGTTCTGCATTCAGACTGGTCCTCTTTCTTGTGTGTTTCTTTTAGCCAGCAATGACACTGGCTGGAGCTGTTGGTCTCTTTATGATGTGGCTGCCATGTGGAGTGAAAAAAAAGATTATAATCCAGGCTTAAAAATACCAAATCACTGTCAAACAAAAAGACAATGATACTATATTACTGTGCCTACACCAAGCTATATTGCCTAAGATATTTAATTTTAAATAAATTAATCTATAGGCTACTCATAGTATCTTTATTTGATTGGACAGTCTTTAATTCCCGTTATCTTTTTTGTTAATCGTTTATAAATTAGTAGACTGTATACTTGTTATTGCTCAATAATCCCATTGTTTATGAGTTTACAAAAGAATTCTTCACTCACAAAAAAGTACGAATATTACTGTTGAAGGATTTTTTCACCCCTGTGATTTCTGATTTGTAAGACAGTGTTTATTAAATTAAATTAGTCTTCAGATTAATGTCACACAAAGATTGATGTCTTACTCAAAATCAGTCAAGTTACATCTGCAAGGGTATTCAGGAGGTTTAAAGTGCATATTTTGCACTGCAGTTGCTACTCATAATATGCCGCGGACAGGGCATTATTTACAAAACAGATATATGGAGTGATCAGTGGAAATAAGATTTATTTGACAATGCCAGTTTCAATTGACAGCATTTGAGACAGAAAACCTTTTCTGCTCTTTGGCACAAAACTGCAAAATAAAACTATGAAAAAGAAGATTAAACAAAACTTTATGATGCTGGGAATATTTTCTTTGGCCACAAGAAAATAGGATGAATTTTTTCAGCTCAGATGGGATGACACGTCTTTATTGTTGACCTAAACAGGACCTTCACACTTAATTCCCAACATGAAGCTCAGGGAAGCTTTATTTGTGCAAATGATGCTGTGGAGGTTAAATTTATAGGCGGCACCACAAATGGCTGTAAATATATATGTGTAAGTTTATTACATATTTTATCAATTTTAAGTAAAATAGTAAGTGATGTGACACAGATCTTATCTCACCTTTGATGTTTACAGCATACATTCAGATGTGATATTAAACTGGAAACATAAATTGGGTCTGAGATCATTAATATGGATATCTTATGCCAACCAGAAACCTTTAAACATATTTTAACTTATGGTTACAATACAGCAAACCTTTTGCTTATTGCAGTTACTATTTTACATGGTCTTTACACAATAACGCAATACAAAAATTTGGAAAATCATATTAATGCAAATCTGATTTTCTTGTCTTCACACTTTCCACAGCGTGATAACTGAGGTTTTTCCTTGTCTTTTTCCAAATACACATGCAGATTGTTGTGGATATAAATGTCATAAGTTGATCCCTAGCAACCACTTGTTAAATTTTATATTTGGGATGGGCGGGAAGAGAAACAAAGGTCAGCCCACGTTTT
Organism: Rhadinocentrus ornatus; assembly: GCA_037177495.1. Taxonomy (NCBI): domain Eukaryota; kingdom Metazoa; phylum Chordata; class Actinopteri; order Atheriniformes; family Melanotaeniidae; genus Rhadinocentrus; species Rhadinocentrus ornatus. The sequence goes on along the minus strand of JBAMHW010000010.1, from coordinate 20,692,507 downwards.
GAAAAGCACTGCCAGTACAGAAACTGTGGAGTGAAAAATACATTACGTTACAATCACCTTTTACACAATATTGATACAGAAAACAAGGGTGGTTTTTTTGTTGTTTGTTTTTTCTTTTTAAGAATAAACATAAATGAACGACTCAGACTGAAAAAAACTGTTTACGTTTTTTTTTTTTTTTTTTTATTGCAACCCCAAAATAGTTAAGATTGCTGAGCAAAATGTAAATTAAAACAGAATGCAATGGTTTGCAAATCTCATATCTCAATCTTAATATGTTTTCCCTATAAAACATAAATAACGATTCAAACTGGAGAAATGTTGACCATTTCATGGAAATATTAGCTTGTTTTTAATTTATTGGTAGCAATCCATCTAAAAAAAAAAAAAAGTTGGAACAAGGGCAACAAACAGCTGGGAAAGTAATTGCTATAAATCATTGACAACTAAAGATCATTAGACAATATATTACATGGTGATAGGCAAGCAACATGCATTAGTATAAAACACAAGATTTTGATTAATTCAGAAGGAAATTCTATGACACCAGCAACTTAGACAGGCCATAAAACATTCACTAAAAAAATAAACTAAATAAGAAATCAACTAAGTAAAATTGATTTTAAAAAAAGACAGTACATTAAAAACTAGAATTAATTTTTTTTAAATCAGAGGGACAGAGCATTTCTGATGTAAAGGTGGTCAAATCAACATTAAAATGTGACTAAAAATTTGTGTAACATGTTCCGAAAAATGACTGAAGATTTCCACCATCTACAACATACATGATCACCAATAGATTCACAGAATCAGGAGGAATCTCTGCAACTTTCTGCAGAAAAGCTGCTTTAATTCATTCATTTATTACAATGCTGCACATCAGATAGTCGGAAGTAAGGAGTAGAGACATAATGCTGCAAGGGACATAAAAACTCACTTTTGACCATTCTTGTGTAAATCATAGGCCTCTTTGCAAATCCTATAGTTTTCCAGCCTCTACAGGTAGCCAGAGCAGCAAGTCCTGACTAATATTTTTTAAATGCTCTTTTTACTTAAGATTTTAGAAAGATCTGAATTATCTGTCAATTTAACTTTCTTTTGCAACAATTGTTACCAAAGATGCATTTTTAATATAATTACTTTTAATGATAGCATTTTCATCAAAGGTAAAAAAAAATCACATGTCAGTTGCTTATATGATCTCATGGTCAGTGTGCAATGTCTAGATAATAGGCTGGTGTGTATGTAATATGAAATACATAAACAGGTGTTCAGGGGGCAAAAATGAGCCACCAGGAAATATTAACCGCCGGACCTTCTCATTACAAAGGGATTAAATGACTCCAAAGGGTAGTACTGTTAATTGGCCATGTAACTCATCCACTAGTAACACTCTACTACCAAACTACCAAAATAATCAAGTTCACTAAAATATGAACACAGCATGTTACAGTATGTGTTGACTAATTTCTGGTATCATTTAAGATAAAGACCTTGTATGAAATGAGAAAGAGCAAATTGATACTGATCTGATCACCATAAATAAAAAACAGACCGCTTGCAATATAAGTATAGGTATTATCCACATTAGTAAAACCGGTGTGAGGAGTACATAAAGCTGAGTCATGGTCATCAAAACATTGTGCTGTAACTTGTATGTAAAACCAAAACCCCACAGATTTTGTAAATTGGTTGGGATATTCAATAATTGCTAATGGTTATTGCACATTAGTCAGATTGTACTACGAAAGATAATCTGAGAAACTACTGGCAAATAATGTCAGGCAAGTGATTACTGTCCAGATCTGTGCAATACCTGTTATTAGAGGCACTGCCTACTTTCACCTTTACTGGGGAGTTGAAGAAGACTACATGCCAACTGAAGTGGTTGCGACGTGAGTGCAAGACACGCCTCCTACGCCCACGTTGGTGTCCTCAGGCCAAAGTAATAAATTTATTCAACGGCAGCACAACTGTCAGCTTTTACATACAGGGATCCTCAACAACGCAATAATAATGATGATTTATTTATCTACAATTCCGCCGTATTTGTGAAAAGAAAGTGAAAAACGTTGCGAAAAAAGTTTACGTTGTTTTGCAATTAAAGCTAAAGCTATGTCAAACGTTACACAATGCCCGTTTATGATTGGTCAATCTCCAAGAGGGCGGGATTAAAGTTTCAGATTTCACTTAGTATTAGACGCTCCCTCTGCCCGTCTTCTGGGGGTTGTAAAGGTAGTAGTTCATCTCATCTAACGTCTGCAGTTCTTTCTTCATCAAGACTCAATACACCAAAGGAAATTTGTCGGGCATTTTGTTAGATTTGACCAGGAAAACGGACGGTTGACATAACCGCTGCTTTAGGTGAGTGCTATCATTATGTCCTCAGATCTGTGGCTGTACAGGAATGATTGTTATGGGAGCAGTTATCTACGCAGTATGAGGCAGCAATCGGGCCAGTCGGACAGATCAGGTTTCACACATTGACTGTGAGCTTACGTGCCATTACGTTTGTCTCGGTTATATCAAGTCATAATTTATGCTAGCATTTTTTGCGGTTTTACACTATGTTACAATAGCTGCGGTTGATCAAACCAGTCACATCCATGACCTTATTATTGTCAAGAGAATTGAAGAGAAGAAGAAAAAACTTAAAAGAAGTGACCATTATGGATTATTTACTAAACAAGTTATAATCTCTAATCAGCAGAAGGTAAACGAACAGCAGCAAAACAGGAAGTGATGATTGTTGACAAATGTGGTTAATTTGAACTACATGAGGAAATTCTTACTAAACAAATATTACTTGTCTTGAAGGAGCACAAGAAACATGGCTTCACTGCGCCATCTGAGGCAGTGCCACCCTACAGGCATTGCTATCTCTCGTTTTCACACCAGCAGCCGTGTCTCTGCCAAGCAGCATTACAAAATGTTGGTCCTTGGAGGAGGAAGTGGGGGCATTGCGATGAGCGCACGTATGAAGAGGCTGGTTGGAGCAGAGAAAGTGGCTGTTGTGGAGCCCTCAGAGGCAAGGATCCTTGGGTTTATGATCATATATTTCCCCATTAATTGTATTCTTAAACGAACACACACAATAAATTGATTAAAAGCTGTGAATTCATCATACTTTTAAGTTTAATTTATTCAGAGACATATTGTTTGCATTGTTATGCAAAACTACTAAATAACTTTTCTGTTGTTTTTTTTTTCAGATGCACTACTATCAGCCAATATGGACTCTGGTTGGTGCTGGTGCAAAAACTGTAGCCTCATCAGGTCGTCCCACTGCCAGTGTTATGCCATCTGGGGTGAAGTGGGTGAAATCTAAGGTTCAGGAAATAAACCCAGACAAAAACACTGTCTTCACAGATGATGGAAATGAGGTATGTTTACTTAAGAACTCTAACAGGTCACTGAATGCAAGAGACTTATCAAGGAGTTGCAGTGTATACATGAAGCTAAATGTTTACAAATGATATGCAGAATTATTTGTATTTACTATAGTTCTATGTCAATGTTTTCCTCCTCTACAGATCTCATATGAATACTTGATTGTGGCTCTTGGTTTACAACTACATTATGAGAAGGTGAGGTCCTGCTTTTTCACTCATTCATTCTGTCCCTATGTATAAAATGTTAGTCTATGCTCTTCTTATCAGTAGATTAAAGGGCTTCCGGAGGGATTTGATCATCCAAAGATTGGCTCAAATTACTCTGTCCAAACTGTGGAGAAAACATGGAAGGCTCTGCAGGACTTCAAAGAGGGCAATGCTGTGTTCTCCTTCCCAAATACCCCTGTGAAATGTGCTGGAGCTCCACAAAAAATCATGTACCTGTCAGATGCTTATCTCAGAAAGGTACTTTTGAGTCTTTGGTAATCCAGTGATGATGTCATAATAAAGTAAAATGTGTTGTTCCTAATTTCCTGATGATAATTTCTGTCCATATTTAAGACAGGGAAAAGGGAGAAGGCTAATGTGATATACAACACGTCGCTACCAGTGCTGTTTGGGATCAAGAAATATGCTGACACGCTGTGGGACATTGTGAAAACACGTGACCTACAAGTGAACCTTCGGCGTAATCTGATTGAAGTACGGGCGGAAAAGCAAGAAGCTGTGTTTGAAAATCTTGACAAACCAGGGGAAACTGAAGTGATAGAGGTAATTGCCTAACTGTACCAGTAAAATTCACTTAGATTTTGGCTGACATTGCCCTTCTGCAGCCTTTTGTATTAAGCAGTGTAGCAGTTCCTATGATGATGCAGTGTTATTAACACTCAATGACCCAAAATTCTTTTTCTTTTTTTTTTATTTAGTATGAAATGCTTCACGTTACGCCGCCAATGGGGCCCAGTTTGGTGATTAAAGGTAGTCCACTGGCTGATGAGATTGGCTGGTTGGATGTTAACAAAGAGACTCTCCAGCATAACAAATATCCAAATGTGTTTGGGATTGGAGACTGTACCAACCTGCCCACAGCTAAAACTGGAGCAGCGGTGGGTAAGTAACTTTCATGTAATTATTTTTAATGATGCTGGAAAACGGTTCATGGTTTTAATTTTGGGTCATCAACCTGGGCTGTTTTATTTTTTTTAAGCCAGATTCCTTAAAAATTGCATTGCACAACCCTGCTGTTTATACAGCATCATTAAAAATATAAGGCACATCTATATAAAGTTAGCAATAAGGGGAATATCTCACTGTATGTGACAGTTATCGGATGTCGTTGAGTATGATTATGCCATTACACTTGTGAAACGTGGTTTAAAAAAAAGTTAAACCTCATCTGTCTGGATTAGTCAGATTTCCTGCAACTGTACCACTTTTTCTCTGTCAACTGCTGGATGGAGAATTTCTGGCAGCTTATTGCACTAAAGCCGAGACTCATGCAGTGTTAACAACATATAGTGTTAAAAACAACTGAGACATATTAACCTTGTACATAAACATTTTACATTTTCCGCTACAGTTGAAACTTTGTAATAGTTAATGACTTAAGTGAAAACATGTTTTTTGTAAATGTGTCTAAATTTATTAAAGATCAGAAAGTCTTATCATCTGTCAGCTGCCATTTCAGGTATCCCTGCAGATGTTTTGTAAGGTTTGAATTTAGACTGTATCTAAAAAATTGTAGGTAATCCAAACCTCTGGCTCATTGTAAATTAACTGCTTACCTCACCTAAAACTGTCTGGTTCATATGTTTTAGACATTTGTGTTCTCATGTGTACAGTCTTCGTTAATAATATCTGGATTGTGACAAAGATTCAGTTCATGGGGTGTCTAAATTGTTCTTAACACAACTATATTTTGTCAACAATGTGTGCATTTACTTTGCATTAGGGTGGCATGTAGTTTAATTGGTTGAGTAGCTGCCCCATATACAGAGGCTACTGGTCTTCTGTGCAGCTTGTCCAGGTTTGAGTCCCAGCTTGGGGCCCTTTTATGCATGCCATTCTCTCCTCTCTGATCCCTTTTGCTGTCGAGCAACTATCTGCTGAGTCATTGTTGTGTTACAATCTCAGTTCCTGTAGGTCTCCCTATCCGTGCTGCTGAGAAGCACCTTTACAGCATGATATGGACATAACAGATCCTCACCATAAAGATGCAGTTAGAGTACTTTATTTCTTTTGTTTAAACTTTCATTAAATCATTCTGTTATTTCACAATGATTTTCCATCCAGTTTATATTATCAAAGCCTCTAAAGCAGGGCTTTGCAATTCGGTCCTACGAGAGCTGCAATCCAGCGGGATTTCAATGTATTCCTGTTTCAACACACCTGAATCAAATTAAATGGCTAAAGCAGCCTATCACGTTCTGTACAATGACTTATTAGTTTGAGTCAGGTGTATTGGAGCAGGGATCCATGGAAAACCTGTTGAATTGTAGCCCTCGTAGGACCATATTGAGTAGCCTTGCTCTAAAGTAAAATGTCTGAGGAGAAAACGCAATCAGTTATTTATCAATCAACAAATCCAGTCCTTGAGGTCCACTGTCTAGCCGGTTTAGATGTTTTCCTGCTCCAATACACTTGATTCAAATTAAATTAGTCTCCAGCAGCTTATTCTGCACAAGCCTGTTAATGATCCATTAATTTGAATTAGATGTGTTTAAACCAAGCGGCAAACCTCTGCCAGTAAAATGTGAAGCCTATGCGGAAGTGCAAAACGTGCAGTTCACCCCTCGTCCGCTAGGGGCTGGCTCAAAAACAGAGTTAATCCCCCAGACTCCCATGTTAAAAAGAACAACTTCATAGCAGAAATAAAGATGTTTAAAGCCTGGTACAAAAACAAACATTTTATTATTAAGCCAAATTCTTCATGACAACTGTGAGGGGGTAAAAAAAATTTTTTTATAACTCAGTTGGGATGTTATTAAATCTTGAAATTCGGCATAATTTGGGGCGTGTCCTTTTGATTGACAAGTATCCAATGTCCGCGGCATGAAGGGAGACTGCATCACAACCGCAGTTTTTAGCTTTAGCTTTTGCTCGCCTACCTCTGTTAGCTGTTTAGCTACCTAGGCTCGGTAAGCTCTTAGCTACAGGCAACTTACAGTTTGATGGGTGTCAATCATCCACCCCCACCTTCACAGTCCTTCTCTCTTTGACCATTTTTGGATTTCCGGGCCTGATGACATGCGCGACGCTGCCAAGATGGCAATGCCCCAATTGCCCAATGAGCTTTATTTTTTTTACATTTTTATTTTAAAAAGTATATTTACATTACAAAAACAGAAATAAATACAATAATAACCATACGACACAACTTATAACTCCGGCTCGGGGTCATCATCACATAACCAATGAGCTTTAATTCAGCTTTTCAGAAACCTACGGGTGAGGCCAAGGAGACTCCGTCCATCTTTTATATACTATGGTTTAAACAGAAACCTTAAACACATAAAACCTGCAGGACAGCAGACCTCAAGGACTGGATTTGTAGATCCATGAGTTATATGATTGGGATCTTACCCAATGAAAGTATCTTTAAAAAAAAAAAAAAAAAAAATATATATATAAAGGATGTTTAATATTAAGTGTTTTTATTAAATGGTTAAAAAAAACAACTACATATATATTTTAAAAAAGGGAGTTTTGTGGCAGCACATTTACACTGAATGCCGTCTCTTTGGCTTATGTGAGCATAATATGGAGTCATATTTGTATTTCTTTTATTGTGTTATGATGGGTGTGAAACTGCAGGCAGAGAAGAGACGAGTCTGTTTTTTAACATGCCTGGACAGGCTGCAGCCTTGAGTCCTAATGACTAGTGTCTGGGTTGTTCATATAACAGAATTTTCTTTTTCTCTCTTTTTTTTTTAGCTGCACAATCTGCAATACTCAACAGAACTATCAAGAAAGTAATGAAAAATGAGAAGCCAGATAAAAAAGTAAGTGGAAAATTTATGTCAACCTTGGATTTTGAATATTTTGATTACTTTTGAAAGTGACCCAGTGGAAAAACTGATATGAAAATGCACTTCTCAGAAAATCATTTTCTCTTTAATAGTACGACGGGTACACCTCTTGTCCGCTGGTGACGAGCTATAACACAGTTGTTCTGGCAGAGTTCGACTACAATGCACAACCACTGGAAACGTTCCCCATCAACCAAGCCAAAGAAAGAAAATTAATGTATTACATGAAAGCTGATGTGATGCCTCATCTCTACTGGCATGGCCTTCTCCGGTATGTATAGTATAAATTAACATTTAAATAGTTCAGTGAATGCTTCTTTTCATTTTAATATAAAAATGTTCTCCTCCTTTATTTTTCCTTCATTAGGGGTCTCTGGGGCGGGCCAGGGCCGTACAGAAAGCTCCTTCATCTTGGGATGAAATAAAGACTTACCATACAATAGTATTATAAAATGGTACCAAAACGTAACTGGACAAATTAACACATGAAATTTATCATGTCCTAACCTGTAAACAGATTCGTATAGCTTGAGGATTAATCTGTAACCATTTTCATTAACATCACAACACGTTGGATAAAAATATTATTCTTTAAATATCAGTGTCTAAACCTGCTTAAAGGCTCAAGGAAGACGGATGGCTTACACATTTAGCTTTAAACTGCTTGTTGTTTAATGTGCTTGTGACAGCTTATTTGCTACAGCAAAGAACAATTTTATTCTTAATTTGCGTTTTTCAATATTTTGTAGTGTTCCAGTGTATTTGGGTAAACTTTGAAGGTTTTGTTTGCTAGGTGCAGAATTCACACCCACATAGATTCATCCAATAAACTGACATACAATCTCTAAAATTCAGTTTAGGTTGTTGCCTATTGATGTGTGAATTGCAGTGAGATGGCAAAGCAAAATATTTGCGTCTGTTTTTTTTACAATCACACAATGAGTTGTTTCTGTAGAATATTAGAGGGATGCTTAACTCTACAACTGTAATCATGAGTTAGTGTTTGCTGTAAGTCACCGATTTTTTTAGACAAATATTCTCTTTTCCATATTGCTACAGTTGAACATGTCCATATTGGTGGAGGTTGGTTATAATGTGCCAAATGTGTGATGGTGGTTTAATTTGCCCTGTCTTTTTGCTCCATTTAACTTTTAAAACTGAATGTCCAATTAGTTAACACATGCAGTATCCGAACAAATACTTTGTAAGTTGTTTGGGGATGCTTAATCATTAACATGCAAAGTTATTGCTTTTTTTTACATCTTAAATATCGCTGTCTGATACGTTTTTCTACATTTTCTTTAATGCTGAGCTGAGACATTAACATTTTGACACTTTGCTGAATGAATCGCAGGTTAAAACATTTGTTTGTCTTAAATAAAATAATTGGAAAGACGATTTGGTTTTCCACATTGTTTTCAGTGACGACTGTAATGCTCGTGCCTTCCAGACATCGGAAGCCAACAGCAGGCCAAAGCTAACTCAAGCAGAACAATTCATGTTCACCTCCCAAACAGTTAATTATGTGGTATTAAAATCAACTTGTGGGGGTGCAAAACTTGCTTGTATAAATGATTGTTATATGTTTTTGATGGTAGTGTAGCTGGATATAATGTGTTTAAAGCAAAGGTGAACAGACGCGCAAAAGATCGTTTTTAATGTTAAATATGAAAATATACGCACGTACTTAAATGTTTGTTGTAATCGCACATCAACGCCAGCAGGGTGACAAAGAGCATTAATCCAGCTGCGCATACACTGTTGCCATTTTCCTGTTAACTCTGTACTCCGACACGTTGGTTCCACTACGTCGTCTGTGTCGCATTCCCCTGCGCAACACCAACGTTATGTTTGTGATGAGGCGGGAAATGGCGTCCGAAGCCATGGTTCATCTGTGACTTGCCACCGAGCGACGAACACAGCTCGCGGGCCAACAATTACGGCTCGATCTCTATCGGTGGCTGCCACAGTCGCGGCCGAGAGCTGACACTGCTGCGGCAAGTTTCAAAGAGCTTCCGAGATCATCCGTAAGTAATAAACATTATCTAAACAAAATGTTTGTCCCCTTGAAAACCAATTACAGCTAGCTAGCGGCTAACGTTAGTCAGCGGAGGGGGCGTAGTCTAATGGCAGAACATAGTTGTAGAGCGAACAAATAACTTGTTTTTTTCTGTATGTCACTAGCGAATAAAAGAAATTTGCATGCTTTATAAGCACGCACTGTCGGTGGCACACGAGGTGCCTTGTTACTAGTAACGTGGATAACGTCGCGGCATTACCTTTCTGCCTGTGGCGTTTTGTTAGCATTGGTAGCCTGTTAGCTAGAGAACCCACTAACAGCATCTGGCATTAGTTGTACTTATCAGCATACGTATTTAGGTATTAAGTGTCAGTTGTGGCCACATTTATACAGCGCATTGCCACGCCAAACACAAGATTTCAGCGTCAATTCAGTTTAAAGTGTGTTTTGCAATGTTGTTGCTCCGTGGTAGCGCCTGACTAGCATTAGTCGTTGACGCTGTTTGTGGTAATACAGTCCTGTCCAAGGTTACGTAACGGCAGTCAGCGGTGCCGTTTTGCTGTCACATCTAATTTGGCAAAATTCCTCCACAAACGCGCATGCAGAAAGCTTTCTAACAGCTATAAGCTCAAATAGTAACATTATTAAAGGACTCTAATTTCGACGACTGTCTTGTTTATCACATACACCACCCACTTCGCCGACTGCCCATCCAAAAATTTTAGTGACTGCATTTTAGCGTTTGGTTTCAAATGTTTTGTTTTGCACAGTTCTTTTTAGTTAAAAATTTTATATATATATATATATATATATATATATATATATATAAATAAATAAAATCATGTTGATCAAAGCTGCGTCTTTACCGTGCAAGAGCAATTATAAACTGTAGAAACAATTCAACACGTGAACAAAATCAAAAGGCTTTTTTGCTTCACAACGGACCATTTTCCCAAATCCAAGCAGTTTACAGGTGTTATGGTGACGTGTGCTTAAGTTGACAGTATATAATTTCTACATGGCTTCTGGTTGGAGATGGGATTAATGACAGTAGGTCACGTGTTGAATTATTTCTCTACACATTATTATTGTGCTTGCATGGTTAAGAGGCAGCTTTGATCAACAGGAATATTTGTTGTGAGTTGAGATACAGAAATTTAAGATCTGCAAACAAGATGATTATGACATCATACTGAATGCTAAAATGTTGCTTGTTTGACCAGTTTTTCGTGTTGGAGCTTAATGACAAGGGACCAAACTAAGTACTGGAGCGCTTTACAGCTGTAACGTGTGTCTGAAATGTAATAAGAAATCACATAACAGAAAGATGATTGGTATTAGGGTTTTTAAAGCAGTTTAGCAACAGTATCTTTTTTACATAACTTGTCAATGGGACAGAGGTGATTTAATCTATTGTCTTTGTCATGGAAGTTTAATTTTTGCTTCTAAAGCAAATTTATTTACAAACACTGTTTGTATGAACAACAAGTAGTGTTGACCAGTAGTATAAAAGATATTTTAAAATCTCCTCTAAATACCCATTACTTTGCAAAAGTTTGAGTTCATATAAAGCACCCTTTATGGAGAAATGATATGCTCATTAATTTTTCATCATTAATTTAAGCAAAATTGTATAAATACAAATTCATTTGAACTTCTTCCAATTTAAACATGAGAATCCAAAATATTTCCAAAACCTTCTTCTGAGTGATTGAAGTATTGGATAAGAATTACAGTTTATCTGTTATAAATTGTCTGCATGTTACAAAGGCTTGTGGTAAAATATATAATGCATAAAATGGAGTGTCTGCATTCATCATCATCTAATTTCATTAATTCATTTAAATGCCCTTTTTCTCTCTCTCTCCTTGTCAGATTTTTCTATGTGACGGTGGAGCATGATGAGGCTGAGAGTGCGTAAAGCTCCTCAGCAGCCGAACACAGGCCACCAAACACACCTGTCCCAGGCCAAAAGGAAACATCACGAAGTAGAGCCATCCCCGGTCAGGAGTCGAGGCAAAATGCAGAAGAATGAAACAGGCCTGCTCTCCACTATTAAGAAATTTATCCGTGGAAATGCTGTCAAGGTAGGCAATGGGGATTCAGTTAAGTTTTGTCAGAGAAGCGACCATACTATCTTAAAGCAAATAGTTACAGGGTTTTCTTGATTGGTAGGTGTCAAGGTAACATTCCCAGGAGTCATATGTTGTAGGTTTCCAGCAGAGCATTACCTTAAGTTATTAGCTTGATCTGTTCACATTTTTATTGTTGTAGCTAATTGGAGTATGGCATGCCTAGATATTTTGTTTGGAAAATCTTACCAAGTGATCAAATAGCCATTGTTTGCCTTTACTTCGCCCTGACCTAACAGGCTAGGTACCCTCAAATAACATTTGTCATACAGAGCCCACTGGAGCCTCATGCTCTCATGGATGCAGCTCTATACCAGAGTCGGCTCATAATTTCCATAGCTTACAAACAGGATAGCAAGGTGCATCAGTTCTGTCTTGAACATTTTTGTAATGAATTCTAAAGATTTATGTAAAATAGTCTAAATGTTCTGATAAATCTAATTAAAATAAATTATTTGTAATTCATAATTGTGTGTCACTGTTTGTGTTTACTTTCTCAGGTAGAGCAGGATATCCCCGCCAAGAGGAGTCGCATTGATTGTAAATCTGACAACGATCTCATTACTTCAACGCCGCAGACCAGAGGTCTTTCCAACAAATCAGTGTCAAGAGTTTGCCGGAAAACTCCAAATAAAGGTTTAGCCTTCATAATCCTGGTTACATGGTTACAAGCAAAACCTGAACGAAAATAAGACAAATGCGCAGATCTTGTTTGTAAGTTTCTATTAAAGAGTTAATTGACCTTTTTTTTTTAAGCTCCATCTTTTTTTTGTCCTTTTTCCTTTGAATAGACACAATGACCTGCAACAGTAAACCCATGAAACCAAACGGTAAACTGGAGGCACCTGTTGACACGACAAGCAGCCCACCACGCACCACTCTGCTTGGAACCATCTTTTCTCCAGTCTTCAACTTTTTCTCACCAGCAACTAAAACTGGTAGGAAACAATTAAATTCTGACATATTTGACATTTGAAACAAACATCATGACGGATGGATCATAATCTTTGTCTCTAGACTGTTTCTACCAGTAGAGGCATTGAAACTTATCAGCACATGATTTTAATTAGCAAGATACAGAATCAATCTTGTTTGTTTCAGTAAGCTACAAATGTTTTATTATATTTATATGAAATATGCTTTAACAGCAAAATATCTTTTTGGGAATACATGAAATATATACTTACTCATCTCTTGTAATGACATCAATTCTACACCATGTTACCAGCATTATGGAGTGTATTGTCAGTTTCACCAGTTCACACATAGTACAAGACCGAATGAGCCACTAAAAAAGAACAAAAGTGCAGAAAAACAGAGCCTCACAATTCCTGTACACTTGCACAGATGTGGCCATGTGAAATTTTAATAAACAATGTGATGTGTTATTTGTGACATGCCATTGACATTTCATATCATTCATATCTGTCTTTTAAGTCACTCCAGGCTCAGACTCTCCAGGCCAAGCAGTTGAGGCAGAGGAAATTATAAAACAGCTGGACATTGAGCATGCAGAAGAAATGCCAAGCAGCACTTTCGCATCCACAGAAGGAATCACTCAGTGTCACACTTACCCGGTTTTACCACAGAGGTTTCAGGTCACCTCTGATGCAACCATAGAAGAAGGAGAGATTGTCACGGAAACTGACATGCCCCCATTAACAGGTAAGACCAGACTCACTTAAGCCTGAGCATCATTCATGTCATTTAGGAAACTTTGACGTAAACCATTAAGTTTAACTATGACTTTTTGTAACAATATCCACTGGTTTTTGGTCATATCCAGAGTTCACTATTTTGGTTATCTCCATTTTGGTCTTTTAAAATGGGACTATTAGCCAGCATGACATCTGATGCAGAAGCTGCATACCCACTGGGTTCAGCTTTTCAATCACAATGTAGCCAGTCCCTGCTTTATTGTCTGTTCGACCAGATACTAGATCATAGTTTATAAAATGCTGTATAAAAAAGGATTTGGGAAACATTGCCATAAACTCTTTGTTGAAACTGGGTGCTGTAATTATAGATCAAAGGAAGAGCATTAAACTTTCAGTAAATATAAACCAGTTTCTTTTTTTCTATGAAGCACACGGTTCAAGATACTACTCTTTTTGTGTAATTTTTCAGAACAAAGGTTAATCTACATTTTTATTTACATAGTTGTAACCTCAATGTGATTTAACAAAAAAGGGTCTTTGTTTTTTTGTGTGTGTTTTTAAAAAAAAAAAAAAACATTAAAGCTAAATTCCTTTTTCATCCTTTCCTTTCCATCAGCTCCAGGGTGTATGTCGGATGGCAGCTACCCACACTCTATTCCCACGGCTCCTGCTGAACCCTCTTATGAAGAGGACTGGGAAGTTTTTGACCCGTAAGTTGACCACTTTTTTATTTTTTATTTTTTTTTTAGTGGCTTATTAAAATAATTGCCTTTTTATTTACAATCTATAAAACTCATGAGAAATTGTTCTGCTTTGCTGTTTTTAATCAAATTTTCACTTTCCACCACAGCACTGCGTTAAATCAGTGACAACTTTTCAGCATTAAATCGGTTAAATATTTAATCTGCCATGTATTTTAATTTTAACTTTAAAAAAAAGACTTTTTTTTTCTTTTTTTTTTTATAAATCAGAAAGTAGTGTTCAACTTGAGATTTAGATTCCCAGCTTCCCAGTCCCAGTGTAAAAGTAAGTTGTCACATTGCTATGAGAATCCTGCTTTTAGTTGGTGATGCAGTGTTTCTTTAAGTTATATCTTGTCCTGATTACCAAATCTATTCTACTGCTGACTTCAAATCTAACACACGAGGAAAAAAGCTAACTAGTGTGAGCCCATATGTCAGAGAATGATCAGCCAATTAAAACAATTCATTAGATTTGGTCAGTAATTTATCATTTCAATATTACTATGGGTCACACTGTCAGAGCTAAATACATTTATCATGGTAAAAGTTGAAGAGTATTATGTGCAGCTGCTGAAATACATGGCAGGCATATCTAAACTTACCAATGCGCCTAATTCTAGCAACACGATTCTCTTAATTGTAGCAAAGCTCTTGATTTCCTTCCCTTTCCTTAGAACTAGGATGCGGCTAAGAGGTTTTGTTTTGTTTAGGGTTTGTTGAGCCAACTAACACAAAGAGAAGCTGACTGTGTTGAACCTGGTTTGTGGTAAACCCTTTTGAACCCACATCCAAGGTGACATTGCATTTTTGAGCAGAGCTTGTTGAAGAGCAACTTTCAGCCACCAGATGGCAGCAAATACTGCGCTTGTTAATGATCACTGATGGCATGTGTCACCATGTTTACACCACTGCTGCGCTTCATTGGACAAACTGCTGAATCTTACATGCTTTTTAATATTTCATTTCTTTGGGTCTTTTTAGTCCACAGTAGAATCATAAGTGTGTTATACATTTTAATTAAGGAGTCGGCTTGGCTGGTGTTACTAGTCACACTTTGCCTGGATGATTCACATTACCTCAAATATTACTAGGACCATACTTGTGAGCTTTGTTTGAGTGATATATCTTTTCTGTTTCAAGGTACTTCTTCATTAAGCATGTGCCTCCACTGACAGAAGAGCAGTTAACACGTAAACCAGCGTTACCTTTGAAAACACGCAGCACACCTGAGTTCTCTCTGGTCTTGGATCTGGTAAGCCGTGAGAGCTTTCATTTCAAATACCTCATGTTGAAAATAGACTAATAGCTTTTTTTAATTTCCCGCCCCCTGCCAGGATGAAACTCTGGTTCACTGTAGTTTGAATGAATTGGAAGATGCAGCCCTGACATTCCCTGTGCTCTTTCAAGATGTAATATACCAGGTGGGAACTGTAATAAATCAATGTCTAATTAAAGAGTCTGACTTTTACTGCGGGTATGCTTAAACAGCTTTTGCGTTTTACTTCTAAATCAACAGGTGTATGTTCGCTTGAGGCCCTTTTTCCGAGAGTTTCTCGAGCGCATGTCTCAGTTGTACGAGGTGAGCTGTTTATTCTGCACCGAGTACAGGCAGTTTGTGTTTAATTCAGTCATTATCTGTACGGCTTGTTTTTATTATGGGTCGCAGGGTGAGCCTATCCCAGCAGTGTTTCAGGTGAAAGGCAGGGTACACCCTGGACAACTCACTAGTCCATCGCAGGGCCAACATATATAGGGACAAACAACATTCACACACACACTCATTCCTAGGGAGTGTTTAATTATTTTTATAATTTTGTTTTTTGCTGTCCTTTTAAAATTTCAGATTATTCTCTTCACGGCTTCAAAGAAAGTCTATGCTGACAAGTTGCTGAACATTCTGGACCCCAAGAAACAGTTAGTGAGGTAAGTGAAAGCAGCTTTTCAAGAAGAAAATCTGGATTTTAGGTCTGCTCACCTGTTAGTGTCTTGTAAAGTTATTTACCCTTGCTCTCTTTGTTGTGTTGTATTACAGCCTTTGAATTGATACATTTTGTGGTTTTATATTATGAACCAACAACAAAATTGTATCTGGTAAAGTGGATAAACACAATACTTCTAAAGTTACTAAAAAAAAGAGTTAAACGGTGAAAAGTAGTGCATGTATTCACCCCCTTTATTTTGAACCCTTAAGGTGGGATCTGTTGCTGCTAATTGCATTTAGAAGTCACAGTTAGTTCAGTTATACCACCTGTATGCAGTCTAGCCCTTACATTGGTTCCCCAATATACACTCATTCAATTCCTGGATTCAGCTCAATTTGTGTCTTCGTCCCTCCCACCAGGAAACATGTGGAGGAGTCAAGAACAGTTGACTTTATAAGACTTGTAACACAACTTCATCACCTAACCATTTTTAAGTTGTAGCCTGCTGCATAATTTGATTATTTTTGTTGGATGAGCATAATTATGTTTGCGACAAAGTAGGAGTTTGCTTTGAATTCAATTTAAAGTCTAGGGTTGACATGTCACACCCCTTCAGATATTATGGCTGTATAGCTCCTCCAACAGGTCTCCTCTCTCTTCAATCCTTCCTCCTCTAGGTGCGTTTAAGGCTTGAGATGTCCTTTTAAATTTACTTTTACCATGAACGTTTCCTGGGTTACTAGCAGGAGGAAGCTAATATTAGATTAGATGAGCTTTAAGTGTCATATTGGGTTCAGTTTACATACACTTGTTGTAAAAAGGCTCCAGATCAAGGACACAACTAAACAACCAATACGGTTGGTACCGAGGCAGACCACATAAGAAAACAAACAGAAATAAGTTTAACAATATTGATTAGGCATATTTTACTTCCATTTGTCATAATCAGATACTACAATTACAGACCCAAATTAACTGGATACCACACAAGGCAGACAATCCCTCTTAATTACACCTCACGATGTTCACTTTAACCCAAATACGTTTGCAAGGCAAACCAATGCCAATAAAAAAAACACTGCAGATGAATTTACGCCAAACAAGATTGGGTGTAGCCACTTCTGAGTACTGGCAGGAGAATATAAAACATTTCAGAGGAGTGACCCAGTAATAAAGACAAAACAAAAAGTTTAAAGTAGTTAGTCGTACTATTGTTCCAGCATGTTAAAAAAAGAAAACCTCAGACCAAGAGCTGACTAACTAAAACAAAACAAACCTAGAAACTAAAGTAATACCTCGAGATACGAGTTTAATTCGTTCCGTGACCTTGCTCGTATCTCAACGCAATTTTCCCCATTTAAATGAACTGAAATCCCATTAATCCATTCCAGCTCGCAAAATTCCACTCCAGTTGTTTGTGTTTTGAATATGAAAAATGTCCAATACCTGTATTTATAACTGACAAATATTGTATAAAAACATACAGTAATAAAAGAGAATGTTAAAAATAAACTGGTTTTACTATAAAGTGTATTATTTATAATACACGTTAGCTCAGACGACTTGAGCTAACGGAAGATGCGCGCGGAGGTTGAGGGAGGAGTAAACAGGCGGAGGAGTTAGGAGGAATTTGCGAGCTACACAAACACTAACCGAGTGAGACGCGGGAAGCTTAGGCGGGGAAACAGAGCACACGTTGTTGTGTGTCTTCTTTCGCCGCCACCGGCTCGGATGCTCGTATCTCAAAGAATTGTTCGTATCTCAAGGCAAAAATTTGGTCGAATCACAGCTCGTATCTCAACCTTGTATCTTGAGGTATTACTGTATTTCTAAAGGACAGCAGGTAGCTGTGCATGAAAAACTGTAACAAAACAAATACAAAATTACTACAAACTGATAACATTTCGATTCAATCTCTAAAAAAGTTAAAACAAAGTATACCTGTGGCATCGGATTCCCAAACCTAGTCACACACACATTCATGTTGACCAATGAGTCTCAGACCACGACCCTGCCATACAAAATACATTGAAAATACATCTACAGTATAAAACATTCAACTCATTAAAACCTGGTTCAGAAAACATTCTGGCCATCCCACGGAAAACTGGCATTTCCCAGCAAACAACCACTTCCTATTTTATGAGGAATTGCCCCGGGGCCAGTGCAGTGCTACCTGCTACACAATGAAGACCAAAGACCTCTTTAAACTCGCCAGGGACAAAGGTCTGGAGAAGAACATTTTGTGATTGGGCTATTAAAATGAATAAAATGATTACTTTTATAGCAAAATTAAGTCAGAAAATGGAAAATATCCTGCAAGACAACAAACCTTGTCCAACCACTGAAGCTTACAAAGTATAAAGGTATTAGTCAGAGCAGATAAGCCCCAAAGCTGAAACTGGGTTTCTATCCTCAGGGACACTTAAGGAATGAATCCACAGAGAATGCAAAAAGCCTGTTTAGAGTTCACTGAAAGGTTTTGGAGACTCCACAGTTGTGTAAAACAAGGTACTCTAGAAAGATGAGACTCAGACTTGACTCCTTGACTATCAAATAAAATATTCTATTAAAAACCCAAAGAACCCAACTCCCACTGACCGTATAGTGGTGGCAGCATTGTACTGGTGGAATGGTTGTCAACAGTGGGGCTTGCAAAATTGGTCAGAATTGAAGCAATGAAGGATGGAATTGAATATAGGCCTATTTTTTTATAGGACAAGCTGTTTCAGTCTTCAGAAGAATTGAAACTGAACCAGTGGTTCACTGTTCAGAAGGACAACAATGGCAATTTAAAATGTTTTACACAAGTCATAGATGTGCTGATCAAACATATAAGCCTCACAAAAATCTATCATCCAGCTTGTAAGGTGATAGAAAAAGAGAAAGAACTTGGGAAGTACTTTGATAAAATGCTGTATGCCAAGAATTGCATGAATACAATACACAGTTTCCACCCCAGACTGTGTGCTCATGCTAAGCAACTTATTTTGTCTGTTCGAGTTTTATATGGTTAATAATGGGTTATTATGTGAAAATGGTCCAGTTATAACTTTCTTTTCATTATTAGACATAGACTATTTCGAGAGCACTGTGTGTGCGTTCAAGGAAACTACATTAAAGACCTGAACATTCTTGGACGGGATCTTTCCAAGACAGTAATAATCGACAACTCACCCCAAGCCTTTGCTTATCAGGTAAACCTTGACACCATAAAGAGAAAGAAATACTTGTATTACTTAACTGAATATGTCTTTGTCTCAGTGATACTAGCAAATATTTTGCCTTTTGTAGCTTTCCAATGGAATCCCAATTGAGAGCTGGTTTGTGGATCGAAATGATAATGAGCTTTTAAAGCTCGTTCCATTCCTTGAGAAACTCGTGGAGCTGGTATGTACATCGACTTCCAGCTTCTGTAGATTGATCATAAAATGTTGCAGAAGTGCAAATGCCACTATACTATTATACTATACTGTAGATACTCAAGTCATTAATGTGGGTATATCAAGTTCAACTTTATTTGTGTAGCACATTTACTGCAACCCCAGTTTCCCAAAGTGCTGAACAATAAAACTACAAAATAAAAAAATTAAAATCACATAAGACTGCAATAACAAAACTAAAACAAATGTCAAGCTTTACTATGTTCGAAAGCCAGAGTAAAGAAATAGGTCTTAAGCAAGGACCTAAAACCAGTAACACATTGGGCAGCTCTAATGTGAAATGGCAAACTGTTCCTTCGGAGCACAAATTGTTGTGAAAATTAATTGTATAAAAATGACTTTTCATTAACAACTGTTACTGTATGTGTAATATGATACTTAAATAGTCTCAGCGTATTATTAATTGCTGATCAGCATAGGATTTGCTGCCCTCTGGTGAGATATTTGGCGTAGTAGAATTTTATTGGACAGTGAAGTGAAATTAGTTGCTGACTCATGGATGTGTCTTAATGTAATTAAACTTTTAAAACTGCAAAATAATTTTTAACTGCTAGTCATTTAACTGTTAGTCATGTTTCAGACCCATTTGAAGCATGTAAAAGCAGCTTAAACTGTGGGATGCTGAGCTGATGACGACACCATTTGCGTGTTACGCTGACTTTACAGACATCACTAACGAAGGCAGAAAACATGTTTTTATTGTCTTTTCTGAAATTTGTCCCTCTGTCTTCATCCACATCACAGAATGACGACGTCAGACCGCACATCCGGGAACGATTTCGTTTGCACGACCTTCTTCCTCCAGACTGAGCAGCTTGAGTATTCATCTCTTTCACTTTGAGATAATAATTTCTGAGGCGGGGTATATAGAAGGATTCATTTGGTGGTTTTCTTTACATGCACAGCATTGCCATATTGTGTTGTTGTTGTTTTTTTTTTTTGTTTAACATGCTTTAAAAAGAGAGAAAAAAAGGAAAAGAGAATATTTAAAGTCATGTTTTGATTCAGAAAGTCATGGATCTTTTTTCTACACACGCTCAAACCAGACTCTGAACAAACGTACGGCCTCCTGAAGGTTAGCTTGTCTTTAACAACCATTTATAATTGACAAAACTGAATGTCACATGGTGTTGGTTCAAACGGACCTTCTTGGTTTTCAGCCTGTCCTTGAAAGGCCAGTCAAATCTGTATATTATTCACTCTACATGTAAATATATGTAAATAATTGTTTTTCTTCAAAATTTTTAAGTAATTTTACTTTCACTTTGGATTTTAGTATGTTCTTTTATTCAGTTGCTTTTATAAACCAACAAAATGTCACATGTTTTGTTTGAAGTTGTTGATAAGCAGCTGCTTTTCTGTTGTATGCCTGCAGTATTCCTGTGACGCTTTACTCCATTTCATGCAGTTGTCTGTAATAAGGTGCAGTTTTTAAAGATGTATCTTTGGGAGGAAAATGTTTTAAAAAATCTTGTAAAGTTATGAAATGTAAACAAGAATAAGGTCTCAAATGAATACAAAGCCATAATGGCCAAACAGTAATTTTGGAAATTTGTATCTGAGTCTATTTCTCATTTCGACACTTTGATCGTCCTCTTTGAGAGGGGTTGGGGGGGGGGGGGGATTCTGGCATCTTGCACTTTGACCTCCAGCCCTTTGTACTTTGATGTAAAATCTTGTCACTTTTCTACACAGGTGTGTATCACCTAAATTTGTTATGTGGGGAAAAATGAAATTGTAGCACCAGCAAATTGCCAACATGTTTGCTTTGAAATATTGTTTTCCAAGACGTCTTGTATGTTGGATCTTTGATGTAGGAGTCACAAGTTTTATTGACTATTGAATGATCACTCCTGGTGTATTCAGTGTTACTTAATGGTTTCCTTGAAATTAAATACATTTTTTATACGACCAGAAGACTACTTTTTTTAATAAATTTTTTTATCCTAGAGAGAATGTTTTACTGTAATCCATTTAATCTTTAGGCTGTGGCAAACACCTGCAGCATGAGTAGTCATCAAGAAGTGACTGTCACCGAGGATTAAGAAGCACAAAGATGGGCCAAGAAGTCTTTCATCACAGCTGTGATTTTACATCAGAAATGTTTAAAAACTGCAGGACAATTATACTTGACTGATGAGCAAATTGTAAAATTAATAAATTATGATCAAATGACTACAGCAATGTGAGTAATGTCACTTTAAATAACGTATCAGTTTGTCAGTGACTTGTAGAGCTTGTATAATTTACTTGAATTTTAAGCACAATTTTAATTTAACAAATTTAAACTGATTTGGTATCAGTGTACTTGAAATCGGCATAGTACACATTTATATATTTAACAATGTCCTTGAACTGTTTCAGTCTGGCTTTAAATCACTGCACAGTGCCGAGTCAACAGTTTTGAGGGTTTTAAATTGTGTTTTTATGGCCACAGATTTGGGTCACCATGTGGTTTTTGTACTGTTGAACCTCACAGCAGCCTTCGACACAGTGGACTATCAGATCCTTTTGTCTCCACTGGAAAACTGGGTTGGCATTCAAGGTGGAGCTTTGAGCTGTAGAGTCCTCTTCTCTTGTGTGTGGAGTTCCCCAGGGCTCCATTCTTTGACCTCTTCTTTTTTTCTTTACTTGCTCCCTCTTGGTACAATTCATAGAATACTTGGCTTTGCTTTTAATTTTTATGCTCTATTTCCCCGTGACAAAAAAACAAAACCATTACTTGATTGTATTGAGGAAATTAAGGTGTGGATGTCATTGAATTTTCTTCATTTTAATAACAAAAAAACAGATGTTGCTATTTAGGCCCCGTGATACCTACAAGGGTCCAGTTGACTTGGGGTTCTTGATTGCTTATTTAAAACCTGCTGCAATAAACCTTGGAGCAAGCTTAGACGGTAATCTCAGACTTGACTCACTAATCGGCTCAGTGGTCAAGTCTAGTTTCTTTCAGCTAAGACAGCTGTCTAAAATTAAACCATTTCTTTCTTGGCATCATCTGGAGATTTTATTCCATACTTCTATTTCTAATCGCTCAGGCTATTGCAAAGCACTTTAGGTTTGGCTCAGTCAGACCTCCCTTAATCGGCTGCAGCTGGTACAAAATGCTGCAGCTCAAGTTTTAACTGGCACTAAAAAACAAGAGCGCATTTCTCCAGTCTTGGCTTCTCTTCATTGGCTACCTGTTTTTTTTTAGAGTTGATTTTAAAATTCTTTTTTTTTTTTTATGCCTCCACAGTCTCTCCCCACAGTTTCTATCAGATCTCCTTCAACCATACACACTGTCACATTCGCTTAGGTCAGCAGACCGATCCCTTTTAACCATCCCCTCAACCAAGAGGAAACTTGGAGATAAATGAGCATTTTCTGTTGCTGGAAGACTGTGGAACCAGTTACCACCACGTATTAAAGTTTCTCCACTTGTTTTAAAATCATTGCTTAAAACACATTTTTTGGCTTTAACCCTAGTTGAAATGTTGGTTTTTGTAATTTTCTCTTTATACTTTTTTTAAATGTTTTATTGGGGGACCATATGTTTTTATACTTTTTTACTGTCTTTTGTTGCTTTTATTTTAGTGTAAAGCACTTTGGTGAACTGTGTTGTTTTTATAGTGCTATATAAATAAAGTGGAGCTTAACTTGGAGTCTACCTCTTGGATGTGGAGTAAACTGGATAAATGAAACATCTGTTCACTACTTACAATCCTGTAGTTTTTATGTTGAAAATAAATACATCAAACGCCCAACTTCCTGTATTAATGCAGCATAATTGATTCGAAATATTGTTTTCCAAGGCGTCAATTTCCTGTATTGATGCCTAATGCTACAAAAACATTGACTAAAGAAATTATTTTCCATGCTATGCCTCCCTTTAAGAAAGGGCCTTGACTTGCAACAGGTGCAAAAGCTAAACACAGAGCAACAGAGAGTCTGTTTTCACTCACACATCTCAAGTGACCAAAATGAAGAAAATAAAATTATCTTCAAACAGAAACAACTCGTTTCACACAAAGCCCTCCCTCTCTCTCATGTCTTTTAGTCTCTGTCCTCCATCTACAGTCCTCTTCTTTTTGCCTTTTTCTTCTATCTGTACTTCATGTCTCCACCCCTGTCACATTTGCCACAGGTCATCATATATATTGTAAAGCTTGCTACACCTTCCTTAGTTTTTCTTTGTGTCTGAGTTCATTTTAGATTTGACCCATGGAAATGTTTTTTATCAAGTACAAAAAAAAGAAAGTGTGTGTTCTTTCTGAAATTGCACATCTACTAAAGTGATATATGCTTTTTTCTTTAATGTTAAACGGAGTCTATAGATGCCTCTGGAATACCTCTGTGGTCAGTAGCTACACTGGGTGGGATGAGATCAGTCAGCACAGGGACATATACCTCAGCATTTATTTATCCCTACATTTACAATTATTCAGTTAACCATCAGTCAAAATAAATTAGACTTACTGTTGTTATAATCTTATCTATTAAATATTTTTCATGCATTTGTTTTTCTTTTAAAAGGTCACAGTTGCATTTTTATTCCAAGTACCAAAAAGTTTATTGACACCTGTCTAAGTAATGATCTACTGAGGTGAGGGACATATTACTCCAAACTAAATGCATGCAGTTATTTATTTTAATATATACTACTTATTTCATTATTTATTTCATTACCATATTTAATACTGCACATTGGTCACGATAGAGGTCAACCCAGCATAGAACAGACGTTTAGTGTGGTAACAGAGCAAGACTGTGAGTTTGGCTCGTAGACAAATTCATGAGGTCCAGAGTCATCAGATTGGAATTTCCCAGAAAGGAAACAGCCGTGTTTTGAAAAGCAGATGTTGGAGGTGGGGAGAGGGGAGGCTGGAAGTCTGGATCCCTATGTGTGACTGTGTTCATGTGTGTAGCCCCTAATGTCTGTCTGCTTGTGCTAGAGCGTGCGGGGAGATGGAGCTGTTTTGACATAGATG
>JBAMHW010000010.1:20614284-20649506 GCA_037177495.1 Rhadinocentrus ornatus | reverse complement strand
CACTGCTGGGATAGGCTCCAGCTCACCCCGCGACCCCTACTGGGAACAAGCGGTACAGAAAATGGATGGATGGATGATCATAATGTATATAATATGGTAAAATAAAACAACTAAATGAAAGTTTCAATCTAACAAAAAGTGCAAAAGAGAGCAATTTTTAAATTAATAAAATAAATAAATTATTAAATAATTGCATCTTTTAATTTTAAATATCTGCAATGAACATTAAGACTAATGAGGTTTCATGTTAATACACCAATTTTGTTAAAAATACAATCTAAACACTTCAAATGTTTCTTTTAAAGTGATGTTTATGAGATCTGTGGCACTTTTTTCTTTTTAGGAGGAATTTAGAATTAAGGATTCTTTCTTCATGTAAAACGAATTAAACATGTTATGCACAGCATTAGCCTTTTGGTTGCAAATGAGCTGTAGGTTTGTTTTTGTTTTTTGTGGGGCGGGGGGTGTTTAACAATCTTAGGGTCCTTTTTAGAAAATTTGTGTCATAGTTTACGGTTTATGTTCTTGTTTCATGTGTTTGGTTTTTGTTATGTTCTTGGTTTCTTGTTTAGGGTCATGTTTAGTTCTGTGTTTTTGTGGTTTCTGCTCGTTAGTGCACCTGGTCTGATTATTCATTCACACCACTTGTGTCTAGTTTGTCTTTCCGTATACTGAAGTCCAGGGTTTTTAGTTCCGCCTTGTGAGTTCATTGTTTGCGTTCTGTTTTCAGTCATTGTTCATACCACGGTTTGTTACTTTTTCTCGTCCATGCCTTGTCTGTTGTCTTTGTAAGTTTGTTTTTGGAATTAAACCTTTTTACCTGCACCATTCTGTCTCCTGCCTCGTTCTGCCTGCATTTGGGTCCTCACACTAACGGCTCCTGTGACAATTTGGTGTCAAACATTATAGATCTTTAAGGTCCTATGAACTTGGTTTTTACCTTTTTTTTTTTTTTTTTTTTCTGAAGTGGTCCAGAGGTTAGATGAATTAGGTTAGCTGGCTTGGAATTATCTGCTGAGTGAAAGCTGAGATTTATAACTGAGATTAATTCCTGCTTTGAGTAAAATGAATAATAGAATATTCATCACACAGGTTCTTGTCCTAGTCTCATGTTTTGTTTCCTGACTCCTCCTCTGACATCAACAGTGAATGCTGCCACACTAGCTGTAAATCTGATTGGGTGCCTGGCCTGGATGTGCGGAGGTGGTGGAGCCACAAACTTTGGCTTGGCCTTCCTGTGGCTCATACTGTTCACCCCTTGTTCCTACGTGTGCTGGTTTAGGCCCATCTATAAGGCATTTAAGTAAGCATGTCAGTTTTGAGCATACTAAATATTTTTTTTAGCTCGTCTGAAAACTAAATTTATGATTCTGATCTCTTTCTTTGCAGGACGGACAGCTCTTTCAACTTCATGGCTTTCTTCTTCGTCTTCATGGCTCAGGTGGTGATCAGTATTATTCAGACTGTTGGTATTCCAGGTTGGGGAGTGTGGTAAGAGCTTTCAGTGGTTTATTAAGTGTAACATATATTGTATATTGTCATGTTAAGTGTCAAGATGGGTGATGAATTAAAAGAAAATAGAAACTTTAAGTGTGCTTGGGTGGATTAATGCACTTGGCTGGCATAGAATCTTAAAGGTTGGAGCAATGGACATCCTTTCACAGCCAAAACATCACAGTTATGTTACTTTGTTTTAATCATGGTGAAAAGGATTGACAGATTTAATAGGGTTTATATGTGGTCACTATGAGACATGATCTCAATTTGTCAGGTTTCTTAACTTGGTAAAGTTTCAATCTTTTTTCTTTTTTTTTTTTTAATGAGTAGATGGTGGAGAGACCTGGTATGTTATGGTATATTTTTGAAAATGAAATGACAGGATTTTGTGTTAGCTCAGCCCAAATGTCAGAAAAATTATATATTAAAGTCAGTAAATACACAAACTATAAAAAAAAATCCTCATGTACAGGGCTACTGGAAGTGTATTGTTATATAAGCATGTGGTGCTTTATTTATGTGTGAAGACTGTTGTTGTTCCCCACAGCGGCTGGCTGGCTACCATCACCTTCTTTAGCACCAATATCGGCTCAGCCGTAGTAATGCTTATTCCCACCATCATGTTCACTGCAGTGGCTGTCCTCTCCTTCATCGCCCTCACAAAGGTGACCAAAATGTTTTACTTTTTTTTTAATCACAGTTTTTTGTGTTGAAGAGTTGATTGAAATTTGCCGACCTTCATATTAGTCTTGAATTGACAGATGTAAAGCGTTTTCTTATGTCGCAATTATGACATTTTAATTCACAATTGCATGTCTTATAATAGCAAACTGTGCTTTAAAAAAGAAACAAAAAACCAACAAAACATATTAAGCTTTGATTTAGAAGAAATGGTGCATCTATGTTATGGTGTCCACAGTGATTCGCTTCCCATAAAGCAGACATGTTTGAGCCTAATTTGGGTTTCTTTGGGCAATTGTGGCTCAGTTACGGCACTGGCAAGTGTTGTGTGGGCCAGATGGGGTCCAAGTTTGACTTTAAATATTATTTTCACTATGTATCTTGAACAAATGATTTTTAAGTCCAATTCTTGCACTGTACTTTGCAGGTTCACAACTTTTATCGCGGTAGTGGTGGCAGCCTGGGTAAAGCTCAGGAGGAGTGGGCTACGGGAGCTTGGAAGAACCCACACGTCCAGCAGGCAGCTCAGCAGGCAGCCATTGGGGCTGCACAGGGAGCCGTGCAGCAGAACCAGTACTCCGCAGCTCCCACTTACAATTACGACGACCCAATGTAGGACAGACAAGGGGGCCGGCAGCAGAGTGGGAGAGCTAAAAAAAGGGATCAATTACGAACACAACTCAGAAATTAGGTGCCCTTCATTATAACACAGTAGGTTAAGCTGGAGTCAACAAAAAATATAAAGTATGTTGAAAACGTATGTTATCTGAAATTTGACATGTGGGATTTATTATATTTAGGAAGTTCACGCTCATGTCAAAAGTTATTAAAACAGCTGTTTTGTTTTGCTGATTAATTTTAGCTAGCCAGTGTGTGTGTTGATTTCCAACTGATTCATAATATGAATAAAGGCAGAACGCAGAGGTTCATCAGTTTTGCCGGCAGGTTTACATTTTGTGTTTACAAAGTTACTCTGCCACTGATATGTTCCACTTTTCATTATTTTGTGACCTTTTTTATAAGTTCCTAAAGGCATCATAACAGAAATGTTGTCTTTTAGTGTTTTAGCTTTGAAGGTCACCTAATGCTAAAGCACTTATTTTTTTAGTTGATGCACTTTACTAGCTATTTGGCTCAAAATTCACACAAATTACATGTTAAATGTCATAAACTAAGAATGAATGCCCAGTCAAGTAGCAGTCTTGAATTTTGGGAAACTTTTGTAAACATTTTGGGCCCAAAATAAATTAGAATGAATTGAATGCTAATTAGCTTGACTTAGCATACTGATGGGAGTTAAAAAGCTGGTCTGACTCTCTCTCAAAGATTCCAAAAAACACTTGCCAACAACCCTGATGCTGTAACTAAAAGGTTTTTGGAGGCAGATTTAGTTATTTAAAGACATAGTCGCACTATCCAGGCCGCAATCCTGCGGGTTTAGATGCCTCTCTGCTCTAACACACTGGAATAAACTAAATGGCTCTTTTCCACAGTTTAAGTTCTTCCCAATCACGTTGACCAGTTAGCCAAATTTAGGTGTTCTGCAGAAGGAAACATTCAAAAACCTGCAGGACAGCAACCCTTGAGGACTGACTTAGCCCATACCTGCACCCGCTGGTTTCTCCTGTTTCTTGTTGTTTTTAGTTTTTTTCTTTTAAGCTAACAGACTATGCTAAATATCATACCCATTAATTCTTTACACAGAGGGAAAAAAAAGTAAAAAAATTATTGTAATTTTTCAATTCCTTGTGGCAATAAGACGTAATTTTTAAACAAATTGTTTAGGTGCCACTTATTAATAAAGTTTTAAAATGTGACAGTAATGGCATAAAAAATACAAACTACACACTTAAACAGGTAGATGTGGAGATGCTTTTAATTCCACATGTTTAATTAGATGTAGTGATTAAAATATGCTCTACCAAATGGTTGATTGGGACATTAAAGGGTAAAGATATATTTTTTAAACTGTACTTTAAATATTTAATTTAATTGGCTGTTGGGATTTTTGTTGCTTATTCTGCTTAATAAGCAGAATATAAAGCTATTGGTTTGGTGACCTGTATTGTTTTCAGCCAACTTTTTATTTCTTGTTTTTATTTTTTTACATTCTCAGGAAAATTAATAGGTGTTTTTAAGCTCATATAGACGTTCAACATGTCTGGCTTTGTCTTCTTTTATCCTACTTGGCCATTCAAGACTTGACTGGTGATTTTGACACACATGCTTGTTAAATGTGGAGCAGGTTGATTTAAACTCAATGTTATCGGTTGGTCTTCATGTTAAAGTGAAGCACATTGTATTTAGGGTCAATTGGATTAACATTCCAAATCAATGTTGTGCAGGTGAAAAGTGAAAAAACATTTCAGTTGGGGAAAAAGCGTGAATAATAGTAATATTTGTTGTGGGTGGTCATAGAATTGTATGGTGTGATGGATTCCTCTCTCATTCCCTTTACAAATTCTCCTACTTACCCCTACATGTAAATGTTTCAATGACTTTGTTTCTGAAGTTCTGAATTTCAGGCCTCACAGTAGTGTGTCATTTTGTGGCTGTTGGTGTTATTACATGAATCGGTGTAATATAAAAACAGAATAGAATATTAAATCAAAGCCAATTATTTCTTTTACGGAGTGAAATCTGACAAGAGGAGACTTATTGCCCAGATGAGGCCTGACGTGTTGAGTCAGAGCCATGTTGGTTTCAGGGTTTTTGCCTTGTGTAACTTCCAGTCTTCTTTAAGAACTTTGTCAACATTCAATAGATGGTTATTACAGTAAAATACAGTATTAGACTTGAAACAGATGTGAAGATATGTATTTGAATGCTAGTAATTTCAAAATCTGTGAGTTGTCTTGTCTGATTGTGATGTGATATTTAGTAGTATATTTGTTTTACTTTATGATTTATTTGTTTATCTTTTTTATTTTGGACCAATCTCTGTTTTCAGTCTGTTTTGGGTGATGTGTGGATGAGTTTGAAGCATATATTTGTTGTCTTTCCATGGCTGTTACTTTTATTTTTATTTTTTTATAATTCTGTTGATGATTTTAATTGTTTGAACTGGATCACCTGTTGATATTCAGTGAAAACTAAATTCACCATGAATTTACAGTCCAGCAACACTAACATAATTATATTAAACATAATTAAGTCCGGTTCAGTAAAAAGCAGGCATTCGCAAATGTTAACAGCGGCAACATGAAGTGTTATGGAATGAAAAATGGGCCTGCTTTCAAGTTGGACTGTGCTAATATGATTTTACAGTGTCAAAACATTTTCACTAGCAGATGCAATACAGTAGTTATTACTCTGTAAACGACACTACACATCTGCTCTCTGTTAAAAAATGCACAGCTGGTTATTTCTATACATTAAGGACAGCACAAACAAGAACAAACTACTTTCTGCAAGTGTATCAAGTTCTGATGGGGAACTTTCTGCCATATGTATACACGGCACAGTTCACGCATTATAGAAATTACAGCTGTGTAGTTAATGTGTAGCAGGAACTGCAGTGCATCAGGCAGGCAACACTTTGTCAAAGCTTCTACAAGCCATTTCCAATTACCTTTCCCATGTTCCCACATGAACTGTATGTTGTATGAAATGTATTATGTACTATATCATGAGTAGTTTTGAATATATAATTACTGGAAGTAAATATATGCCATGGATAAACGCACTCAATAGGAACGTGCTCTAATTATAGATTAATGAAATGTGGATGGGGCTGAGTCTCCAAAGTAAATAAAGAATACATTTTTGTGAATTACTTTTGTATTATTTGGTCTTATCCTAATAGATATTAAATAGTTCTTGTTGCATCCTGTTTTGATTCTTTTTTCGCTATAGGCCAGAACACAGGCCTTTCTCATGTCACGGCCATTGCTAATTAGGTGGACAAGTCAAATCTCAATTTCAGGTGATAAATATTTATAGACAGGACGGTTACAACCGCGTAAGTAGAATTTTAAAGCAGAACTTCTAACATTTGATATCAGACATGTGTAATAGTATGGGTTGAAGCATTTTTTACTTATTGATGTAAGAATCAATCAGAATGAGACTATTAGAATAAAGAATGTAGACTATGGATCTTAGCTGAGCCTGCAACACTGGATAAAATGTATCTTTTCATTTTTATTGGGTGAACAGTTAATTTAATTCAAAGCATAAATCTTTGCAATGCAAATACAGATTATCATCCATTCATCACAAGTTCAGTGTCTCATACAGTGTTGACTTGAGGCTCTAAACATAGAAAACAGAGGCAGTTTGGTTACAGTTGATTATTCCAATATGTTACTCAAGATCAACTTAACTTTTACTCGGTTTTAAATGGAGTATTTCTTACGGAAATCTTTGTTTTCCATTAGATTAATACTTAACGGCATGCATATTTAAACTACATGCATTATATTAGTCATACAACAGGTTTTAGCTGATATGTGCTTTATTTCTTACTAATAGCAAAATATATTTAATTCGTACATTAAAGTTTAGCTTTACCATATTTACAGTTTCACACCAATTACCCAAATAACTGTAAGACTACACAGAAAACATCAAAAACAGAACTAATCTTAAAATTCTTTATTCATAAACTTGATGCAAGTTTACAAATTACTGTACATGGTCAAAATTTCTTCAAATGAGAAAAAAAAAGGAAACCATAGTGAGTCAGACCCGATCACCTGTCTGATCCAGAAACGAATTGACAACTGAGATAAGAGTCATTTGAACACAATCCAGTTAGAGAAGCATATAAGTCCAATCAACACAACGTGACTGTCAAACCTGAATCAGTTTGACATATCTCCTGTCACCAGAGTTTGGCCATTTTTTGGAGGTATTCTCTGGGATGGACAAAGACTCTGTAGCAGATTGTATTGTTCAAATTCCAAGTTTCTGGTGTAGATTTTCTGTCAACAACATACACCAGTCAGGTGAGGACACTTCTTAGTATCCTCCCCTCAGACATGTAACAGGATGCAAGATCAGTGTGCTGAATTTTTATTTTTTTCTGATTTGAAAATATTTAGCTTGAATGTTTTTATTTAACCACCTCAGCAGGCACATTGTTACCAGTTGGGCAAATACTTAAATCTGGATATTTTTTTCCTTTAAGTTCCAACATTATAACTGGGATAAATAAAACAAAAAACAGTAAATATCAAAGGATACTGAAGGTCTTTACTTGACTGATACCCCACACTATTCATGTAAATCTTTCCAATAAGAATGTTTAAATTACAAAAACATGAAGCCCGTATTATAAAGCTTGTTTCTTGTTCTGTCATCAGATGAGCAGGCGAGAAGGGAAAACATCAGTAGAGGGCCAATTAATCCCAGAAAGTCAACAATAACAACATGTATTATCCAGTTGTAAGTATTGTTACCTGAGTTGCCTTTCAGACACACTTTTGCACAGTGTTGACATACACTGCAAAAGAGTCATCAGATTGGTAAGATAAAGTGAATTTCCTGTAGTATGGGGGACAGCAGTACTTATGATGTACCGTAGTATATTGCATTCTTAAGGTTAAAATATACCATTTAGGTACTGAGATTCAGGTTTTCATCACACTACAAATGATCTCTTTCTAAGAGTAACATTGAAAACACGGGAGCAGGCAAAGAGAGCTCGAGATAACGGACATCTTGCTGCAGATATAGTAGAAGCAGGGATCCGCCCCACTGCAAGTGACAGCAACATTTTTTTAATGGATTGGGGCTAAAATTGAGAAAGGAGGTGTGGCTATTAAATATTGAGACTAAAGCTGTAATTTAAGGTTAATTAACTCAAATTCAATCCAAGTATTGCACATAGGCTCTAGAAGCTGTGATTAAGGATGAGAAAGAAGAGGTAGGAGGTTTGGAAAAATGGTTTAAATCCCATCAGCGTACAGTTCTCTCGTACCCCTTTTTCACCATCTTCTGATTCCTGAACCTGCTCCATAAAAAGGGTCTTTGAACCTTAGTGCAGCCCACATTTTTGGCATACATGATCAGGACAGCAGGAAACATCCCATCGGTCTGTCTTCACTGCTTGGACTTAAAAACTGCTACTTTCTCAGTTTGTTTCTGGATTGTGACAAAGTGTACAGAACCTGCTCCATGTAGGAGGAAACCGAGCGTCAGTGGAACCATTTTTGTCCCGAGATTTTTTTATTTTTTTTTGCTGTGCTTGACCACCTTTCTCATTTAGCATCATGTAATTTTTGAGAAAAAAAAAAAAAAGTTTCTACTTTTGAGACAACTATCACACTAAGAACTCACTGCACAGCGCTCAGCAGACCAGGAGGCAGGGGTGCACAGCTGCCCCGTGGTCTTCTCAACCCTTTTCCTTTCATTACAATTTAATTACACAATTAGCCTCACTTATTAGCCACACCCCCACATGTAAAAATATTATGTTTGCTATAAATATGGGCAGAATAATAAGATCCAATATCTGTAAAACCCTTTATTTGCTCTATTAAGCCCATCCTAACGCTTCTGCTCAACAGAATGACTGAAATCAGATCCAACTCTTCTTTTTTCTATATAACAGTGGTTGAGATGAGGCTCCTATACATCATGCTGTTATCTTTGCACACAAAAGGCTTCCATCAACCTCTACAGCTATAATCAACAGAAAGACCAAAAGCACTTACAGGGCCATTAAAAAGACAAATAAGGCAAAAAGAACCCTTCAGCTTTAACGTTAGGCCTGTTAGAACTTCCAAAACATCACAATTATCCTCTTCTGAGATATTTTTTATTATCCCTGGCTAATGGGTTGATCAATTAATCTTCATTCAGATTGCAGCATTTTGATTCTATGTGGCCAAATGTTTTACACAAAGGTAAGAGCTAACAATACTGAGTAATAGATAATCTTAATTTAAAGATAAGCTTCCAACATAAGAAAATGTCTCCTTTATTGTCTAGGATGCTCAAATAACAAATAGTTGCCAAACAATGTCTAAAATAATATTTGCATTTATGTACCTGTTAATTTCCAAAAAAAAAGAAAGAAAGAAAAAAAAAAAAAAAAAAAAAAGTAAAAACAAAACAAAATCACAGTCAATTTAAAACTGGTGCAATGAGGTGCCACTTCAAGAGCTTCATTGTCAATCTTTTAAAATTCCCATTTAAAGAGGGGTAACTGACTGTGGGGCCCACTTTGTCAAAGCAGCTAAAGAAAAAGCATTTCTCCACATTTAAAAGGGAGAAAAGTCTAAGGTTTTTTCTTCTTTTTCCAAAAGACAAATGAGCATATTTAGAAAAACAGGACAAGTAACACCCTCACATCCTCTTCCTCACTAAAACACTGAGGGGAGAAGTGAGGCCAGAGTTAAGTCTCTCCTGGAGCAGGGCGAAAAATCCTTGTCAGATGAGCCAAAGAGATGGTTTTGGTGAGAAATAGATATATTCCCAGGAAGTCAGAGAGGGAAAATATTCCAAAGAAAACAAGATGACCCATTGACATGTTCCCAGTGCATAGTGGTGGCAACTCCTTATCCATCCTCTTTAGGTGGTGTGTACCAGCCTGGAAGAACAGAGAGACTTCTTTCCTTATGCTTGCAAACACATGTGACTCTACTAAGACAATTACTCTTTAAGCAGAAACATACCATTCTTTTCATGAATCTGCACCAGGGATTTATACGACTGTTGTGCTCTGGCAAGATTGTACTGGTTCTAAAAGAAAGAAAATAAATATAAATACATAAATTGATCAATCAACAGACAGTTCAGCACAAAATAAAAAATCTTGTGTTCCAGTGAAAAGTATTTCTGAGAAGACAGTGCTCTCCGTTAGCAGAAACAGGGAGGAATTCTGACAGTCTACTCAAAACAAGGAAAGGAAAAGAGAACTTCATAAACCAATACCCCTCTCACAAATCTTATCAAAGCGAGACTGCTGGGCTCCGTTGCAGAAACAGAGATAGAACAGGACCACCTCCGCTAGTGGTTAGCATCATGGGATGAGTGTGAAGTTGTGATGGTGTATGATATATGTGACTAGCATTCCATAGGGTTTAAAAGCATAAAGAATCAACACCAAATCATGCATAAAGCACGGCAATGAGTCCAATTTTTTTTACATCTTGTGGTCACTGTGGGTAATGCAGCGTGCTACTTGTGGGTAATCAGGGAGATGGTAGAATGGATTTATATAGAATGCGTATGTTATATGACACACAACTTCTACTTGGCTGATTTAACGTCATGCCTCCTTTGATTGCGAAATGCAGTAATGACTTCTTGAAAGGACACACTGGTGTGGGATGAAGGCAGCTTTTTTGGTTCATTTGTGAATGGGTGGGTCATCGTCACAGCTGGATGGCAGCTCTGATCTGTGAAAGGGGCTTAATCGTGGTTCAGGTGAACACTACATTGTGATTTTTGTAAGGGTCAACTTCAGCAACATATGCAGCTATACTTTCCTCAATTAAAGAACATTTGTGCTGCACAGGTAGTGTCTAACTACTGGTCAGTGCCTGCTTGTACATTGACTGTGTGTGATGGAACATCTGCCTAAAGCAAAAGTGAAGCGGGGTAAAAATCCACATTGACTGTTTAAATATATGACATGAAACGGGAGGCTGAGGTCAGTAAATGTGGTCTTAAAAGCCAGTTGTTTTGCTAACAGCAAGTCTTTAACAAATAATAAAATGATATTATATTACCTTATTGGCTCCAAACTGCACCCTGGCTTTGCCTTTAACCAGAGTTGCATTTATCTGCATAATGACAGATTCTATGGAATAGGCACTGCTCCAGCCCTGCTCCAACAAACATAAAATAACTCTAGTTTATCAGCTGTGTGAAAGGAAAAAAAAACAGTCAAAAGATGTGCAAAAGTTCTGCACATACCTGTTTTGTGAGAAGTTCCATGCACAAGGCTCCTCCTCCGAGAACATAACTAAAACAAATAAAAGAAAAAAGAGAAATTACTACAGGTACAAATATCCCGACAAGTTACCATTACATAGTAAAAAGTCAAGTGAATGATGTCTAAATTAGATATAACTTATCTTTTTATTTGCCATGTGGGAGAAAACATTTTAAAGTTTTTCTAAGAGATAATTAAAACATTTGAGAAGGCAATGCATCAATAAGGTCTTATAATCTGAATGGGACATTTTCAGCGTTGTCTGTGGTAATACAGACTAGTTTCTTTCCACCAGGTCCCAGTAGCTATTGTTTGTCTCATAGCAGCAGCAGCTATGTTCCCAGTGTGATCTGGAAAAAATGAGACTGAAGACATTTCGTTTTCACATTAACATCTGCGTCATATTCGGCTCTATGGTGCGGCTTGACCACGGGTCCGTAGCGGTGACGAAACATTGGACTGTAGCCACGTCCTTCACAACACCCTCATGACCACTCATCATACAGGGCAGGGAGAGACACGCGGTTATAATGGGGACGAGATGGCAATGATGCTGTTTGTCCAAAGTGTTGATGAGTTTCTTAAATCCCGGGTTGTTCACTGTGTTAACTGAGCGCTGGTCTTTAGCGAGAAAACAAATGTTTGTTAATAACGTTTGTTATCTCTCGTCTCTCTGGGAGATGGTGGATTATTTAATCACGACTCACAAAAATGGAAAATTTTGTTGTTGTGACGTAAGCCCCCGTGTGCACGTCTACATGAACGAGCGCAACATTTGACATGCACGAATGTCGCCTGTCACTTGGCTTGAGGAGGGCAGCGATTTTCAGCTCATCGCACAAGTTCCATAGAAAGTTAAAGGAGAAGGAGCGACGTCGCCTCCCGTGTGTCCAGCCCATAACTTAAGAGATGTTTGCATCTGGAGTTGAATTAAACCAAAGCGGCTGGGACTGTGGGAGGAGTCTGTAGCAGTGGGAGGAGTCTGCAGCAGAGCTCAGCGCTGTAATGCCAGTGGCGCTTGATTTGCAACTGGAAACAGCACAAGAGTAAACTGAGAAGGAGCAAAATAATGGGACCATTTAATTTTTATGATCGTTGAAAACTCAGATCGTAATTGTGATTAAAATTCGATTAATCGCACAGCCCTAATCTGAACCCTTTCAATAACTTGGATTAATTAAAATGTAAAATGGAACTGTATCGCACTGCTGTCAAGGTTTTCATGGAGATACATATAGTTCAACTCAATCTGACAGGCTAATTTAAATTATTTATGTAAAATATATTATTTTTTCAAGCCTAATGATAATTATATACGTAACACATGACAGTCACGTTTACACGGTGTCTAGAAGACACACAGCACTTCATTAAAGGAGTGGATAGCGGCTTTGTAAACAAACACAGCTCAGTGTGACCAAATCTGAAACAGCGACAAAACAAATGTGATCAAATTTTATCCAAACAAAATCTAAAACAAGCTTTTGGGTTTGTGCACTACAGTACTTATGAACTACAAATATGACATGATAAAGTATTTCACATGTGAGATGGACAGGAAGAAGCAAGTACGCACTCACCCTCCAGAGAGCACAGGTGAGACAACACGTACAAAAGGTGGGTCAAAAGGGAAATTATCCTGTCATAGAAAAAAACAAAACGCAAAGAACAAAAATGTTATTCATATTAAAGAATTCTACCCACTTCCCCTCCCAGAAAAAAATGAGAATGTTTTTACATAACTTACTTTATAAGAGAAATTGAGCAGAATGTAGTCCACTCCTTCCTTTTCTTTTAAAACCTGCAAGTCACTATGTAACGGACTATCTGGGTCTACCCTGAAAAAAAGATCAACAAGTCAAATCCAACACATCTAATATTTTCAAAGTTAGAAACTTTTAGAAACCACTAACTGAACTTACGTCCTTAACTTGACATGCCATTCATAAAGGCTGTCGTTGACTAGTTCGACTGAATAAATACCTGAAAAATTAGTGATAAAAATCAAAGCTGGCCTCTTGATGACATACGAAAAGAATAAAAGTGAGAGAAATTTCCTGTGTGTGTACCTGTCTTGTAACTCTGTGACCTGTAGATCTCCCTGAGTTCCTTCATTAGGCGATCTGAGGCTTGCACTGAGCCTGAGACTGCACCCTGCAATGTAAATAGTGAAGGTGCGTCACACAGACGCCAAGCCACCAAAACAAACAGATGATACACCTTATGAGCGGTTTATCATCTGGATATCCATGTAGATTTCTAACACTGTCCTAGCAAGTACACAGCTAAGCTTTGTGCTGAATGCAGCTAAGAATGTACAGAAAGAAACAACCTCTCCACTTTCAGACTAGATTAGAGTCACATGGTTTTATTAAGAAAAACAAGCAGAACAAACACTTACATTCAAGTGATCTTGTCTCTGGTTTTTTCGTATTTTCTCCAAGATGGCCAGATTTTCTTTCTCTATTCCATCATCTTCTGACTTTTTACCCGCTGCTGGCTCCTCTTTCATGTCATAATGGTCCAGGTCTTGGTCCAGGTCAATGTCCTGCTGCCACAGTGTGTTATTACATTCCAGAACAGGATAAAAATTTCTTTCTGTCTATTTCAGGAACAAATAAAATAATGTAGGTACCTCTCCCATTTCTTCTTCCTCTTCCTCTTCAGATGTTACCTCATCTGTTGGCCCGTGCTGTAAAGGGGAGAATCAGTGCAAATGAACAAATATTACATTTCTGAAGTCAACAAATCAGAGTCTAAGCTTTCATTTCCTGGTCTTACCTTGCGCTCATGGGTAATTGGTCCAGCAGGTAGAGGCTGGTCTAGCATTTCTACATCTGGATGTTGTGGCAGGTTGTAAAGCCGACAGAGATCACAAATGAGGCGTTTCAACTGCTGAAGAAGCTAGAAGAACCATAAAAAATATATATATATAAATAAACAGGAAGATAAATACTAAACAATCCATTAATATGTTCCATTGTTTTAGCACAAAAAACACTTAATGTCCACCTTCTAAGGTGCACAGCCACAGTGTAATGCAATCCAATATAACTCATTCTTAGTTTCACAGAGGTGTTAATTAAATATTTTATAGTGGCGCTGTTGCAGTGGGGAACTCATCAGTACACCAGGTGTAAGGTGAAGTTGTGAGAGTTACTTTGAATAAATCCACATCCCCAACTTTAGGACTGTTATTCCCTTGACGTGGGCTGCTGGGAGTGAGGTCAACTGGTGGATAGTGAAGCCCTTAAATAACCAGAGGCAACAGAATGGGTGGGGTGACCCTTGAGTAAGCAAGCTGCACTGCATGAGTTCTGAAGTCAAAACTTCATATGTCATTATGGCTTTTACTCAGCGTTTATTTTATACTGGTGCACATTAGGGCTGCACAATTGATAAAATCTTAATTTTAATCATGATTTTGACTTCCCACAACTAAATTAACATTTTCAAGTGAAAATGAAATTGTGTGCTCGGCCAACAAACTACAAAACAGCAGCTAATCAAGAACCACTAAACCACAGTATGAGTCAGAAGTCATGCTAGATTTTCCTTCTGAGCAGATGGAAACAGAAGAAGAGTAATGCATATTATTACCCGACAATTTAACTTGCTACTTACACTTATTGGGACCTAGCTTAGCTACCTAATAGTATTTTGGTAAATTTTAGAAACAGCTCTATTTTAAACACTGACCGTGCCTTCACTTTCATGCCAACATGACATAAACAGATAAATATGTGGCATCAATTCTTTCCGCACAGCATATCCATAAAGAGGAATATTACTGGAATATTACTAAACTTTATTATCACAAATTAAACACAATTATTATTGTCAAACTGACTCAGCTGACATCACATCTGCAGAAACTTACTGCATTAAAGGGAATGTTGGTTTATGCCTTGTCAAAGGATAAAAAAAACAGCTGCAGAGAAAATGGCTGTTGCGTTTTAGGGTGTTTGACCCGAACACACTACTTAGCATGATTGTTTTAATTTTGCGATGAAGGCTGAAGATCTGTTTTGATGGGATTACAAGCACCACTTTTCTGTGATTTCTCAACTTTGCAAGCAATCTTGTCGCTGGAAGGAAATCCTGTAATATGCACTCCTCTGTTCTGAAAGCATCACTGCACCTTCCTTTTTCTATAGTGATCTTGGAGCACCCAGTTCTTTGCTTAACGTCCCAGGAGCACCCACATTTCGACATGCATTAAGTAGCCTATGGAGTGGAGGTCAACAGTGGGCCGATATGATGTCATTTTGTGCTCTAGGAAGATGGATCCATCTGAGCCAACTTACCAATGTGCTGCCTTTTCTCACATCCTCCAAGCGCTCCAACACTTCAGCCAGACTAGGATCATCAGAATCAACAAACCATATTGGTGGTGTGGAAGGATAAGATTCCTGTAACAGAGACAACGATAACACGTTTATTTAGCTGCATCTGTGTTAATGCTTTTGGTACTTACAATTTTGTAACTTTATGGTTGATGGACTGTGTACCACTGCTTCCAAGAAACAAAACTGCTGCCCGGTGATGAAAATATCATGTACATAAAATCCTTAAACTTAATTTCTGGGTCATAAACCAAATGTCCATTTCAAAACAAATGTCTCACCCCACGGAAGAAAACAATAGGCCTCATTCACATATATCTTCCTATAAATCTTCTTAAATTAGTTTTTAAGTTGTATTTGTGAAGTTTCTCATGAAAAATCTCATATTCATTAAAATGTTTGTAGACCGCAGTATTCTTCCTATCTTTCCTCTTAGATTGGTGAATACCAATCCTACCTTAGTTGAAAGGACAAACCAACCGGCCCTACTCTGCAATGTGCAAACAGACAGGAATGAGACAGACGAGGAAAAATAACAAACAGAATGAAAACAAAAGATTATAATAAAGATGTACAATGAAGCCTGATTTTCCTCATTTTAAAAGTGTTTACTTGATTATAAATAAATCACATGGTGAGCTACAAATAATATAAAAACAGCATAGTAAACAAACGGGTCATTAATTACTCCTGAACTTGAACAGCAGCCTGCAGTCTGGTCCCATGAGCGCATCAGGATGCGTGTCCTCACAATGTCGTTGCTAAAGGGAAAAGTGGTACTCTGTAGAATAAATGTACATTACATAGCCTACTGTACCTTCTACAGTTCGTAAAGCAAATTTCAACCTGCTGTGGCATCATTTTATGATGCGGTTTACCTAGAGTGGGTGGTGCATCAGATGACTCCTCCAGGTTATTTTGATAGGTGTTATTAAGCAGGAAAAAAAAACAATAATTTCTTAATAAAAGTAATTATAAAAAAAGACACTGTTGTTGCAAATTTTAAAAGCCACATTCAGCAGGTGGATGTGGAAGTCACAGGTGACCTGGACATGTATGAAGTGTTATTCTTGTGGTCGAGGCAACGGATCTGGCGTGTGTGCAGTATTTGGACCGATGGTGTTTGGAAGACCAGTAACAGCATTAGATCCATCTTGACTGTGACTTTTCTTGGATAAAAAGTTGTTTAATTTCCTCTTGAGGGAAATTATAACTTTTGGATCTGCAATATTGATATTTATCTTAAAATTCTTTGTGATTCACCAAAAGTTAATTAAATATCTGACAAAAATATTAGTGTAGTTTTGTGAACACAAATACTGATTTTGTTCGAATGTGTCGGCTTTCAGATGTTCCTAAGAGAACTCTTGAGTGTTCGTAGATACGATGACTTTGGTGAATGCCACTTTTTTCATAAAATGTTTGTAAGTAGGTCTTAAGAACAAATTTGGTCATAAGAACAGTTGGTGAATGAGGCCCAACAACACCCTCACCAGCGACAGAAGCACAAAAAGTGACTTGGTGCTGCTCTGATGCTTCAGTTGGATCATAATACAAATTTTAACTCTTAAGTTAGCTTTAAACAATTTAGGATGAAAGGAACAATTATTTTCTTTACAAATGTTAAATCTAAAATATAACCTAAATGCACTTCATAATAACATAATAACAAGGGCATCTGATTGGCTAAGTCAGTAATGTAAAGCAATACTACATAATATCTGTGAGCATACCACATGTAATCCTCAGGGAAGGTATTGTACACTTTAATAGAGCTATGGTGATGCTACAATCATGTTAAAACAGGTATCTATGACACACTTAAACAATAGTTCCATAAAATTTTGTATTAAACACCGAACCAGCCTTTGGTGGGATCAGAATTACTGTGCTAAATTATGTATACTGTACCTATACCTTATATAGAACTAAATTTAGATACCCCTTGTTTTCAATTTAATAGAGTTTCCAAACCATAATTCCAGACTAGATATTGTTGCTTTTTATGTCAACAACTTGTAATTATGGTCATTCAAATATTATGTGAACATAATGCAAAACACCAAAAATTAAGAGCAGCTCACTGATGGGAGAGGATTCTTGTTTTTAAGGCCAACAATTGAATAATAGACTTTGAACAGATCAGTTTAAACAAGACATTTGCAGACTCAAAAGAAAGATCACACAACTCACTAAGTGATTTAAAAAATAAAATAAATAAAAAAAGAGAGAAGTGATCAGATTAACTGAAATTACACAAATTATTGCAGCCTGCCTCTCAATCCATTTGAGGTAGAGGACTAAAAGACAAAGAAAAAACTACCAATGCCCCCTTATGGCTTCTTGATACGATCCACGCACAAGCAAATCATCAAGAAATGATTTCTAATGGTTCCAACATTTATCTTTTTCATCTACAAGCCATTTTCTTTCTTTCACACATGATAACTGGAGAATGAACTGAGAATTTGGCCCGAACTTCCTCCGCAGCTGCTGTTTTTTCTCCAACAAGCACCTCACAGCAGGAGGTGCATTCTCATAACTGGAAATACAACAAAGTGGTGCCTCGGTCAAGAGCAGAGGATGCAGGACATGATGCAAAAAGTAATCCTAGCTTCACTGCCATAGATGGGAGTCTCCCTGAAAACTGTTCTTGATGTTGATATTAATAGCGCATACCTAATATTTTACACATCTACAATATAGTTCAGTTAGCATACAGGTCACTAGAAAAGAAAATGAAGCAGCTAAAGTTATCAGCACACACGCTTGCTGCAAAAATGCTGCAGAGGATTTTTTTTTTATAACACTTCTTACTAGGCAGCTGGCCAGATAACTCCACAAGAGGTCCAGAGTGAATGTTGCTGACATTTGCATTGTCACATGCATTTGTGAGAATTTGCTTTTGTGCTGCCTCCGAACAGAAAAGATAGAGGCGAAAACTCTGGGCTTCAAACTGTGGCTGCATTAGACAGAATTAGACAACACATTCATTAACAAGCATCTTGTTATCAGACAGAAGCATACCAAAAAACACTGGCCATGTTCTAGCCAGAACCTTATCATTAGACCCTAGAGCCTGTACTCGGGTATCCCTGACCAGTTGCAACAACTGAGAACATGCAACTTCAAGCCAAATGATGAATTATAATAATAATACTGTTTGCCTATTATGCCAGAAATTGCTGCAGAGTCTGACAGTGCTTTAAACCAGGTCCAGTGCAAACCAATCCTGCACCTCATAATTACTTGCCTTTTATTATCTAAAATGTGGATAAATATATGGAGTCTAAATGGGATTTTAATCAAGCATGTTTATGTCCCCAAAAACGAGCGAAGTGGAATTATGTGTGTTTCTGCAAACAGAGGATGTGGTCAGGATGTCAGAGAGGTTGTACATCTGTGTCACCTGAACCGTACAAAAACAAGTGCACAAGGACTGAGTTTCAGGTCTTACATCCTTCATCTACATTGTAAAGATTAAGGTGTGTTTAGATCAAGTTTCAAGGGGATTTAAACTCCTTAATAATTTATGCGTGACTAACGAGTGATGAAAACTAATAGGCCTTGCACTTTACTATATTATGTGTAACCACATAAACTATGTCAACTAATGCAGAGTGCAAAAGTAGTTTAGCTATTTCTGAGGGTTTTGTTGGCATGGTGAATTTGCATCACTGTTTTATATGTGTGCTACGGGGACCAGTCTATTTATTGAAAAGGCACAAAACAGCTCTCAACATTCCTTTAAATCGCCTACATTCAGCGGTACAGACACCAGTGTGACTTTAGCGATACGTCTGACTGGCCAAACAAAATTAAAATATTGTTTTAAAAGAACTGTCGAGGGGCGAAATCCCTCAAAACTTAAAACAAAATATGTATCGATTTAATTAGATGCATTTCAATAATAAAGAAGTTAGTAGTTCTTGTGCTGAAGTAGTAACGCAGTTATTTGGCTAACAGAACAAGCTAGCGTTACTTTCAGTTAAGAAGCTAGCACAAGCTACCGCAGCGTCGTTACTAATCGATGTTTCATTGTATACTTCTTTATGTGAATTTAACATTAGGTGTACGTTGGTTTCTTTAATCAATATTATTTCTCTGTTCTTAATTGCTCAATAATGATTACAAACAAAAGCGAACACTTGATGCGTAGTTCCATCTGTAAACACGGTACCTTCCGTGGACTGGTTTGGATTCAGTGGTTAGTCAGAGCTGCATTAGCTTGTGCGCAGAGCTGGCCTGGACTCACCGTGATGTTGCAGTGAATGATCAGCAGCTTTTCGCCTGTTACGTTGAACTGGCAACTCAGTTCATCGGGTTTCCAGTCTATTATTCTGAATCGTTCGTGGTTTGGGTCAAAAATTGACTCCAGAAACTTCAGTTCGGCTTTCAGCCCCGAAACCGACATCTTCTGTTCATCTCAAACCACCAGGCCGCTGGCAGAGGGGAAGTCAGGGCGGAATGCGACCGCGCAGTCGAGTCGGGTCTTCGGATCTCGCATGTTAGCGTGAGAACA
Organism: Rhadinocentrus ornatus; assembly: GCA_037177495.1. Lineage (NCBI taxonomy): Eukaryota > Metazoa > Chordata > Actinopteri > Atheriniformes > Melanotaeniidae > Rhadinocentrus > Rhadinocentrus ornatus. Next base: position 20,629,573 of record JBAMHW010000010.1, on the reverse strand, counting down.
ACAACAAAGGGCTGGGGACTTTATATAAACCTACTGTATGCTGTGCACTCAGTAGGGCTTCACAGACATGTCAGACCACAGCTTCACTTAGTTTGATCTTACTTTGCTTTATTTTTGGACATCACTATCAATCGGAATTGTTAAATATATGTTTGAAAATGATTGATCAGAAATTATTCCATCATGATAGACCCCATCTGGGACCAGCATTGCAATGTAAACTTAAATAAACATGCAACCTCGTCTTTCTTCTTTTTTTAAAATGAAAGATCAAATAATATTAAAATGAAACTTAATATCTTAGACTACTTTCTTTAATCAGGACTTCTGTAGGCTTTAATTGTAGTTGCACTAAATCTAAAGAAAACGAAGAATAAGCTCTGTACAAAAGAAGAAGTAAAGATTAAGGAAATTTGCATCTCCATTCTATAATGTTTTTTCTATGGAGAGTTTTAATCTGTCTCGTCATTTGTAAATAAGGTTAATTACGGTTAATACCTGCCCTTATATAGCAAGAACACTGACATTCAAATTGCATACAGGGAGTAGAACAGCATGATGGTGGTAAATTCATGTCTCACGTGTAACCTCCGGATTATATGAGGCACCAAATCTCGGACTATTTGAAAATATCACAGGAATGCCCCAATGAGGTAAGACAGGACAATTTGGTAAGAGAAGATTGCTGAATATTTTAATAAGGGAAGCTAGAGAAGTCATACAGAATAAGTTTATACTCCAATTATCACAATCCAACAAGGTTATATTGATTCAAACTGATTGTAAATTTATTGTGGGAACAAGGTGGGACTGTTGTGGGATTGCATGTGGGAGTGGACACTGGTAAAACCATTCTGGGTAAAAGTTTTAAAGGTCCTGTATCACCAGTATGGCTTGTTAATGTATTTGATGTGTTGTTGTTGTCTGTTAGGGTTTTAGAAAGTTTATTTATGGTTGAGCTGATAACATTAATCATGAATCACTTGGATGTGATTCAACTTTTGCTGCTGGCATTAAATTCAAAATGAGCATGCAAGTTTCTATTCAAACATGCAACATGTTATATTTGCATTATTTTCTATTAAATAAAATGTTTAAATGATTAACTAATTATTGCATTCTATTTTAACATACAGTACGGGAAAAGCTGTGGTGTTATTCCAGGAGTATTTGTTTCCTGGGCCTCTGCATTATAAAATATATAAATATAATAAAAGCTTTATTTGTAGAAAAACTGTGAATAGTCAACACAATTTTTAAAACTTTAAATGATGAAAGCCTGCTTTATTTAATTTTGTAGTCAGGCTGTGCCATTTATAGAATACTGTGTTCTCACATAATTATCTACACCTGTCACACAAACATGTTTTAAACATATAGATCCTGATTAATAAATAACAGTTTTAATTCTGAGTTTGTTTTTCCCTCAGTAAAGTGTTTTGCAGTTAATTCAGGACAATACCAAATAATTAAATAATAATTTGTAATGTATTATGATATTTCAGGACAGTGGTGCAGCAGCTGGACTTCTGCTGAAACATCACTGCCCCGTTCAGTTTCACCGTTTTAAGCCCATCCAAGTTCTGCACTGACAACACTAGATGGCACAACAAATGAACCTGTTATTTGTTAACCCAAACATTACTTTACTGTGACAGTTCATTGACCACTGCACACATTTTACAACAAGATCCTTATCTGGTAGTTATATAACAGGTAACTTCACATTTAGTCACAACAGCAAAGACTGGACTACATGGTGCATATTCAGCACCACAAAACTTTATCAAATTATAGTGACACTTCAACTGCGGTACAAGAGGTTGGGCTGCCTTTCCTGGATTTGGGTAAGAATATTGAAAATATAAAGTGAAAGGTTTTTATGAGCATGAGTAAGGTAAAAACAGCCGTCAGTCATAAAGTTATGGCTTTGTTTGCAGGTCTTGTGTAAATCTGAAGCTGATTGATCTTAACCCATGTTTACATAAATAGTTGTCAGTTTATGCTTTAAAGAATTCTGATTTAATTTCATCATATCATATAAGAATTTAAATTGTTGTAGTTAAAAAAGAACTTTAGATCCTGTGTTCATAACTAGATTAGATCAGTTTTTAGAAGAGAAATTAACCTTCAAAGAAACTGCTGACAACTACTTGTGAAACATAGAAGAAACCACTCGCTGAAATCTGTTTTCAGAATTTTAGCCTGTAAATGAGTAACTAGTACTGCTGTCAGAAAGTGCAGAAGAGCAAATAAACAGCATATCATTTTGCTTGAACTGCAGAGAAGTAAAAATTTAATACATAATATATTTTATAATCAATAGTTTTAATATGACTGTACACCAAGAGGAAACCTGCAAATCAGTAATGCAGAACTCTTTGCTAACTTGTTTTTCTGTGTTTTTAAGGTATCTGGTGTTCAACATGCCTCATTCATCTTTGCTCACATTTACTCTTCTGTTCATGCAACTATCCAGTACATCAGGAGGCAAGATTCTGGTGTTCCCACTGGATGGAAGCCACTGGATAAACATGAAAGTGCTTATAGAGGCTCTGCATGCCAGAGGTCACGAGATATCTGTTATTCGAGAGTCTGATAGCTGGTACATCAGTGAAAAATCTCCTCTCTACACCTCTGTAACGCTATCCTGTCGTGGTGGTTTTGAGGAAAACTTTGAAACTTTTTTGTCTCGACAGCTGGAGATTCGTCTGCAGAGAAAACCGACAAGTTTTTGGTCCCGCTTCTTGACTCATATTCAGATGGAGAAGTTGGTATTAGACCAGTTCTCAGAGTTTCATAAGAAAATGGGTGAAACAATCATTCACATGTTTGAGGATGAACACCTGATGCAGTCTTTACAAGCTGCTAAATATGACATGGTCTTGACTGACCCTGGCATTGGCGGCGGTGCGCTGCTGGCACATTGGCTACAAGTTCCTCTGGTTTTCAATGTCAGATGGACCATTCAGGGTGAAGCTCACTTCCTTATTGCTCCTTCACCTTTGGCATACATTCCTTTCACTGCAACAGAGCTGACAGATAAAATGACATTCCCTCAAAGAGTAAAGAACATTTTGAGTTATATTGCTGGGATGTACACGCTCTCATACATCACTGAACCTACTTACAAGCCAATAGTTAAGCATTACTTTGGCCCTGATGTGGATTACTCAACATTTTTTCTTGATGCTGATATATGGCTAATGAGAAATGATTTTATCTTTGAGTTTCCACGTCCAACGATGCCAAATATTGTCTACATGGGTGGATTTCAATGCAAGTCTCCAAATCCACTACCTGCTGATTTGGAGGAGTTTGTCCAGACTTCTGGAGACCATGGGGTCATAATAATGACTCTAGGAACATTAGTTGCAAAGCTTCCTCAGGATATCTGTGAAGAAATTGCTGCAGCCTTTGCTCAACTGCCTCAAAAGGTTATTTGGAGATATGTGGGACAAAGGCCAACCAACCTGGGCAACAACACATTACTGGTCAAATGGCTGCCACAAAAAGACCTTCTAGGACATCCCAAAGCTAAAGTTTTTGTGACCCACGGAGGAACTAATGGAGTTCAGGAGGCAATTTACTACGGGGTTCCTGTTGTCGGACTTCCTCTGTTCTTCGATCAGCCTGAAAATCTTTCCAGAATCCGAGCAAAGGGAGCAGCTGTGACCGTGGATATCGCCATGCTAGATAGACATGTCTTCAAAGAGGCATTGACAGCAGTTCTCTATAATTCCACCTACAGGGTAAACATGCAGACTCTCTCAAGGCTGCACAGAGATCAGCCAGTGAAACCTCTGGATCAGGCAGTGTTTTGGATAGAGTACGTCATAAGACATAAAGGAGCCCGCCATCTGCAGACTCAGTCCCACAAAATGTCCTGGTTTGTTTACAACTCTGTTGACGTCATTGCAGCTTTGCTGACAGTTGTTTTGCTGGTCACATTTATCAGCATTTTTGTTGTTAGATTACTGTGGAGGAGGATTTTTGTTGGGGGAAAAGTTAAATGTGAATGAAAATAACTGATTGTGAGATTAAACATAATTCATTTAAGAGTTCAGGTCTGTGATTTCTTTTTCTTTTTTTCTTTCTTCACTCAATTTACTGAAGAGTTAGCATGTCTTCTCATTTCTAAAAAAATAAAAATAAACCATCCCTGAGTGAATGTCCTTATTATACACAATCACCAATAATGTTGGAAGGATTTTGTTTTTAGAAGAATTGCTCTTTTTATTACTATTTATACACATCAGTTTTCACCTTTAACTAATCAGAGGCAATTTAGAAGATATACACTTTATCAAGAATAAATCATATTGTCACAATCATTTTATGAGAAAAGGTAAAATGTTTTGCTCCAGCTCTATGGGTAACCTTGTATATGTGCACAATTTAAATTTTTATTCAGACATATAGAAGTTATTATGAATCTGATCTTAAAGGTTAAACTCCCCACTTTAACTGTATTCCCACCAGGATCAAAGGACGAGTTTAGCGATTACAGCTCTTAAATATGTGGAACCATCTTTGTCAAGGGACTAAATTTAGTTTAACAGCTGACTAAGCTGTTTCATGAGCAGAAAAGGTTGTGTGATGAAGACGGGAGTGGCAAACTATTACAGGACCTTTTACATAGTAAAGAAAAACTTCCTTCAAACTTCCAGAAAAGTGAATAACATTATAGGAGAAAAAAAATAAAAAAATCCAAGTTTATTAGAAACAAAAGTCTTTGTAACATTCAGTAACAAGAAAGATAAGATTATTTTTTATTTTTAACCACAAAACCAGACCGGGCCTGGAAATTCCTTTTTTGGACAGATGATACTAATCTGTAAAACACATGAAGGCAGTCTGATGATTTAAGCATTCATGGGTTTAAAAATAATAAAGTCACAGCATAATCAATGCTGACTTCTGAAATGTGGAGGGACTGTAACATCTCAGCACCCACAAAAGATTAGAACCCCCAGGATCGGATTATTAAGATTTTATTTAAACTCAGGCAGGTTAGAAAGAAATGTCTGACTGACAGCTGGCTTCAGCAGAAATGATGTGATCCTTGCAGGAATCATCTCAAGAGAGCTGCGGACACCAGGTGAACAGGTGGTAATCTGGAATGCAGACTGGATAGTCAACAGAACTTAAATAGCCTACTCTTAAATCAGATGGGGCATTAGGTCTCGTGTTCCTTTCCATCCAACCAACCAGAAAAAAACAAGCTTAGTCTGACAGAATAATCCAACAGTCCAAGATAAAAAACAAAACAAAACAATAACAACAAACAAACAAACGCAAAACCACAAGATGAAGGAGACAGAGATTACAGGCAGAGATTTCAGAAGTTGTTGGGGCAGGTAGGTACAAAAATCCAGGGAGGAAGAAACGTTGAACAGGGCTGAATACACAGAGAAGAGAACTCAGTGAGAAGTAGTAAGACTGCTTTAGGAGTCAGGAAGAGCTGCGCAGGAGCTGGGAAACGATGCCTTCAAAGGCAACTGGGAAAAAACAACTTCAGTCCAAGACTATGACAGGACATGCACAGATTCAACCACATACAGCATAGTTGGAAGCAGCCTTGAAGTATAGAGGGAACAGAACCTATATATTTAATTTGATGTCTCATCAGAACATGAAAAAAATTAGTTCATCTTTAGTCGGCTTGATTGTTGAAACAGTGTTTTTACAGGTCTACCTGAAAACCTGCAGCTTATTCAGAACTCTGCAGCTCGAGTCCTCACTAAGACCAAGAAAGTGGACCACATCAGTCCAGCTCTGAGGTCTTTACACTGGCTTCCTGTCTGTCAAAGAATAGACTTCAAAATTCTGCTGCTGGTCTATAAAGCTCTGAATGGTTTAGGACCAAAGTACGTCAGTGACCTCTTGAGCCAGACCCCTCAGGTCGTCTGGATCTAGTTTCTTATCAATTCCCAGAGTCAGAACCAGACATGGAGAAGCTGCATTCAGCTTCTATGCTCCACATACCTGGAACAAACTTCCAGAAAGCCTCAGATCAGCTGAAACACTCAGATTATTTAAACCCAGGTTGAAGACCCACTGTTCTCTGCTGCATTTCAATAGCTTTTGTTTTAAAAACTCCAAATCTGCATCTGTTTCTATTAAGCTTGAATTTTGTAACTTGATGTTTAATTCTGTTTTTATCGAATCTTCTTTTTTTTCTCTTTCCCTTTTGCTTTTATTGTTAAATTATACTTCTTATTTTCTGTAATACACTTTGAATCACCCTGTCGTTGACTTGTACTACACAAATAAACTTGTTTTGCCTATTACAAAACTCTGAAAAGGAACCGGGAAGATTTCAAAGTTAATTGGGTGGAATATCCAGTCATGTCTGCGTCATCTTACCTCAATTTGACTGAGCAGCATTTCACTTGCTGAAGATGAAATACCCACAAAGAGTCTGATAAACTTGATGTAGAAAGTACAGCATACATAAAAAATGTATTCATTATTCTGCACCATCTCACCTTCAGTCGTCTGCTCTGATTACTCATAATACAACAGTAGCAGTATAACAAGCAGCAAGACATGACAATTACCAATTACATTTCAGGATACAATTAATTTCTTAACTCTTCCAACAATTTGGATCTGAAAACACTTAATTTCTAACTGAGGGTTTGCTCTTGAAAGACAATGTCAATCTTATAACTGTAACTCAAATGTGTTGTCATATAAAGGTAGCATGACTGACTCACTATCCTGCCCAATTCAATACAACTGGCCTTCCATCCTTTTTTCAAAGAATGAAAGAGGAGTCTAGGAGGTGGTTTAATAGATTTTAATCCAAACAAGTTTCAATCCTCCCACAGACTGCTTTTTACTGGCTGGAGAGAGCTCATGGTACAGGTAGGATGCACGAAAGCTGTCAAAAGGGGGCGAATAACAGAGAACATTGTAAAAATTCTGTAGTTCATCTTTAAATCTATCTTCAGACATTTAATGTTGCCTGCACTGGCTGAACGCTAAAGAGCGGTACAAGAAAAAAATGTTCTCTGGTTGGAGAAGTTGCACTTTTATTTGTTTGCATCAAAGCATTTGTTTTGTTTAAAAATGATAAATAACTTTTAATGCTTGCAAAATAGATTAGTTACTTAAAATTCTAACATATCCACTGTTAAGTACATACATTTGACACAAACATGACAATAATGTAATGGCTGTTCATTTGTTTTCTAAACTAGCAATAGAATATCACACAAGCACTAAAAATGTTTTAGTTTTTATTTTCTTAAGCATTACCTTTCCATTTACTTGACAGAATGGGGAACCTAAAACAGCAAAGTAAAATTTATAAATGAAGTAAATATGTATTTTTAAACTCTCTCAAGTTGCACAGAGCCACACAACTGTAATGCTGGACAGGTAAAACACAAGGGAACAAGGGTGAAGCACAGCAAAGACTGGCAAATATTAACAACACTAAATACAATACGCACTCAGAAAATAAAGCATCTAATTATACCTTTAGAGGTACAAAGAATACTAGTGTGGCACCCTCAGTGGTACTGCTGTTGTACCAGAATTGTACCTCTGGGGGCTGTCTTGTACCATAATTCAGGGATCCCTAACTTCGGTCCTCAAGGCCCACTGTCCTGCAGACTTTCAATGTTTCCCTGCGTCAGCACACATGACCCACATTAATGGCTCAATAGCGGACTTGTACAGAGGTTGTCAGAAATCCATTTAATTTGAATCAATTGTGTTGCAGCAGGGAATAATCTTTTACCTGCAGAAAAGTGGGCTTTAATGATCACGGCTGCACTTAATTTAACATTACCTGTTTTAATAAGGTATTAACTGCAAGGATTGAAATAACTGTCCACTGTTGAGTTGTACAACAGCAGTACTTTTGAGTATACCAACCCAGCAACAATCCATTGTTCCTCTAAAGGTACAATTATGTTCTTTATTTTTTGAGTGTATACACACAATACACAAATATACAATACAACTGAATAGAAACTGTTGACCACAAGCAGTATATCATATAAAAATCAAGATAAATGTATTATTACAATCCGAAATTATATACAAAATCAAGTTCTACTTTTAGATAGGTGTGCTAATTAGTACTAAATTTAAGAAAATATAGTTGCTTATATAAAAGCACAAAACAAAAAACAAAAAAACACCTATATTAGACACACAAACATACAGTTGAAGATAGTTTAAGCTTTGTTTACACTTATACAAACAGCAATCAATGTGATACTTTCACAAATAGTAAGTATATTAAGGCATACTGTAGCTTAAATCACATCATTGTTTTCACATCATTACACTTGTATGAAACACATTTATTTAAACAGAACTTTTACTGCACTGCTTGGGGAGCAGAAACAGTCCATTGGAGTGGATCAAAATAACATTTTCTGAAACAGCTCATAATTAGACTTATTCCTGTTTGGCAAGACCTGTATTGTAAAATAAAGTTTACCTCCAATTTAAGCCAAAATTTTTTGTGTATCATTGTGTATCACAAGGTTTCTCTATAATCAGCGGCTTAGATTGTCTAGCTTTTATATGATCTCATCCAGCGTTGGTACAATCTCGTCCAGCGTTGGTACAATCTCGTCCAGCTTTGGTACAACGTTTTTCAACTCGTTACTATCGTTGATGGTTGGCTCTTTTGGATCCTTCTCACAGCAGCAGTAGATGACGACCAGGTAGCCCAAATACAAAAAAGCCAGTCCTAAAGCCATCAAGATTCCTATGAGCTGGGCCAACAAATGAAAAAAATAAAATGTGAAACATTTCTGTTATCAGCTCTGCTCTACAACATAATTACTAATCAACCAAATCACTGATTAGTGCAGAACTTTTGAAACTTTTATTCATTGCTTACCTGAGATTCAGAGTACCATTTCTGGGTCTTGGTCAGTGAGTTTTGAGTTGAGTTGGATGGATTACACAATCTCTGAAATGAAGGATTGTCAAGATTTTCATACTTTCCTGGCCAGGATGTCTTTGCACAGGCATAGTATTGACCATCAATAAACAGCAAAATCAGCCAGAATATGGCAGGAACTGCACTGTGCACGGCAGCTTTGTAAGGAAACTGCTTCCACTTGCTTCCTTGAATGGAACACAGAAGCATGAAGACTATAAGTGCAGGAGCAACAAAAAATGATGAAACAAACCAAGAATTCCATGCAGGATCGCAAGGACATGAAAATTCAATCTCCACGATCTTCTCCAAACAAAACAGAAGAAATCCAAAACAAGAATTTGATGTCAGAGGGCTGTTTTTCATTAGTTCCTTCACTTTGAATATCCATCCATTAATCGAAGCCATTTTTAATTCTATATAAAGAGAAAAAGGTAAACAGAAAGTTAAGGTGACATAATGAATGTAAAAACTTGAGAGATTTACTTAAAAAAATGGAAATGGTATAATGAACTCTGTTTCTTCTAATAACTCTACAGATGCACACCACTATGGGAACATTTCAGTAAATTCAGCAGCACACATTAAACAATGTGTAGGATGTTAATAGGAGTAAGTATATAACTAGCACAACAAGAGTGTGAATTATTTTTCCTTGTTAAAAACAATATCTGTTACAGCGATCTTCTGTTTGTGGGTTCTTCTATTGTAGCAATTAAATGCATATACCCTAAACTTCATCATCATCAGAAGCAGACTCCTACTGTTACATGTATGTTATCTTTAAAAACAAACAATGTCAAAGTAATATTTTTAGGAAACAAAACAAAGAAAAACTCTTACCTGAAAGGAAGACTCTTTTGGCTTTTAACAGTAAGAGAGAACAAATGTCTGCTGCTTTTCAGTGGGTCAAATAATCGCACTTGAATTTTATTCACTAAGTAAAAATTGAAGAAAATCAGTCAAATATGAAAAGGAGGAAAAACATCAATGCATCTATCTCAACCAATGTAAAGTTTCTCTTTCTTTCTTACTTATTGTACAGTAAATACACAGGAAACTGCTGGGGGAGTTCTCTAACCAACCTATCCAAGGCTTCTTTTTGCCACACAATACCAAATTAGGAAACTAGTTGTATGTCGCCTATAGCCTGCATTATGCATATTTAGCTTTGGAACCAAACAGTTTCTTTTGTGATGTTCATATAATGAATAATTAGATTTCATTTGCAGTCACTTTGCAAGGTAGCCTTGCAAAGTGACTGCAAAACAACATAAAGAGAATACAAACATTTCCTGTTTCTCTTAGATAGTTTTACAGGTGAGTGGTAGGCAGTAAGAGACATTAAATTCAGGTGCATTTGGTACTGAGTAACTCAGCTGGTTAAGGGGCCACCCTGTGCACAGAGCTGAAACTCCTTGATCTACCAAGCCAAGGTTCAAGTCCTGACACATGTCTGCCCTCTTTTCTCCCATGCAATTTTCAAATAAAGGACACAAAAAAAAGTTTTTTTGTTTTTTTTAAATAAAGTTTTTCACTTAACTATTACTATTAACAACTTATTAAACCTATGGTGCAGAAAATATTCTTTAAAAAAGAAAAAGTGTAAACTATTTTCGCTCAAACACTCAACAGTTTAAACTGGGGATTGTTGTTTAAATCTTAAAATATCAGGTGCTTAGTCCAGACTCAAAAGCTTCAGCGCTTAGTAAACAAATCCCCTTGTGGTGTATCCTGCACAGTAAACATGAGCAGGGATGCACTTTTAACTTTGGTATCTTCCAGCATTTTGTAGAAATTGTTATTAATTTAATGTTTGGAAAAGAGAGGCTACAGCTGATCCTGAAGTCAGCTGCCCGCCTAATAAGGGGGACCAGTACTCCAGTACTGCGCTCCCTTCACTGGCTGCCTGTCTCTCTTAGAAGTTATTTTAAAATTTTAATTTTGACTTTTACAAGTTTAAATGATCTGGTTCCTCCCTATCTGTCCAAATTTCTGTACCATCACCGTCCTTGTAGAGCTCTGAGGTCAAAAGATAATATGAGGTTAGTAGTCCCTAGGACTCGACTTGTGACTCTGGGAGACAGAGCTTTTTCCTCTGTAGCCCTTAAACTCTGGAATGGTCTCCCTCTTTCTGTCAGGTCTGCTGGAACCTTGAATGATTTTAAATCTCTTTTAAAAACTCATCTTTTTACATTGGATTTTAATTCCAGAGAGCACAATCATGAGGCCAGGCTTTTTACTATCTTTTCTCTTTTTTGTTTGTTTTATTGTTGTTTTGATGTTTTTATGTACTGTTATTTTATCTTTACAGCACTTTGTTGATATAGTTCACTGTCCCATCCATGATTTTGTGCTTTATTTAGCTAGTTAATATAAGCTAATGCTTGGCTAGAAAATGTTTTTACAGCTTTTCTATACTTCCAGCCAATTGCTTATTAATCCTTTATTGGGCAAATGACCATATTTGCACACTTCATTGGACATACAAAAGGCCTCTGCATGCTAATCCATGAAATCATAGAATCACACTGAGTTCTAACTACCAACAATCAGGCTACATCTTATCTACGTCAATGCGATTGGTCTTTAATTAAAAAACCTGTTAGTACTGACCACTTAGTACTAAAAAAGTATAAACAATGTTTTAATATCGTCTGATATTATAAGAAATTTCATTTTCTGTTATTAAAAATTCAAATTTCCAAGTATTTTATTAAGTTCCAGATAAAGGGTCAATTAGCATAATGTGGAAAACTATAATAGTTGTACAATTTATACATAACACAAGGTAATGCTTTAACTCATTATGATTTGTTACATGACTTAATGCAGGATGTTTGTGAATTTCTGCTTATCTGTATTATTGCATGTATGCTGCATGTGGTTAGCACCTCACAGTAAGAAGTTTCCTGTTTCAAACCTTGGCTGAGACCTTTATGGGTGGCCGGACCCGCCCATAAGGAAAGCACAGCATAACAAAGTTGCAAGAAAAGCACAACATTTTGAATGTTGTACTTTTTCATACACCACACAGTCTTTGTCATGTTTCACAGTCTTATTTCTTGTGTTTGGGTTTTGTCTTATTTGGTTTGGCATATTTTATTTTGCCATATTTGGTTATATTTCTGATTTTTGTCATGTTTAATTTTTGTTTAGATCATGGTTTAGGTTTTTGGTTTTGTCATGTTTTGTTCAGGGCCCCGTTTCAGAAAACGGGTTTAACAAACTTTGAGTTAAAAGTGCAACTCTGGGTTGACCAACTCTGAGAGTTTTCGGTTTCAGAACAGGTGATAACCATTGATTCAATCAACTCTGAGTTAACTTAGCCCCGAGTACAGCGCATGCATGGGCAGATAAAAGGCCCTCATCAACGGAACACGGATAACACAATTTACCATGGCAACAGGTGAAAAAAAGACTCGCCCCTCCCATTTTGCTTCTGTGGAGTTAATATTAAAGAATGCAGCATATGACCATGTATTTCAGAAAAAGCAATACAGTAGTGAGCTGGCAGAAAACAACTAACGAGTCGATGCGTTTTTAAACATTTTGCCTCTGCTTCATTGTATCTTGTTATTAATATTCTCAAAAGATATTTCTTAATTTGGTGTTTTGTAATTGTTTCTGCACTGCAACCCTACTAGAATGTCCCTAATTGGAGGCAGATTGTTCTCGTTGAAAGTCTGATCACATCCTACAGTGACCGTTACCTAAGGAGTAGTTGCTTTTTTTCCCCTTGCATAACGCACAAACATCAAGGTCATCAAATGTGCTGTAGAACATAATGTCTGATCCTATTTACTGATGTGATATATCTAAATGCAGATGTCACTTGAGTCACTGTTCCTAGTAAAACATCAGCTAGTTGAGCATCTTTGTGACTAAAGCTATCACCTGTGCCCTGACAATCCACCCTTTTTGTTTCCCTCTTGTCATCCTGATACAAAATCATAATCAACTCAGCATTTTAACATGCCACAGAGCATGATTGGATGTTAAGTGCATAGTTTTACCATGCAGTCGACTTGTTGGAAGTATCTGCATTTGTTGTGCTTCATCACTCATTTATTTAGGTTTATTTGATGTGTCACACATGTGTGTGCATTTTTAATATGCAGATGCAACCCAACAGGCGCCAAACATACTTGGCAGCAAATGAAGATGAAATATAAAAATGTTGTTCAAACAGGTAAGGTATGATGTCATCTATTCTACCCAATTAAGCAGCATTCGGTAGCTACAATCAACATGTGATCTATTTAACTGAAATTTCCCAATTAGAAAAAGGTTTTATTAAAGGTTTTGTTAAGCTAACTCAATGCTGTTAACCAGTATTTAATATTGTCCACTTTGAAACAAACCTACATGTCTTTATAGTTTGCTGGATGTGTTTGAAATGTTACTGAGATACATTATCGATTGTGCAGAAAAAAAGGTAACGCTCAAACAAAAAATCATGAAGGAATGATAAAACAGCCAAGCGAGGTCTGATCCCCCTTTCCCGACCTAGATATCTGCGGAGTAATTGTTAATTGTGCTTCAATGTCAAGGACCACGATATCTGACACTCTGCAGCTAAAGAGAAGAAACTCAGGTTTAGTTGAAGAAAACCTGCCAGAGAGCAGGTTAGCTTCATGGAGTCTGTTGCCGCAGTAACTGACTCAGAGTTACACTGAACTTCCTTTGTGAAACCAAAAACTCAGAGTTTCCCTTAACTCGGAGTCAACTAACTCAGAGTTTTCACTAAACCCGCTTTCTGAAACAGGGCCCAGTTTTCCCTCATGTGTTGTGTTTTTTGTCCCTGGCTCATTAGCCCACCTGGTTTGATTTTGATTCACTTCACCTGTTCTCAATTTGTTCCCCTGTGTACATATACCCCATGGTTTCAGTTCTTCCCTGTCAGATCCTTTTGGTTTATCCCTGTCATGTGTGGGTCCTGTTCTGAGTTCAGGGAAATAAACCTCGTCACCTGCACTGCTCTACCTCCTGCCTTGACAGCCTGCATTTGGGTCCCTACCACCTCCGCCACCCATGACACTCTTAGAAATAAAGGTTCCAAAAGGGTTCTCGTTGAAGGGCAGAGGTTCTACCCAGAACCATTTGCGTCTGAAAATCTCCTTTTCATTAAAAGGATCTATCAAGGGTTTTTCAAGGGTTCTCTGCAAGAATAAGGTTTCCTATAGGAACCCCTTTAATGCAGAGAATCTTTTTTGGGGAGAAAAAGTTCTTCAAGGCCTAGTGAAAATATGGGTGTTAGCAGATCATCATTCTTAAATATTCATGTTTTAAAAAGTACTATTAATGCATGCATCTGGAATGCTCTCATCAATTAATTTTACTAACAAGAAAAATTTCCGACTTTGTTACACCGTTAGTCCAGATTTTTTTAAACTAATTTTTTTAGTAGTGACTTATCATTTTATGTTTCGTATAAAAAGTGTCTTATTACTTAAATAAGTTGTTTCTAATAATTTTCTACATCGTGCAGTGTATTAATATTGATTAGCAAAGAAAACTGAACATGTGTTTCTGTCGGGGGGGTGGGGCTACTTTCAAAACTCTACGTATCTGGACCACAAAGGCTCATGGGAAATGCAGTTTCAGCTGAAATTAAACCTTTTTTTTTTTATTGCTCTGCTTTAAATGTGAGTTCTGTGCTTTTATTCCTGTGTACACAACATAACCTATTGTCATCTCACCATCCGCCAACTCCTGGACAGTCTGTGGTGCAACGTGGCGTTGGTGGATGGAGCGAGACATGATGTGCTCAATTGGATTCAGATCTGGGGAATGGGTGAGCCAGTTCATAGCATCAATGCCTTCATCTTGCAGGAACTGCTGACACACTCCAGCCACATGAAGTCTAGCATTGTCTTGCAAAAGGAGGAACCCAGGGCCAACCGCACCAGTATATAATCTCACAAGGGGTCTGAGGATCTCATCTCGGTACCTAATGGCAGTCAAACTACCTCTGGCGAGCACATGGAGGGCTGTGCCACCCCACACCATTACTGAACCACTGCCAAACCGGTCATGCTGGAGGATGTTGCAGGCAGCCGAATGTTCTCCACGGCGTCTCCAGACTGTCACGTCTGTCACATGTGCTCAGTGTTACCCTTGCTTTCATCTGTAAAGAGCACAGGGCGCCAGTGGTGAATTTGCCAATCTTGGTGTTCTCTGGCAAATGCCAAACTCCCTGCACGGTTTTGAGCTGTAAGCACAACCCCCACCTGTGGACATCAGGCCCTCATCCCACCCTCATGGACAGTCTGTTTCTGACCGTTTGAGCAGACACATGCACATTTGTGACCTGCTGGAGGTCATTTTGCAGGGCTCTGGCAGTGCTCCTCCTGTTCCTCCTTGCACAAAGGC
>JBAMHW010000010.1:20603033-20614184 GCA_037177495.1 Rhadinocentrus ornatus | reverse complement strand
TTGATTTCACAGAAGTGTGATTGACTTGGAGTTACATTGTGTTGTTTAAGTGTTCCCTTTATTTTTTTGAGCAGTGTGTGTACAGTCTGTATGTATCATGATCGCACACTGATCAAATGTGGTGTGTCAGTGTATGAGAAAAGGCACGTGGAGGAGCAGCAACAGCAGTGAAAGAGCAGAGCCAGTGCTGGCTCTCAGCCAGGCTCTCAGCCAGGTTCACTCCCCGCTATCCAGTGTCCTCACTGCAACAGACAGTTCCAAGCGAGGATTGAACTGTATAGCCATCTTCGCACTCACAACACCCAGTGATATGTAGTCTTGGTCCTCTTAGCCAGCGAAGGACGTACATCATGTTTATTGAAAACGTTGAATAAATTGAATTTTTTTCAAAATAAGACATACATGACTCGTCTCCAAAAGACCTGGGGTAAGACATACAACAAATAAAAACTTTCTCTCCCTCATATTGTTATGGGAGTAAAACTGATTTGTGCCTCACAGATGAGAAGGTTTTTTGAGGGGCTGCATTATGGGCCCTCCCATACACTCTCTTTTCTACTCTTTATTATATATATTTTACACATCTCTTGTTTATTCGCGGGCATTGTTACTGTTGCTCCGTCAAGTGAAGTTGAATGTGCATGGGGGTAGGGGTGTGCTGGTGTAACACTAAAATCTGTGACCCATCTGCATGTACGTCTGAGTTCATTATAGTGCAGGTACACATTCTGATGGCTAACATAATATCCGATATTGTGGAAAGCTGTGAGATAATGAGAGGGGCTTCATAACTGGAGCAGGACAAGCCCAAATAAGCAACTACACACAGACAAACAAGCGCAAAAATGCGCAACTGACAATATTTGCAAGAGACCTAACAGAAAACAAGCTCAAAGTCGTTGATAACAGGCAGATTAATCAACCCTGCTGCCTTTCTCCAGCGCAGTCATCTTTATCGCTGGGAGCCTCAGACACTGATTGGTGAGTGCACCACGTGGGGTGGCTTACCTCATGTGCAATTGGTCCACGTGTCTCCTGACCACTACCGTAAAGACTTTAAAAGGTGTGCCAATTAAATTGAAAGCACCCGCTCAGATTTTAAATTTTAACTCCGGGTACATGTGGGACAGGTTCTGGGTCTGGGTTTGGGTCTGGATCCGGACCGCGGTCCACTTGCTAGTGAACTCTGGTTGTAGGCAACGGGATTCCATGCAAATTTCTAGGAAACTCAACTATTCTTGGATTAGAGTGTGCTAACACTTTCCTGAATGTTGATTGGTGAATGTTATGATGCGTTCATGCTGAAGTATGTGGTCTGGCCTGAGCTTCATTGGGTGGAGATAGGGCCTGAGGCCCCAAAGGCCTGGCGGGTCCACAGAGCAGAGAGCCCAGGACAGTCAAGGCAGAGAGAGCAGCGGCCTCACTCAGCCCAGAGCAGAGGGGCCCCCAGATCAGAGCCCCCCTGCGTGACGGGGCAGAGGGACCGAGCAGCCCAGGGCGACAGTGAGCAGGCCCAGCGAGCACGTGCGCTGCGGCGCGGGCCGCACAGAGAGCAGGAACCCCACAGATCCAAGGGCCACCCATCCCCTCCAGCAGAGCCCCATCCAGGAACCCGACGGAACCTGACCGCCCCATGCAAAACCACCGCAAGCCACGCCAATCCAACACCAAGGCTAGGTACCCCAAGGACAAGAACAAGAACATTTGAAAATAAAAGGGTTCTTGGGGGAACTACATGTGTGGGATCTGGATAAAACCCTTCGGATATAAAAGGTTCCAGCTATAACACCCAGTAAGGGTTAATAGTGGAACCACCACATCATTGCAGAGTTCAGTGTAGAACCTGTCATAGGGGGTTCTGGGTAGAACCTTCTAATTATGGTTCTGGTTGTAACCCCTTATGATAGGTTCTAGTGAGAACCCTCTGAAAATGTTTCAGTTGAAACCCTTACAAAGGGTTCTAACAGGCACCAATAAGGGTTCTCCTATAAGGACAAGCTGAAGAACCTCATCTATGTATTGCTGATATGAGGAAAAAATTACATTTGACCGAAGGAAAAAGAAAAAGATGGAGCATTTTCATTTTTTACAGATTAGAGGGAACATCATTGTGAGAATTCATGGCTTTAACTTAAACAGGAATGGGTCATTACAGCTGATTAAAAAAAATATAACTGCTCAAAGTGGGCTTATAACGCAGCAAATCTTGACAGTTCACAGGACAGATGGACAAAGCACGCTGTGAAAGCAACCCAGATGTTTTTGAAGGCAAAGAAGGGGATTTTCCACCCTGTTGAAGATCAAACTGAATCAATAAGATCTATAAATAATCAACAACTTAACACAGTTGCAATGAACACCTGACTCAGCATCACAAAGGAGGAAGGTTATTTATTTATTTGTTTATTTAGATTTTGCTGCTTGGGTGGCCTTTATGAGCAGTAGCTTGACAGGAAGGTCAGAGAGAGAGAGAGAGATGAGGGGGGGGGGGGGGGGGGCTGAATAGCTGAAAAGCATCAATTTACTCTGAGTTTTAACTTTGACACCATACTCATAATATAACTGTAACTTCAAGATATTATTACATATCAGTAATATGATTAAAATTCAGCCCTTACGGGCCTGACTTTGTAGAGGGAAGAGGATTTGGAAGCCTATACTCAGAATAAATGACAGGTTTTCATCCAGTCTAAATTATGTAGAATTAATTAAGTGAAACCAATGTGAAATCATACCTGTAAATGTACCACTCTGTTAAACTGTACTAATTGCAAGCATTGACTTGACACTAGATGGCAATACAAGTATTTATATTCAATTATCATGTAAACCCAGATCTCCATTAAAGATTAGCATTAAAGAGATTCATAGATGATAAAATGTTGATTTTGACTTTGAAAAAACATTATTCTGCTTCTGTCCAACTGGTATATTGTTGTGTCAAGTTCCCGCTTGAAATAGCAAAATATTTCGCATTCAGATATTAGATGTGAACATTTCTCAGGCACTAAGAGGAAAGGCAACAGCTAAACTCTGTTGGGTGTAATCTATAAATTATTATTACATAGCTAACAAAAAAGTCCCAGCCTTATGATAAAAAAAAAATACAATTTTTTAATGTTGAATGAATGACTGACTGACTGACTGACTGACTGACTGACTGAATAAATGAATGAATGAATGAATGAATGAATAGGTGTAAAGTAAATTCTTATGACAAACCTGGGATGTATTTCAGTTAACAGGTGGCCCCTGTAGACATAATTAAATCTGTTTAAGGCCATGGTTAAAATGGTTTGCAACTAGTAGGACAAAAAAACAAACAAAAAAAAAAAAACTTCTGTTAGTCATTATCATGTCAAGAAATGATCAACTCACTGCTTTCAGTTATTTTGGAACATTTTAAGAACTTTGAATGTGTCTTATTCAAGCCAATAATTGATTAATAAGCATAATGTGGTACCACGTGTTGCAGTTGTACAATCCATACACCATCCAGTCATTATGATTTATAACCTAAATTAATAAGGTTTTGTGAGTTCCTGTTATTTATGCATTCCAAAACAGTGAGTTTTATGAGATGAGATATTATGTGGGCAGCATGGAGGTGTGGTGGTTAGCACTGTTACCTCACAGCAAGAAAGTTCCTGGCTCATACCTCAGGAGTAGGGAGTTTGCATGTGCTACCTGCTTGTGTGTGTTCTTTCCAGGTACTCCTTCTTCCTCCCACAGTTCAAAATCATGCATGTTTGGTAAATTGGGAATTCTAAATTAATCCTGTGATGTGGTGACCTATCTAGGTGACAAGCTGGGATAGCTGCCATCATTAGGCAAATATAGAAAATGCATGCTCTTTAAAGCATATAAACTAACATACAAATGAAAATGTTATATGCAAAGAGTAATTAACTTAAATCTTACATCTGATGATGCACATAGCAAAGGCTATATTTAATGAACACCAGCAACACATTGATTAATAGAGTAATTAAGAAAACTAAGTTACTGCTTGAGTTATATAATGGTTTCATTTTATTACAGTTGTACTAAAATCATTATGTAATGGCACTGTTTAGGAGCTAAAATGTAGCTTTGATGTAGATTGTCCGGAGGCACTCACATGATAGAGCACTAGACTGAGTGAGTGACTGAAAGGAAGGAAACAACAATACAACCTTGGCAATGGACAAACAAAAACCAAGGATATGTTCAAGAAGTTGTGGTGATTAGGAAATTGGATACAGTCATTGATGAGAAACAGAGAACAGGTGGTAAGACAATGATCTGACAGCAAGGTATAAGTAACCACAGACATCTAGGAATTGTGAAAGGAAACACCTGAGAGAACATAACATCAAGACAGATGAGAGTCAAGAAAACTACAAAAAATACACAAATGACAAAGTTACAACTAAAATAAACAAGAAGTAAAGTAAATTACAATACAGAACACAGACACAGGCAAACTCTACACACAGAACAGGAGTGAACAAAAGCAGAGAACTCAACTACGTTAACAAAACATTGGTTCAAAAAACAAAACAACAAAACGCAGATCATTATATATTACTAGTTAGTTTTATTACGTGAAATTGCCAGTCAAAATTCAAATGTTATTCAAGATTTTCTATCTGAAAAAATTTTTTTTCTTTGTATTGAAAACAATTGTATTATCTAATAAATTCTTCTTGTGATTTTCCCCTCCAATTTTTACCCTTATTCTGTTTTTATTTTTTATTTTTAAGTTAAACACAGGCAAAAGCAGAGGCTTCAGCCATAATTTCTTGAAGAAATGCATGAGCAGGTAAACTGTATCTCCCCTATCTTCTTAATGCAAAAATGGATCAATCCAAAACAAAAATTTGATGAGTCTTTTTTATTTCAGCCAACACTGTAGACAATGATTGTTTCCTCATCTCCGTGTTTAATTCCACATTAATTGAAAAGGAAAGCTGAGAAATTAAATAAGGTAAGTTTATTAACGTTACACATGTACAGTATTAATAATTTTATGTCATTTCAAACTACAACATTATAAAATATCTTTTGTGTCTCTCAGTAGTTACTGCTGTTTGGTTTCCTTAAGTTTTAAAATGCTGGGGACTTCAGCTTTAACTGCTTTAATTAATTAGCAGCAGAGCTGAGGTCCTGATTGAAACACTTTCATTATTCAAAACATTGCGAGTGCAGATATCTTTACATTGTGTTACACTTTGGCAATGTCTAAATGGCAATATGTTCCAACAGGTTTCTAATGGTTCAAATTTGTGTTTTTTTGAAAAATGTTTCTTGACCGCTATTAAGTTATTTACTACTTGGAGAAGATCCTAAAACTTCCCCAACAGGCCAGAGTTTGAAGCAATTCAACAGAAAAATAAATAAATACATAAAGATATTAACTGATTTTAGATAAAAAAATTTGTAATTATGTTATATATAATTTCTTGCTCATTACAAGGAAGATGGCATTAAAAGTTTTTGGTGAAATATTCCAGCTTATCAAAAGTTAAATTTCTGTGATTCGTTTGAATCCTTTCCAAACTGTACCCCACCACTTGCTTCATTACACTTGGGATAGGCTTTTTTAATGATGAACAAGGATTTATTAATAACCAAATATAAAAGGAACAGTATTCTTCAAAAAGAACAGAAATTATTTCATAAAACTAACAATACTTATACTGCTACTACTACCACCACTTCTACTTCTACTACTACTACTACTACTACTGATAATAATAATTGTTTACTATATTATTATTATTATTATTATTATTATTATTATTATTAGTAGTAGTAGTAGTAGTAGTAGTAGTAGTAGTAGTAGTATAAATACAGAAGAAGAAAAAAAGAAAGAAAAAGAAACACTATACATGTGAACAATATGTAGATACTATTTAAATCTGTTTGAACCCATGCTAATTTCAGCAATGATCGTGTAGAGGGTTTGCTTACATTTTAACAGAATAACTAGCAACACAGGCCTCATAGGAAAGCTGGTTATAAATGAAAAGGTTTGCCCTTTGCCTCAAGAATGGGGCCAGAAGGGTGGCCTGGAAGGGCAGGGGCCACCCTTAAAATCTGTTTACATTTCATGAAGAGGGTGCAAAAAGTCATAATGATGCTGAAGAAACAGTGATTAAACTTGTGATTTTACGAGTTTTTCTGGCTATCTGTGAATTATAAATGCTTGTGCAGTAGTGATGAAGAACAACCAATGCAAGATTATCCTAAGTAAATAGTTGACAAGAAACAATTAGCTGTTTAATTTGACATATTTAGCTTAACTTTTTATATATGATGACAGTTAATGGTAATAAAGTTTTTTTTCTTAGAATCTAGATTTTTTTTCTTTTTTCTTTTTTAAAAAGGTCTCATTTACATATGTCACCATATTCCTCTGCCCTGGTCTGTGCCCCACCCATCCCTTCAAAAATGATCTAGACCCACCCCTGCTTTGCTATACAGCTTTCACCTGCATTAAGATCATAATACCAAAGAAAGAAATTACAAATATATTTCTATTGCTGAAGTTAAATACTGCCTGTGATACCTTCACCAGATATCAAATGCACTTTGATTAGCACAATTTTTAAAAAAAATAAATAAAAAAGCTCTCCCTTCGTAAAACCACTGTCATGCTCTGTGGTACAGGGCATTATCTTGAAGCAGATCACTGTACTCAAAATAGAAATGTTGATCAGGAGAATTATTCAGCCGACAGGATGGGATAAATAAAACCTTTAAAGATCATTCTATACAACTTTATATTGATTTGTATTTGTCTCCTTCCCCTCTAAATTGACAGGAGGGTTTTGACAGAAACAGCAGGATGCCCCCTACAGTACAAGTGAACCATTGGCTCCTTTCAAGGTCTTTGTCAACAAGCTGGGTGAATAAATGCAGCAGTGAAAAGAAAAAAATATTGTATAATGGATAACCTTATGAATTGTGCAACTACTGTCAGTAAATTAGCCTGACGCCACTCTTTATTTGTTCAAAGAGGAAAAGAATTAAGTCTGTTTAACGCCCTAGCTGTTCCTGGGTGCAGTTTAGGTCGGGACTTTAGTGAAAAGCTCCTGACAAAAACCAAATAGTGGCCAGCAGCAGGTCAATGAACATTCATTAAGTGTGTTGTGTCAAAATACTCTTGTTCGATTGGTTTCAAGATGGCTATTTAAAGAGGTTTAAAAAACAAAGTTCTTGGTAACCATAGTAACGATGCTCAGCGTGTCTTGGCAAAGTTAGCTTAAATGTAGGTTAAGTTGGCAGCAAACAGTTTTAAGTTGTAGCCTAATTCTGGTGTGCAAAGCACTATCGACATATAAAAATAACAGTATCCGTCTTGTCTTTTATTTTCACATTATTGCTTCTTCTCCACTTTGTGATTGAACGTCATGTTATGATGTACCGGATTGTCTCTGCGCTCCTCTAAGATCTCGCGGGATTTGGAATTTAACTGTTGGTTGAAAAAATAGGTGATTCCCTCGCCGCACCGGGCTGACAGCAGAGCTGCACAGGTAGCCAGTAGTACCGCTGCGGGCTCCCATTAGTCTATCTAGCGACACTTCCCCTTTCTGCTTGACGCGACAGGAGTGTGTGTGTGTGTGTATAGAGCCTCGGCGAATCCATCCTGCATCATCATCACCATCATCATAACCCGCTCAGGTCACCTTAGCGCTTCCCTATACCGGCATTTTTCATCCATCGTCTCCGAAGATGATACCCGGCAAGCGAAGAGCTGCAGTCATGTCCTTCTCGATGGCGATATTTGGAACACTGATGCTGCAATCCGTTTCTTCCCAGAACGGTAGGAAACGGGCTCTCCTTACAGAAAATGCATGATTGGATCCACACATCATGGCGAAAATAGGGTGTTAATGGTGGGATAGACGTCTGCACTGGCTCATTAGAAGCATTTTAATGAAGACTCGTGTTATGAAGAGAGTTGTAGCGTATCTCTCATATAGAACAGCAAGGTAATCTCCTAACGTTTCTCTAAAATGAAACACGGGGCCTAACAGGCGAATGAAGTGATATTTTGTTTTCCTGGCGTTTGTAATGAAGAGTCAATAAATGATTAATAGGCTACAATCTGTTTTCCTTAGCCAGAAATGGGCCACACGGAGGCCCGAAGACGTCCCTAAAATGTCCTTTGAAGCGTGGAGCTGAATACTGAGTCGAAACACGAGCGGTGCCATCAGTAAGGACAAGTTCCGCTTATTAGTTTGGGGAATAGGTAAAGGCGCACAAGGATAAGGTGCTGCGGAAGTTTATAACCCTTTATGTGCTCACATACACTCATATTCATGCTTACATTCAACATGATGTCACGCAGATATGTCACGGTATGGCCTAGGAATTCTCCATTTGGTAGATCTCAAACTTCCCTCCTCCAGGCTGAGATAACCCTGCACCAGTTCAGGCTGTTATAGAGCTCAACATGTAGGCCCATGTAATTAGATGTAGGACTTCAGGAGTGTGGCTCTGTAAATAGCATCAGTCCATTTTGCTGCATGCTTCTATTTTTAGAGCAAAGATGCTGCACTGGGAACCATGGATTTAATGTCCTCTTGCTACAGTGAATGTTAACTCTTTGGTGAGATGTACTGCACTGCAGAATGGGATTGATCTCCCAGCACTGTTATGCTTGTCTAAATGACCCTCTGCCCATAAATCTCATCCCCACCAAACAGATTAGGGCAGTGTAACCCTCTCTTAGCTGAATATCTGTTGCTGTAAGTGTACAGTGCAGCTTGTATTTACAAGCATTGTGTGAGAATGAGTGAGAAGCTTTGGCCTTCCCTGGAGTGGACCATGTGTGGGACTGCATTACCATCTCATATACTGCTCACCCACTTATAACAACTCCTCCCGAATTAGATAATAAAGCACATACTTTTTTAAAACATTGACTTTTTAAGTGGCAGAGTGACAAATCATTTTTTCCCCCTTTTTTTGTACAGGGAACGTTATGTACATTCTATATATATCATCAGTAAATGTTTTTATTTTCCTGATATGTTTACCTAGTCAAATCTAGTTTTTCAGAGAACAGATAGATAGTGCAGAGATAATTTGCATAATAGTTGTTCATACATCAAGCTGTTCGAATTAAGGTTTCCTATGGATGTGTATTGCATCTAAAGTAAAATTTGAATTATGCTGATTCAATCACGCAAATACAAACCATAGGCTTGAAAAAAGATCTGATGGTAGCTGCGCATTAGTGTTTGTAATGGACCAAGCTGATAATATAATGATATAATATATATATATATATAAATAATGAGCCTCTCGATTATTAATAAGTAAATCTTACCAATCATGTGAAACCGATAAACAAAACAGTGCACACAATAGGATGCTGCATAGTCAGCTGGTTGAGATGCTCCACATACAGAATCTGAAGCCTATCATTCCTCCATGTCTGCCCACTTTCCTCTTGAACCACTTTCAAAATAAACGCCACTTGCTCCCAAAAAACTTTATTTTAGGGTCGCAGAAACATCTGCAATGCAGGCAGCCTTGTCACTGTGCGGCTGCTGTGGAAAATTGTTTTTGATCACCTGTAAATGTCTTCTAAATGTATCATCATCCTGAAAATCCAAGTGCACCACTGATACATTGATAGAAAATAGATATTTTGTTCAGCGGCATAAAGTTTCAAATGAAATTCTACAATGAAAATGTTGAAAGCTTGCAGTGTGAAAAATATTTTAAACATTAAAGGCTGTTTTTTGCCTTTGATGACATCTTTGAAGCTTAGAGGTTTCTGAAGCTCTCTAGATTTAAAACATCAAACTCCTTAAACATAAATCAATTTATCACAGTTTTATTTTTTCTAAAAGTGCTATTTTTGATATTTAGAAACACTTGATGTAATTGTGGTGGAAATAATTGATTATTACCACTAAAGCCTTAGTAAATCAGTTCTGCATTTCTGGTATACAGGCTAAAAAAAACTTCATATGTGAATCTGGTTTGATTATTCAACTAGAACTAAGCATAATTTAAATCCAAATTTGACTCAAACTTTATTTTAAACAAACATCAGTCACACAGTAACAGAATATGGTCCAAAGAAAGATTTGGATATTTAAGGAAAAACTTAAATGTGATTACATAAATCTTATAAATATGTGTAACCAATGAAGTAGCGACAGTAATTTTTTGGTCTCAAAACGCTTTCTGTCATATCAGACTCAGATCATGTTTTATAGTTAGTAATTTGAGATTTCAGCTACTTTGACCAGTTAATTTCAAAGATGTCTAATAGCTCAAACTCCAATTTTCCCTATTTTCCTCTTCCAGCTAATTTTCACTCTGTCAGAGGACAGTTAAAAAATAATGCACTATTTTGGCTGTGTTTATGTTTATAACACATAGACAAGTACTTGACAGAAAATATAACATTGAAATAATATTAAGGCAAAATTGAAAACAAAAAAATGTGATTGTATTAAAAAATATTCTAATAATAAAAACAAGTAAAATTCTCCAATTGTCCTAAAAAAACTTTTGTCTTTTAAAGATGAAAAACCTGCTAATAACAGTTCCGTTTTCTTAAAGCTTATATTAAAAGTATGTAATTATAAAAAAGTATATTAGGATCTCATGGAGTGATCAGGAAATAAAGATTAGTATACATGGAACAGCAGTGATCATTTAATTATTCAAGCCACTGGAAAAAGGAGAAAATCTGATAAATGTTTTATATTTTTGTTTTTTAAAATTTGAGGCAATCTTGGAGGATCTACAAAATATGAGTACATTATAATGGGCTAAAACTATCAAAATAAAATTAGGCTTAGACTATTTTAGAATGAGAAATTTGTGTCTAAAGACCAACTGTGCCGCCCTGCTTGCCTGTTGTATATAACACTGTCACTAGTGTTAATTCACTTGCTCAGAAACGGGAAGCCTGATGCTGGCAATGCCATGGTTGCATGTAAATTTTAGTTGCTTTTTCAGGTCTTATGCTCAAGTACAATGAATATCATTTGGTTTGTGGACCAAACGAATAATCAAATGCCATCACTGTGTGCTATACCAGAGGTCCCCAACCCTGGTCCTCAAGGCCCACTATCCTGCAGGTCTTAGATGTCTCCCTACTTGTGCAGGGAGACATCTAAGACCTGCAGGATAGTA
>JBAMHW010000010.1:20571371-20599939 GCA_037177495.1 Rhadinocentrus ornatus | reverse complement strand
TAATATATTATAATATAATATAATATAATATAATATAATATAATTCCTCCCACTGTGCAACTGTATTTCTGTATTATATTGTGTTTGGACTCGCGGCTGTGATGCCTCACTCATCCTGTTGTCTTGTTTACATTTTCCAAAACATTCTCATCCAAGAATCCTAGCAGGCATTCCTTGTGTCGTTGCTGAGCCACTTCTCTGTTACAGAGCCATCAATTTCTGCCTCTGAACACACCACAATTACCGGGGACGTCAACAGTATCACACTGCAGTGCAACTTGACCAGCGCCTACGAAACCCATCAGGATAGCTTCTGGATGAAGAATGGGGAAGAAATCCCGCAAACTCACGGCCCAGAAAAGAACACTGAGTACAAGTATGGAAGTAAAGCATGCAGCTTTTGCATGCGTGTAAGTGCTGACGTAAAAATTTGCAGCCTGGTGGAAGTTAGCGTGAGCTGTGTTTTCTGATCTGCAGGCTGAAAAGACCAAGAGCAGAAGATGCCGGAGTGTACATGTGTGTCTACACCTTCAACATGGCTCCTTCAGCCAACGCCACCATTGAAGTGAAATGTAGGTGTTGATTTATGAGCTGCTGGCAGCTTTGCTGTTACAAGGCCATATTAGATTTGTCACCAATAAAATTGGCCTTGAGCGTTTGCAGCCCTGTTGTGTGAGGACCTGTGATTTCAAACAGCTCTGCTGGCTGCTCAGGGGCAGCCCGCGCCCTTGACACCTCCATCCAGCCAATGCTCGGCTCAGTGGCAGCAGATGGTGTCTTGTTTGTCTGATGGCAGGGGATTATGTCTCAACGGTAAAATCCGGTCAGCCTTTTCTGCTGTCACACATGCATTGCTATGGAAGCAAATTGGATTTTGGGGAGGTTTGCTTATTATTTGATGGGTCATTTCTATTCATCCAGGCATATAAAACACTTACAGCCTAGCAGTTTTATAATATACACATTATATACATATAAAATATTTGCAGATTATTTAAAGCTTGCTGTTGTATTTAATTACATGCTCCTGACAGATTGGATAAACTTTGTAATGAAATAGTTGATGTTTAATTTGATATAAGTATTTCTATGCATGTTTTCTTTATTATAAAGGACCTAAGAATGATTAGTGGATACATGAAAAACAAAAATCCATGCATGTTTTAGTTTTTTTTTTGTAAATATAAATGTTTTCTGCAACTATTTCTTGAATGTTGATTATAAATAGATTGTTACATTGGATTTTTTTCTGATCTGTCCAGTTTCCACAGTTAGAAAGAAAATACATTTAATTATATAATTAAATGTATTAACTATTATTAATAAATTATGACTGAGTTTTACAATGAAAATGATACACAAAACAGCAAATTACAATATATATTTTTTAATTAATTGATTTTTTTCTATTAATCTCACTTTTTTGGGGGGGGGTGGTTTCAGCTGCTCCTGTAATCACAGGCCACAAGCGCAGTGAGAATAAGAATGAGGGCCAGCGTGCTGTACTCTACTGTAAGTCTGTGGGCTACCCTCACCCCATCTGGACCTGGTACAAGTTCGACAATGGTGCTTTTAGGGTATGTCAAGCATATAAATAGAGCATACGTTTTGTAGAAATGCAAATCATTTCTTATATTTACAGTTGTCTTAGTTTTATTACATGTATTTTTTTGGCATATAAGCACTCAGTAACCTTACTGCAGAACTGCCAATTAAAATATCCTGATTTGTGCTGATAGATACAGCTGTTGGGGCTGGATTATGTATAAATATTCATAATAACAGCAGTACAACACTAATAAAGAAAAGCTAAGTAGTCGAGCAACTTAAGAATAATATCAAATTCAAAAGATTTCATCATCAGTCCACTCATCCATAAGCTGTATCTGTTTTATCCTGTGGAGGGTCTCAGTGGGTTGGAACATGGCCCATTTGACATTAGGTAAGAGGTAGGCTGCATCCTGCACAGGTCACCAATGCTTGACAGAGCAAATAGACAGCTATGCATGTTCTTACTTAAAGCTAATTTGCAACAGCCAGTTAACCTAACATGCATATCCTCAAGAGCTGCAATCCACACGCGGGTGAGTGTGCGGTCCACTGCACCACAGTCCCACCCTCTACAATCCATAATGTCATTAAAAGATTTGGAGAATCCAGGGAAATCTGTGTGCATGTGACAAACCATATTAAGTGGCTCTCAGACAGACACTGAAATAGAAATCAGTGCATGCGTAATGAGAACATCCGACCTTCATTTGCCACTGCATCCACAAGTGCAAATGTAACACTACCCACCAAAGCAGGACAGAAAACCGAAGGTTATTAGGTCAAAATCCGCTTTGGCTTAAGCTGTCATTTGACTAACGACTGTAGTGTAATGCTGTGTGTTCTTAAGGATCCTTTTGTAATACTGCGTTCAGGCTGAGATACTCGACATGTCAAAGTTCAAGAAACTTCCTTCATGCTTTCATTCATGGTCAATTCTTTATGCAAAAAGTGGACTGAAAACCAATCATTACTATACAGTGAATAAAGAGTTATACAAGCTAATGAAAAAGCCAGAAGGAAAAAACAAAATCCAGCCCATGATGTGCTTTGCTTTTACTTTGTAATAATTGCCTTTAAAACAATATAAAGTCCAGTCCTGTGCAGGGTGTACGCTGCCTCTCACCTGAAACAATGCTGGGATGGGCTCCAGCTTACCCCGTGACCTGTAATGGAATAAGCGGTACAGATAACGACTGGCTGATGACTGACTGACAATATAAAGTATTCTACATTTCCAAATATTGGATATCGAATATTGATATAAACAGGATATGAATATAAAAGAAACCCGTAACAACTGCAGCTTTATCCTTCTACAGGATATTGATAACTCATCTGGCCGCTTCATCATCAGCAGCAGGGACAACTACACCGAGCTCCACATTCTCAACCTGGACATTAGCTTGGATCCAGGCGAGTACATGTGCAACGCCACCAATATAATCAGCAGCAACACCGAGAAGTCAGTGTTGCGCGTTCGCAGCCTGTTGGCCCCCTTATGGCCTCTTCTAGGAGTTTTGGCCGAGATCATCATCCTGGTTGTCATCATTGTTGTGTATGAGAAGCGTAAGAAGCCAGAAGATTTACAAGACGGTAAGTCGCCAGTTGTGATGTTAAGGGTTGTTGTGTTAGTTCATTGTCTTTGGAGTGTCTGGGGATGGCTCTGTTTTAGTTCTCTACTTTAATATGTGACATTTATGTAAATTATTTAACATTGCAGCCGTGTCAATATTACGGGGTAAGCCTTAACACCAGGATAGTCTTCTAGACTCGTTCTGTTTGGGGACTTGGTTCAGTTGGAGAGTGCAGTATTCTTCTGGACCGAGTTTGCAATCAACGAATGCACTGCTCAAACAAATCTGACCTTTTTAATAACGTATTCCACTCTCCACCAGAGGCGGTGCTGCTCCAAGAAATACTGAAGGAGTAGATGAGACACACAACAAAGAAGAAAACTCATTTGTCTATTGGTTAATGCAGAACAACTTTGGTTTTTCGTACATAACAGCTAAATGTGGATCTGCATCAGAGCCTAGAAGTCTTGGGCTGATCATTTTTCTAACAAAACCTTTCCCAAATTCATCCACATCTGACTGCGAGCCATTTCCTCCTTCCAGAGCTGCCTATTGCCCAACATATGTTTATGTTTAGGTAGTGTTTACCCGCGTTGCCGTGCGCTGAGCCCACAATACACTATATTTTGTAGTCCACTTCCTGTATTTACTCCGCCTGAAGTAGACTGACACCTGCGTTTGACCTAGTCCACTTCTTTGATTCAAATTAGAATTTGTTTGCGCATATACAAAACCTAAACGAAGTAGATTTTCTAAACAAACAGACTCTCGATTCTCATCTGTTAGTTTTTCTTCTGCTTTAGACACAACCAGAGTCACTCAATGCCGTGTTGTGCCTGCATTCAATAATTCAGTCTGGCAAAGCCTGACCCAACAGGCAGACACTGTTGCAAGAAGGTCGCACCTTGTCAGAACAATTTCATTCATTTAATATTGATGAGAAATATGATACTGCAGTCTCGCAGAGGTGGACGTTTTAAATTAAAGATGGCTTTCCAGGGATTTTGTGGCGTTTCTAAGCTTCTGCTAGCTTTACCAGGAGACCCATCATTCAGCTATTCAGCTGGGGTATGCCGTCCTGTGATTTATTTATTTTCCATACTAAGGATTTTAGTTTTGAGATTCTATTTATGTCATACATTATGCATTAATGGTATTTGAGAGACCTTTTCCTCTCAAACAGAATTTTGATGTTGTCACATGCTGATAAGATGCATCATGTTATGAATGAGTAAAAAGCTCAGAGCTGTCAGTGGTCATTGTACAGGGCTATATTGTCATTAGGGATTATCAGAAAAATCCTCAGCTTTTGACCAGGAAGATGAAATAGTTGCAGACTACAAGATACAAAGAGAAAATTTTACTTTTATTTCAAACTTGCATTGTTGTTTAAATAAATTAAATGAGCTTTAGGTGTTGCTTATTTTAAGATTGTTGTAATATCTTCCATCCTCCCTTTTTCCAAATTGCATTACCTAAACCATGTTTGTGGTAAGTGTGAGACTTTGCATGCTGCCTGAATTTCAAATCTTCCTTCAGTTCACAGCTCAGTTAACAACCCTTGTTTAGCTTCATGTATGTTCAGCACAAGTGTCAAGTTCAGATTTTTCAGTTTTGCTCTCTGAAATAATAAAAATCCATCTTTGCGTCATCGCAGCAGTGAGATGGCATGCAAGTCACTGCGATGAAGTGAAAATATTTTTTCTCAATCTTTACATGTTTCTCTTTTACACTGCTTTATTAAGTTGTTACCTACAGCAGAAGGCTGATACTGATGGAGCTGCTTCTTGCTAATCTTGTTAAAAGTGTTATTTGTTAGTGCTGCTTGTCTGTGCACAACAACAGTATTTTTTTCAATTCCAATTCTGCCCATGTGTGATTGTTCTCACTTACGCATGCCTTTAAATGTGGTATTAAACCCTGTGTTTATGATTGGTCTCATGAGGTGGCTTTTCTTCAGCATGATGGCCCCATGTTCAGTGTTGTTTTTCTTTAACCTCATCTAGACTGCATTTTTTCTTTCATAATCCAGTCTGCTGATGACCTCAAAAAAACCTCAAAGCTATGGAGGACTGAAACTGTCAAAATCAAAAATAAATACAGAAATATAAAAATGGCCTAATAAACAAATTGATACCAATAAATTATACAACAGAATGTAAAAAATTGTGTTTCCATTAAGAAACCTATAAAACATGACACAATTTTCTTTTGTCATTTTCAGCTGTTTTAAATTAACTATACGTTAATATCCCAATTTATTTACTTTTCCATGTCATCTTCAGTTAAATTTATTTATTTATTTGGTGATTTTTTTATTCTTTAATCCTTTATTTGTATGTCTATATTTATTTTGTGTTATTTTCCTTTTACATTTTCTTTTCCAAGCATATAAATTTCTCTGTTTCCTTTTTAAATTTCCACATCTCCTTTTTACATTTCCTTATGCATTTCTGCCTCATTATGTAAATGAGGGGTGCGGCCTTTCAAGGCGTGTCTTGGGTCAGATCCTTGCCTACTGGTCCATGAAGACTGAGCAGGTCACCATAAGTACATGCAGAGCTTCCTGGCTCTAGGCTCTGGTGAATTTCGCTGTGATGCTCAGAGAGCATTGCCTGGATCGTTGAGATGAAAACTGTTTTTAAATGTTCCGCTGATAGGTCACAACTAAAATTTGAGGAACATTCCCTGAGACACCGTTTCACTTCCTTCTTTCCTGAACACTGCAGCCGCTGCTTCTGGAGCAAAACGCTGCCCTTGGATTTTAGAGAAAATTCCAGCCTTCATTTAATCCTGTCATCATACAAGTCGCTTGTAAGGACAAATTGTAGCGGCCCTTCGCATCAATAAAGGAGAAGAGAGCTTTTAACGGGTGTAACAGTTTATTTGTTCCTTATCAATCTATTATCAATCCATTATCAATCCATCTTTAGCTGTACTAGCTTCATACAGTTTCATTAAGTGAATAAAAATTAATGGTTTTATTTATTTAAATTTTTTTCACATAACAAGCAAGGGCACCGCACTCAGCAGCTGTGAAGTTGGTTTCTGACCTGGCTGAGTGTACGACTCCTGCTTAGTCTTCATGGACCAAAAGGCAAGGATCTGGTCCAAGACACGCCTTGAAAGGCCGGCCCCCTCATTTACATAATTAGGCAGAAATGCATAAGTAAAATTTAAAAAGGAGACATGGAAACGTTAAAAGGAAACAGAGAAATTTATATGCTTGGGAAAGAAAATGTAAAAGGAAAATAATACAAAATAAACATAGACATACAAATAAAGGAGTAAAGAAAAAAAATATCACCCAATAAATAAATAAATTTAACTGAAGATGACATGGAAAAGTAAATAAATAGGGATATTACAATATAATTCATTTAAAACAGCTGAAAATGACAAAAGAAATATGCATTTGTGTCATGTTTTGTAGGTTTCTTAATGGAAAAACATTTTTTTACATTTTGTTGCATTATTTATTGGTACATCAATTTGTTTATTAGGCCATTTTTATATTTCTGTATTTATTTTTGATTTTGACAGTTTCAGTCCTCCATACAAGCCAACTTCAAGATATATTACAAACTAATCATCGGGTGCAACTTATATTATTGGATTTTTTTTTTCTGGTCCTCATTTCTCCTATATATTTCATTGTTTCCACAGATGATGACTTAGCAGGACCAGTGTAAGTACAAACATTTTGACATTCAATGGCTTATCTCTGTTTAGCTCTGCAAAGTAATGTGTGTTTTGTTGTAGATTGTCACAATATGTCCAACTGTGATAGTGTGTAAAGCCTAGGTCACAAACATTTTCCAATATTTTAAAAAATTTTAATGTGAATACAATGGTATCAATATAATAATATATGCACTGAATGTATTAAAGCTGCAGGATGCAGTTAAAATGCACCAAGGCAACAGATTTCTAATAACTTTTTAACATATTTTTATTCGGCCTTCAGCTTGACAAATTCGAACAGACAAGCAGCATATCAATTGTTTAAATTTAACTAGTTATTTAGACATTATTAATACAGTATTAAGGAGAAATTTCAGTCATATTTAGCCAAAACTGATAGTGAATTAGAATAAAGGAAAGAGTGCGTCTGAAGTGCTTCGTTTTTCTTTTGACAACAAATTTAGCACAAAAAGTAACGACGTTTGTCTCTGGTGAATTATAACTTGTAAGAAACCTCCTATCTTGTAAGGATCATGCTTATGTGAACAACATAGCTAAATAAGGTGAGTGTGTCCCCAAAAAATGTGCCAAAGGTATTTTTTCTTGTATTGACTTACTTAGTGGAATAGGTGATTGCACTATAGCTCAGTAATAAGGAAAAAAACACCTCATGTTGGCCATTTTTATACTTCATTGATTTTACACTGTCAGGAACCTCAGTAGTGTGTGGAAGATTTACTTCTTCCTCATGCTGGTCACCAGCCTAGTCATGTTTTCCTGTGGGATGGCATCCCATTCCTCAACCAAGAGTTGTTAAAGGTCAACCAGCATGGCTATGTTAGTCATTCTGGCATGAACATGCTGCCCAGGCTGATCCCACAAGTATTCAGTAGGGTTAAGGTCTGGACTCACAGCAGGCCATTCTGTCCTCTCCACGCCCAAATTCTTTATATATTCAGTGATGATCCTGGCTCTGTTGGGGAGCGTGTCATCCTGGAGGATGATGTTAGGTCCCATTTTCTGGAGATATTGGATCACCACTGGCTCTAGAATCTCATTTCAATATGTCTGTTAATCAAATAGCTACCAATCCAGTGCCAGTCATACATCTGTGGCTACACAGCTGGCAGCACTTGAATTTGAAAACAAGAGTGAATGCTATCAAGGGAATATTACAGGGGACATTTTTGGGGGGCATTATCCACATGTTTAGTTTTGTTTATTCCACAGAAGCTCATTCCTAACAAGTTCTACCTCATTGTTAAGGTAACTAATCAGGTTTCCAAAATATGTATAATTTAACACTTGGTTGGTTTCATTAAAGGAAAGAAATAATCAACTAAACCACATCAATCAATCAACCACAAAGATCCTTACTTTTACTGCTAAGTTCATTTCATTAAAGGGCTATGCACCTGACAAGCCAACCTCCTTACTTACAGTATTTCAGTATTATTTTATGCACTGCACCATACATGCATTCACTTAAACTGGAGGGGGAAAACTGATATTTCAACTTTCCATCTGTCCATGAGAAAGTGCTCTTTAATGTGTTCAAAGCTAAGCTGTTGTTTACAGTAAGTCAATTTGTTGTAGGATGTGGCTGTAGCCCAGGATGTAGAGGTGGTAGCTTTAAATCCCTGGGTAAAATACAAACAAAAATAAATAAATAAATAAACTAAAGGCAAGCCTGATTTTGGCAAAGAAAAAGTTAAATTAATGTTATGTCATTTAACATGAAATTTAATTTCAAACAGCCTTGGAAAGAAGGACTAGAATATAAAATCTACTTTTGGAGACTTTTCCCAGTTTCATACCAGATAAAGCCTCAAATTTCTATCCTATTATAATGTGATGAAACAGAGAGAAGCAAACTTTTATATTTGAGAAATGTTAATAGTTATTTGGCTTTCATTTTATTTAGCTATCAAGGTACTAATTAGCAATATGAATGTAATATTTCAGCACTGAAAAATCTAATGTAAGATGGGAACTAACTGTAATTTATTCTTCTAAAGGAAAACCAATTCAACTAACAATCACAAGGACAAGAATCTCCGTCAGAGGAACACAAACTGAGCAGCCTGTCTGCTGAGTAAGTATTCATCTTGATGGTAAATGTGTATTACAGACCTGTAGCCACTATCACAACATATGAGATTTACATATGAAAGCTCTTCTCAACCTAAACCAATATGCTGTCAGACTGAGTTAACGAGCGGATTTGTTTCTATATTTGCAGGTCTCATTATACATGTACTGACCATATGAAGGTAAACAAGAGGGGACTCCATTACCAGTTGTTAATTGGATGTATCTGCCATTAAAGTACGGTTGTGGGGGATTTAAATGAGGCATGCCTTATGATTTATTTGTGTACGGATGTGAGTCAAGGAAGTACTCAAACCATTGTTAACATATCCATTGTTGCTGCATGCAGTTGTTAATTTTTTCTTCTTCTTCTTCTAATCGACTAATTTGACATTTTTACTACTTCTAAAGAAATGCATGCAAGATTTTGACCTTCTGTTCGATACAGAAATGGCTTTTTTCTATGAGAGTGACTTCATGTAGAAAATCTGTACTGTGAAAAACAAAACTCAGCAATTTAAAAGAGAAGATCACAATCTGGTATGACAGATGTGTACAGTTTTATCATTCCGCTGCATACCATTCATTTTATCAGACAGTATATATCACATTTTAAGGGCTTTGCAGTGTCCCTCTAAAAATAGTTAAGGTTTACTTTACTGTATGTATGTACTGTATGTAATAAATCACCATAGCTATGTATCAGATCACCATAGTTATAAATACTATTCATATTATATGATGCACTTAAATGTTGAGAATAAGGAAAACTGTATAAACCCTCTAAAGAAAAATCTGTATTCATTCATTTTAACACATTATTTTATAAATATGTGTATTGTACAGCATGGCTATTATCCTATGCAATTTTATCCATATCAATATATTGAAAATCATTGCAGCTTCTGATTTCTTTGTGACAAAGCTTTAAACTAGTAGGATCACCGTAGAGCGTCAATGGCATACTACACAGCTGCATGACTTCTCAACAGCTTGCGTGGGAAGGAGTGAAAGAAAGCCCACATCAGCGCTCACATGTAAAGAAATTTCAAGAGCTCTAGTCATTTTTAAGAATAAATATATCAAGAAAGAAAACAAATGTGTCTGTTCAGTTGGTTTCCTTGCACGAGCACATTCAAGGAATGCATCCGCCATGGAATGCAGGAGGAATGAAAGCACGTGGAGAACAGCACCATCTAGTGAGATCATCAGCAGGTCACAACTGAGGAGACAAGGATGCACGTTATAATGGAACAAATTACTCAAGCAAACCTTGAGTAAAAATCTACTTAGCATGAGTAGAACCCTCTTAAATGGACAACAAATAAATTAAATTACATCACATAAAAACTTTTCACGTTCTCTTTTTATTTGACATTCAAGCTTCAACTTTCCTTTAATAAAATTCAAATTTATATTAAAACTTAATTGTTTTTTATAACTTAAAAGAAAAATTCAGTATTCATGACTTAAGTAAATATCTAGCCTAGTTTGTTGTTGCAGAGCTATTTCCTGATCTATTTTTCTTTGCATTTTAGACACTGAGTTTGTTTGCTTCCCTTATGCGTGTGAGTCAGAAGAGCGTATTTAGTTAAGACAGGAAACCTTGAGCTTCGGGACATAGATTACCAATGGAAATAAAGACTATATGTTTTAGGTTTTTGACCAAATAAAACACTCAACATTCAGCATACACTGTATTTTCCTCGTGTCTCCAGGAGTGGGCCGTACATATCACACAAGCGAAAGCATGATGGCATCAGCATTCAGATCACAAAAGTTGATGGGTTTTCTGCAGCATTTCCACGAACTACCCGCAGAGAGATATTTCAGTGTGTGGTGTTCTTCTTTCTGTTTACTTTTTAGAGCAATTATCTGAACCAAATTGTGCCGTGTAAAGCCTGGTCCTAGATTCATTTGTGATGTCGTACAAACCCAGTCAGCAAAGAGACATCTGTGACTTTGTGAACCCTTAAACAGGTTATACAGCTGGAGGAAGGGAACGCCACTTTGTACAGAAATGAGTTGTTGTTCTCGCTCCGTGGATTAATCTCTGAGATGCCAGGTAAAGTTCAAATTAATCGGATGTACTAGTTTTTAACCAGGCCAGTGGTCGGTTTACAGAAAAACTCTAGAGGTTTCTCCAGACAGGGCTTAATGTTGTGTTTTTAAGATTCACACTAGCTTAGTTTGAACTGATTTCACTTTTTACCTTTGTGGTAAGTAGAGCAAAATATTATTGCTGTAAACATTATTCACTGTGATCTGTGTTAAGATGTGCAGAACTGAATGAGCATTTGAATGTGTTAAAGACCTAAATGAAGTTAAACGTGTAAGTCTACTAAAGTAGAATATGTCATGAAGACAAAATCCTCAGTAAATATACCGATAGTAAGTATATTTCCTATTATGTGACCAGTTAAGATCTTTCAGACTCATTTAGGTAACAAATAATGACACTTGGAATAACCCATGATTTACTAAAATCGTACTTTTAATATAACTTATTCCTGTTTAAGATATGAAATAAAATAAAATCTTTTTATGTGATTTGGTAAGATGTGGACAAAATAAAAGAAGAATAGTTTAGGAATTTACTCAGTGAGGTAGAGAAAAACAAATATGTGTTCACATAATTTTAGAAGCTATGAGATGACCTAGGATGCATACACTGATTCCTATTCATCAAAGCCTGAAGCAGAAACACCAAAACACAGATTGTCCTTTACAGACCACAGATCTATATTTTGTTAGATTTGACAGGTGCTTTGATATAGATTTTATTCCATTTTTAACATTTGTCAATCAGTTTGTTTCTAATAATAAATTGATTATTTTGCGGTTCTGTTTCTAATTATTATAATTTTATCTTTATTTAATACCAGTTGGTTGTTTTGGTATCTCAACTCATTTCAGTGTATAGAAAACAATCTCTTATAATCCTAAACTCACTGGTATAGGCAAATAAAAAGTTATCTCTGTTCAATAGATTAAGTAGCACACTATCAACACAGAAGTTGGATAAGCTGACATTTCACTTAGCTTTTTAAATATCTTAAGGGAAATATTTAATCCTTAACAACTGTGTGGCAGCATGCCATGAAGCTGCCTTACAGTTAAATCATTTTAGTGAAGTTTGCATTGAGTCATGCAACCAGCTATCAGCAGCCTCTCATCAAGCTAATTAAGTTGGTCTGTGTCAAGTGTGTTCCATCATTTCTATGTACCTTCTTCATGTGAAACCTTCAAGTTTAAACAAACCCAGGTTAAGTATTGAGCATTATTCACACAGAACTACTGGATTGAGAAAATCTCAATTGTGATCATCAGCTGTAATAGTAACTGTACATAACGTTTGCATCTTAATTGCTTAGCCTAGTATATCTTTGCAATGTAGTGGCCTCAAGTTACTAAATTCATGCATGTAATATCTCTAATGCAGTCTAGCGTCCTTCATAGAGTAAATGCTCTTTGAAGCGGTCATTGGAGTGCCAAGGGCGCTTGTGCATGACCGTTTTATCCATTTTGTGTAATCGAAAATATCACAGTGAGGATCCTCTGCAAATTTTATAGAACTATGACAAGCCATTCTGAGACTTGATGCAACCACATCTCTGTATCTATATCTGTGAAATGTTAGTATTTAACGTAAGTTGAACTAGAAAAACAAAACACAATTTTGCCCTATAATTCCGTTCATTAAGCTTAGGTGTTAGTTCAGGATCTCACGCGCATCATTATTTAGTTAACACGTATCAGTGTTGCATTCTCTGTGTAATATCCCACCTCTTTCTCACAACTATAATGAACTATACAACTCCAAGGCAAGAACGCATCCTTGAATCATCCCCTCGTCCTGACAGGGAGGGGTGAGCGCGTGTTCCATCCTGGCTCTCATGGCAACCCGATAGATTTGTTCCATCAATATTCACGTTATTAGAAAGCAGGCTTGTGGATCAGTGATGTCAGCTCTCTGTGAACACCATTGCCAGCTGCATGCATGTGTGCGTTCACATTGCACTGAGAGAGAGCTCAGATATTTCGGGGAGGTGGAGATGATGCTTTGTCACTGAGGAGCTCAGCAGCTGCAACAGCAGCGCCAGCATTCTCCCACTCCGGCACGTCCGACGCTCAGCATGCTGCATCCTGATGCGCTCCCGACTGCACTCTCTGAGCTTACCTGGATTTACAAGCATTTCTTGTTTCTCGCTGTTTTTCACCTGACTGTTTAATTGAAGCGGTTGTGTACTGTTGGCTCATCTCAATGTTTGAACCGCAGGAAAACAGCACGTCAGACAAGTCAGATAAGATACGACCCGTCCTGCGGATGCGCCGTCACTGTTTTGCCTTCAGCGGCACCCCAGCTGAATGAGCTTCATGGTTCAACCCTCCGTTTTCACGGGCTGTTCTTAGAGCTTCACATCTTCTTAATTTTCCCCCCCAAAATGGAAAAATTTCAGACTTCCATGCGCAAACGGCTCTACAGCTTGCCGCAAAACATTGCGCAGAAACCCTTTATAACTGACAGTGACGGGGACACCTGGGACAAGGACACTAAGAAGAAAAGTATTCGACTAAAACATTTATCCTCTCCATCTCCTGCAAGCAGTTGCAGGAGCATTGAGGAGGCCAGGAGCGAAGATTTGGAAAGAGACGTTACTGTGAAGACCAACTTGAATGGGGACTGTCGCTTTTTCAGAAGCAGCATCTCTTCCATCACCGGGCGGCATCTTCCCGGGTCAGATTCAGCGGAGCAACGGCGCCTCATCCCCGAGGCTGATGCAGGTGTCAGCGAGAGTTTCCCCGGTGAGCACGGCCCAGGGGCCCAACAACGGGCGGCTGGAGGGCTGTTTGGCGCTGCCGGGCAGCCGTCAGTGTTTGACCAGTCAAGTTTTATCAAGTTAGAGGGTACCGAGCAAATAATACCTGAAGATGAGCGGCTGTACCAAGCCGGCTTCATGCACCGGCAGTTTGGGGCGATGCTCCAGCCAGGAGTCAACAAGTTCTCCCTGCGGATGCTGGGAAGTGAGAGGGCCGTAGAGCACGAGAGGGAACGTGTAAAGTCTGCAGGCTTCTGGATAATCCACCCCTACAGTGATTTTAGGTAATTTATATGCACAAAAGCTTTAGTCCAAGCTGTGATGACTTATTAATCTGCAGTGTTTCAGTCACACTATTTAGGCTCATTGGCCTTCAGGTGTTAAGACTGATTATTTTAAAATAGTTTAAACAGGAGACACACCATGTTTTCTATGATTGTAGTGTTGATTGTTAATGCAGAACAGATGCATTAAATACGATGGATGTGCCATAGGTGACACATCTTGAGTTTAACTCCTGAATTTGATCATTTATTCTAACACTAACCTACACTTCCCTTGCAAGCCATTCTTTCATGCAGAAATTTCATGTACCATCAAGCACTTCACTGGAATGCAAAATCCTCTTACATTTTCATTGTCATTGTACTTTTAAAATACATATGCAGGATCTAAACCCCTCTTTTGTTTGGCCTTAGGATGTGTGCATGTGTGTGTTATTGCATGAAAAGTGCATAGGTATATAAACCACTAATTTTCTGTGCACTTTTCTATGCATTCATTTTAACCGGCACTCTAAACCCACCCATAATTCATTTATTTACTATCCATGTTGTACAGTTTCTTTAAATGCATGCACATGCAGTGTGTATCACAACCATCAAAGGATTTTCATGACATATAACCTTGAGGCTCACTGTCATCATATTGTACGCTGATGTGTGTCACTGCATGTTTTTCCACTCATCTGAATTACACTTTTTTATGGTTTTAGCGAGGGCAGTGGATTACAGAGAGTGCAGCAGGGGCTTGAAAATGGGGTAATCAAAATAGGGTAACATGACCATTCAAGATATTAGAAGCACACATCAGTGGAGATTATTACAGCACAATTAGTCTAATGGAGCAGAGATGGTGTGGATGGGGAGGGGACACACCGGGAAACACAGAGATAGTGAGAGACACAGAAAAAGAGATTGAAATGAAAATGATGTTGTGAGAAATCCAGGGCGTCCATCTGTTAACTCTGCACTGAGGTATGAGGTGTCATTCCTTCATGCTCAGTTGGGGACACACTTTGAGCAGGAACAGGGTTTTAGTGAAGAGTGCACAGCTCTTAGGGTGAATGCTTTATCCTACAGATCTCATTTTAAATTGGAGCACTAAAGATTATTCTGGGATTTTAAAAAAGAAAAACTTTTTGGCAGAGCAAGCGTTGCTGGTTTTTATTCTGCAAATGTGCCTATTTACTTTTTGCTAGCTATTGAAATTGCAGGTGGACACACAGTGTGCTTCCATCAATATGCATTAGCTCAGCATGGTTTAACCCATGTATCTTTATGCCCATGCATCTCCTTGTATCTTATACCAGTATGAAACTGCTGTCTTGTATTAAGGCTGTCTCTGACTACAGGAGCAGACATACTGAACTGGCACGCTCTGTAAATATGGTTAATATGATTGCTGATGGGCCTGTGCCACAGTACAGGTGTGTGTTAAGCCACTGAGCTGCATGCAGGCTGTTGTGCTTCAGCTGCGCTCTGGTTGCAAGAGATAAGTATCTCTAGTACAAATGTGATCCCTTTTTCAGCTGTCCTGATTGATCTAAGCTCCTTTTCACAATTTTAAGCCTCGTTGTGTTCACTTTGCTTGTAACTCCCCTCTTTTTGTGCTTTTATGCTCTTTAGCATAGTCACATTCTGACCCAAATAGTGCACAGTTCCTCTCTGGAACAGACCAGACCCACAGACCCTGCAGATGTTTGTTGCATTTTACAGGGGATGCCAGTAATGCACTGCCCCCTGCAGACCTCACTTTTTAATTTATTTATTTTTATATCCAGCTGTTCCAGTGTTCTGCAGCACCGTGACCTGTGAGGGCAGTAATGCTAACTACTCAACATCTGTGCTGATGGGAGCTGACTTTTGGAGATGACAAGGATTCCCAGGAGATAACTGTGGATTTAGCCAGAGAGGGAATGTGCAATTAGGACCGGTGTTTCAGTGCAGATGTACAGAGAAATGCAAATGCTTTGTTTGGTGGAAAACAACAGAAAGCTGATTATAACAAATGGCTCACTCTGCTTCACACTTTTTGTCCCCCTGTAAGGTTTGGGAGTTAGTAACTGGAAGCAGTACGTACGATGCCCTCGTCACATCTGAACCCCTCACAATTTAGAAGTTTTAGCCCAGCAAGTTGCATCTGCATATTTCTGCACCAAATTTTTAGTTCCTTGAAATCGCAAAGCCTTCTGGTTATCAGTATGCTTTACACTTTATGAGGAGCCGGTTTGTCCCATCCTTCTGTTGTTTGGGGTGTAGGTGTGTCAGAATCCTGTTCGATCAATTAGAGGTCAAATAGGTATCTAAAATAGACCACACATGCAATCTTACACATGCTTGTGTTAATGCATTATGACAATGGTAAACAAACACTTCCCACACTTTACATGTCTGTTGTGCGCATTAGTCGTCCCACTGTAGGCCTCCTGCAATGAAATTACCTTCTGTTATGTCGAACAGTTGACAGTATCAACCTGAATTATATTTGTCTGTTTCTCTTTTCGCTCACATGGTTTGTCGTCATTGTTTATGCCTCTTTGGATATTAATCTGCTGGGGTTTGACTTACAGTGTAAGACTACACGTTGCAGAGAAATGCTTTTTTTATTTCAAGTTACTCCACCGACTGAATTGATTTGGAAAGGCAGCTCATACATAGTAAGAAAACAGATGAAGCTCACACCATCTTGCAAGAGTTGTGTGAATTGATCTGGTTCATTACCTGCTCCTGTGTGAATTATTTGCCCTTGTAGACAACGTTATAAGAAGACAGCAGAAGCGGTTCAAACTGTTGACAAGCAGCGTTTATTTATTTTTTTTTAAGAAAGCTCATATTTACATTATTACTTAACCTGCACAGTTAAAACCATCCTAAGATTTTTAAAAACTGCCTATTAAAAATATTTAAAAGTGTAAAGCTTAATAGGGAACATGTTCTCAATTCACGAGCTGATCAACAGTCCAAAATCCTGAAAAGTTTAGGAAGTTTAATTTATGTTGGGAAAAAAACTAAACAAAGCATTTGTTAATTTTGGAGGCGAGCATCATTAAATCGCTGTCAGTTATACAAACAGGAAGAAAAAAAGAAATTATTTTTATTAATCCATCAACAGGTCTCAAGTTTGAATGTGGTTTGCGATTTTCCATGTTGTAACGTTTCATAAATTTTTCTACTCACCTTTTTTTTGCTGTGATCTCTGTGCTGTCGGACCCTGTTATTATGCTTCAAAACATTGTTGAACATTGACGGCACTTCTTTCATACTGAAATACTAAATTTAAAATAACAATGTTTTTTTATTCCATTTAAAATGTAATAGCACTCTGTTTGCATCACAAATCCAAATATTAGCATTTACTAAACTAAAGTTAATTGATTAGTTGTAAAAATCAATCCAAAAATCCTTAATAATAATAATAAAAAAAAACCATCTAGAAAATACTGTTAAAAAAGTATGAGTGAATTGTATGCCCAGATGTGGCTGACATGCCAGCAATGTGTTTATTTAACAAATGTTGTCCAATAAATTTGAAAAAATTTTATCTTATTGAATCTTTGATGATATTAAGAGAAAAATTGTATGTTTTTTAAAGTTAGATAGTACCTCACTTTAAACTTTAAAGTTGATGCTAATATTCTCGGCTCAGTTTGTGTACTGTGCATATATAATCTGATTATAAGAGTCACTCATCACTTACACTATCAGTATATACATTGTGTAGAGTTGATGGCTGTTGATGGCCATATTAGCACCTGTACCCGTGGATTTCTGCTATCTGTATATCATGGAGCACAGTAGCAATATTTTTTTATTCATTTTAATATGTAATTGGTATTTTCTTGCCCTGTGACCTTGAGTCTTTTCCTTTTTGCCAAGTCATTATTTAATCTCTTGCCATGC
Organism: Rhadinocentrus ornatus; assembly: GCA_037177495.1. Lineage (NCBI taxonomy): Eukaryota > Metazoa > Chordata > Actinopteri > Atheriniformes > Melanotaeniidae > Rhadinocentrus > Rhadinocentrus ornatus. Next base: position 20,582,038 of record JBAMHW010000010.1, on the reverse strand, counting down.
ATCCATCATTGTGCGATTCAGGTTCTACTGGGATTTGACAATGCTGCTGTTGATGGTGGGAAACCTCATCATCATACCTGTGGGCATCACCTTCTTTAAGGATGAGCACACACCGCCCTGGATTGTCTTCAATGTGGTATCAGATACCTTCTTCCTCATGGACCTGGTCCTCAACTTCCGCACAGGTATCGTCAAGGAGGACAACACAGAGATCATCCTGGACCCACATCAGATTAAGATCAAGTACCTTAAGAGCTGGTTTGTGGTGGACTTTATCTCCTCCATACCTGTGGACTACATCTTTCTTATTGTGGAGACACGCATCGATTCAGACTTTTACAAGACAGCGCGGGCCCTGAGGATCGTCCGCTTCACCAAGATCCTCAGTCTACTGCGGCTACTGCGCCTCTCCAGGCTTATTCGCTATATCCACCAATGGGAAGAGGTAGATATGGACAAATTTGTCAGAGCTTCATTTAAGACCTAATAAAATGTTTTAAGAAAAAAAAAAATCATCAAGACTGGCTTAATCTGAAACCATTTTAATAATCTTTTGAGGTATTTACAAAGACAATATTTTTTGCTGCTTTTTAAATTGCAAAGTAGTAGATTTTTAACTAGTGGCTCTGAGAATTTGCAAATCCTTATGAAATAATTGCTAATGAAGTTTATTAGTTGCAGCCTGACTCAAATTCATGCATGGTAAAGCATGCTACATAAAGAGATTTCTCTTAGCGTGTATGTGTACTAATACTTTTCAGAATCAAGAAATTTCTCTAAAGCTTCTGCGCTGTTAATTTGTTGGAGACATCTTTTACACACACTCACTCATGCATGGTCAGTGCACTAAATAACAGATATTTTCCTGCATGATCTTATTTTTATAATTCCAACAGTGGCTCCATCCCATTTGTAGATTATCGGTGCAGATGGTTAGTCAGCACTGAAACAGCCTTTGCTGCTCTATAGAAGATTAAGCGTGGTCTGGTATAGGTCACTTGTTCAAACACCACTTAATGTATATTTCAAATCCCCTGGCTGCTTCAAAGTGAGTTGAAAAATTACAGGTTTCTAAGAGATGTGCGTTTCATTGTGCCTTTTCTGTTAATGCTGAAATCCTCTGACCTAGGTTTTCCACATGACGTATGATCTTGCCAGCGCAATGGTGCGTATCATGAATCTGATTGGCATGATGCTGCTGCTGTGTCACTGGGATGGCTGTCTGCAGTTCCTGGTTCCCATGCTGCAAGACTTCCCTGCAGACTGCTGGGTCACAAGAAACAAGATGGTGGTAAGTGGATTATTAATGAGCAGCCAAATGTATCCTCAATCAAATCCACACGATAATCATATAAAGGCTTAATTAGTTATTAGTTTGGCTGAGGAGATTACATTAACACCAACAGAGTTATCAAGTAACACTTCAACCTTCATGTCTTAGCATTTTTAAGCATGACACAAACTGATTTAGTCTCACAAATTAAATATTAGATAACATTTATCAATGATGTTGGCAACTCTTTAAACTTCTATTAACAGATAATAAATGTCAAAGAACATGTCTTCACAGGAGACATTTTATAAAGTCTGTACATCTACAAACACTTGATAATATCCTGGTATTTGTATGTTACTTCATTCTAAACCATTCTTAGACACTTTCAGTTTATTAAACTTATACTACTTTTGAATGAACAAAAGCCAAATAATTTAGCAAAACGTTCAACTAATGTCACAAGAACGAGAGCCACAAATGAACATATTTGGTAATAGTTCATGAGCCCCCCCTCCCATCAGAATCAAGGCCTCGCCATCTGTGCTCATCTTCTTAGACTCTTGACAAAGCTCCCAAAAATGTGATGCAGTGCTACCATTTTGGAAACTTGCAAAGAAACGTTCTCTTCTCTCCTCTGCATCCCTTCCAGAATGACACTTGGGGTCAACAGTACTCTTATGCCTTGTTCAAGGCCATGAGTCACATGCTGTGCATTGGGTACGGGCTGTACCCCCCTATCGGCATGGCTGATGTGTGGCTCACCATCCTCAGCATGATCGTTGGAGCTACCTGCTTTGCTATGTTTGTGGGGCATGCCACTGCTCTCATTCAGTCTCTGGACTCTTCCAGGAGGCAGTACCAAGAAAAGGTGGGAGTTTGTACCTTGTAATGCAAAATCCTAATTTTTAAATGTAACTAAACCTTAAAAAATGTGCACAAGTACTATGACATTGTACAATTTTGAGTAATTTTACAATACAAAAAGTTTCAGAGGGTGGTCTTATTCAACATTTTTTCTTGCAACAGTTTAAGATCATTATTCTAAACAAAAAAAAAATTAGTTTCTAACATTTGATTTAATTTTAACAAGTTACAATGACCAGATACTTTCATATTAATTTGATAATAGTAATTCAGTAATATGCTACATAATCTAGTATTGTTGTAATATGAAAATATTAATCATGTTGTATTTTCTGCAGAAATCTTTCTATTGACTTACTGTCGCTTTTATGAAAGTAATGGATCTGAAGAAGTCCTCCAATCTCTTAATCAAGAAGTGATCTGATGAGAAAATCTCTTTTTTAAATGCAAAGACATACTTTACACAGCTGTTTAAAACTGACCTAGGCATTTACAGTGCATAATAAGGGCTCTCCAGGGCTTTTTTAGTGTGACAGGACCACAGAAACAGAGATTATTTTCCAAATGAGAGGACAGAGGAACAGAGAAAATCAGAATTATATGTTTGAGCTATTGCTACTGATTTCATAAAACCTAAACAGAGACTTATAACAGGAAATATCATATTTAAACTGGGTGCTGGAATCATTCATTGTGCTTTGCTGGCAGAGTACACCACTGAAGGACACAGTAGTTAATGTCATTAGCTGCAGCCTGCAGAGCGCAACTGTAACTGTCAGATGGGGCAAAGTCAAAACACTACACTGTGGGCAGGTTTCACAGATGGCCTGACAGTTGACTGTTAACCTAATGAGATATATTATAGTCCACCTCTGAGCCAGCACATCAATCAGTTTAATATATTTATTCTGACATGATGTTGCATTTTTTTTAAATTTGGTCACTAATGCAGTTTCATTAAAGTTGCACTCCATGTGTTTCAGTGCCGGTTGTTTACTTAAATGATTCAATCATTTTAAAAGTTGTCTTGTCTCTTGTCTTGTCGCAGTATAAACAAGTGGAGCAGTACATGTCCTTCCACAAGCTCCCTGCAGACATGCGCCAGAGGATCCATGACTACTACGAGCATCGTTATCAGGGCAAGATGTTCGATGAGGAGAGCATTCTGGAGGAGCTGAATGAGCCACTGCGGGAGGTCAGCTGCCATCTTTGCTGCTTTTGTCATCGTCATCATCATCATTATTATATACATTATCTCTATATCTTCTAACTGCTACATTCATTATATTTCTTTTGAATGCACCTTAAAATGCTACATGCTGGCAAAATTTGACCTACAATGTGATAAATTTTTACTTTTTTGGGCTCTAATTGGTAAACATTGGAATACACGAAGAGAGTCTGCTTGTTCTAAGTAGTTCACAGAAAATTATTAATATAATCCAATATGGCTGTCTTACTTTGCATGATAATATAATAGTCATGTAATCTGATTAGTAATGGCAGTATGAGGGCAGAGAACCTTATTAACAGGGCACTAAGCTGCTATTATAATGATTGAAATGTACACATGTAGCAGCATGGGCATTGTGAAAGCCTTTCCAGAGCAAAAACTTTACAGCACTTTACTGTATCTTCTGCAGGAGATCATCAACTTTAACTGTCGCAAACTGGTAGCCTCCATGCCCCTGTTTGCCAACGCTGATCCCAACTTTGTCACCTCCATGCTGACCAAACTGCGCTTTGAGGTCTTCCAGCCAGGCGACTACATCATCAGGGAGGGGACCATCGGCAAGAAGATGTACTTCATCCAGCATGGCGTTGTCAGTGTCCTGACCAAAAGCAGCAAAGACACCAAGCTGACCGATGGCTCCTATTTTGGAGGTGAAGCCTTTATGGCAATATATTCTGTAGAGGGTGGTGGGTCAGTTTTAATGTGAGTGAAGGAGTGATGAATGCAAGATTTGTTTTGATTTGCTTTGTGCAGGCACTCAGCAGATTAACTTGCCTGACCATTACAGCTGGGAAAAATCGCCCTCATCATCTCCTTAAAAGGGCTCGAAACTAAGAGGAGCTTTGGGATCTTTGATTCCATCTGTGGGTTTTCCCCTTTGTTTCAAGCTGAAATCCAGAACTTTCCATTTGTTGTCTTATTGGTTGCCTCATTTGAACCTGTTGGCTGTAAAAAGCTGTGCAGCCAAGTGCCACCAAAGTTGTTAAGGATCCAAGAAAGTTAGAACAATTTCAGGAAAGAAAAGTAGCTTATAAAACATAAATGTGGGATAAAAGTTATGAGGCACAGCTAAACACACATACAGAAATGATTATTGAGGATAGAAAATATCCAAAACTGATACTTATGAAAAATATCAGAAATGTTATATTGTTATGTGTCATAAATAGATTAAATCAATCAAAAAGACAGGGAAAAGCAGGAGCGTGTGAGTGTGTTGAATATCCTCAACATCTCTGTCCTGAAAAAAAATATGTATCTTTTTATTTCCTTTGCTTTTTTGTAATGGCGTATTATTTTATTTTTCTGATCTGGCACGACAGATGAGGTAAGGACAAACCGTAAGCTGCAGAAATTGCATTAAGTGCACCATCTGTGGAGTTGAGAGGCATCAGTCTTTTCGTGTTGTGTCGTCTCACACTAATATTTCTGTTTCTCACAATTCTTTTGTAAATGGATCTAAAAAAAAACAGATTCTCTGGTTATGTGTGCATTTCACATCTTGCATAAGGAGGGAGAAATTATTATAAAGCACTTAATATTAATGATCTGTTTGTTTGCTTTTTATCCTTGCTGTTAATATTTGTCTGGGACTCTGCGGGAAATCTGTTAAAGACATAGAACCAACCTTTGAACTTTGATTTTCTTCTTTCCTCACAGAGATCTGCCTGCTGACCCGAGGCAGGAGGACAGCCAGTGTGCGAGCAGACAACTACTGCCGGCTCTACTCTCTGTCTGTGGACAACTTCAATGAAGTGCTTGAGGAGTTTCCTATGATGAGAAGAGCATTTGAAACTGTGGCTCTCGACCGCCTGGATCGAATTGGTGAGTTTTTCTTTCTTATAGTGGATGGACGAAGCCTCTAAATCTGAGAAAATTAAACCAAAGTGATGTGCCACAACCCTCTGAAAAATTCCAATCTGAAAAACATCTTTAACAGTTCCAAAGCGATGTGGTCAAACTGAACAACATTTGCATTTATACGCATTTATACGTAACTTAATGTAAGCAAGTCTTCTAAGTGTAGCAAAGTAAAGATTTTATTTAAATAAAAAGCTATGTAACCTTGTTTAAAGTCAGAGTCAACGTATCTTTATTAGTCTCCCTTGTAATGAATTTGTCTTGGACAAAGGCTTTTGCTGCACTTACAATATAAATGCACACACACCCATATCACTGAACAATGACCATTTAAAGTAAATAAATTAATAAAATATTGAATAAAAAAGATTAGAAGGGGACCACTACATCGCTGACCTTGGTAGTTAGGCTTACAGTTATCTACCTAGCCTCAAGGATTTTGTGTTCACCTGTTACTTCCGACATGTCTGCTCACTAATAAGCTTCATGAGGGATGAACGAATGTTTGTACCGATTATATTTACAGAGAGGTACCCTGCACCTTCAGTAGGTGGTATTCAGAATGAAGTGTCGAATAAGAGACTCTCTTATCCTGTCTGGGTGGTTTTTGGAACAGATCCTGTGGAGCTAACGGTAGTACCATGGATTTTACCTGCTGTTTTTACCAGGCTCGGTATCTGAGCTTATGATTTGACCATCAAGTCACCAAACCAACCAGTGATAGCATATCGTAAAACAGACTCAATAATAGCTCTCTATAAAATCAACATAATATATTTCTGTACACCAAAGACCGAGTCTGCGGAGAAAAACCAGCCGCTAATGAATTCAATTTATTTGAAGCTGGTGGGCATCACACCAATTCACAAACTCATCCACCCCAGATCTGTGGTTGATAACTTTGCCATTACTTTTTAGCAGACTGAGGATTTCCGTGTCGTCTGATAACTTCACCACATATTGGCCCGACAGGGAGTTGACACCGTCATTTGTGTGCAAAATAAATAACAACGGTGAGATAACTTAATTTAAGTCAGGACAAAGCAGTGCAAATGCAGGCCTGTTGCACAGTGAGCAGGAGGAGTAACAGATGCCCTGAAAAGCCTCTTTACCCGATTGAAACAATAAAGACTTTAAAGTCCCTGCAAGTCTAAAACCTGCTGCTGCATGGGTAGTGGGAACTCAAATGGATGCAATAGCAGGTCAGAGTAAAATTATTAAAACTTCAGCAAAATATGTAGATTCTCCCATCCCCCTGATAAAGATGTATTTTTATTTTTTATGAAAGCAGGAGGAACTTTAAGAGTAAAGTGGCAAAGTCACAGTGGAAACATTCACCTTTGTAATGCGCTCTGCAGTTATCATCAAGAGAAAAAAAACCTCTTTGTGTATATATGAGTTGTACGTATTTATGTCTGACAGCTCAGACAGTGAACAAGATGCATTTGATTGACAGAAGATGTGATGCTGGCACAGATTTCAGCATTTAGTAGCGTCTAATAAAGCCATACCACTGAGTTGATATTAGCACTAAAAGATGAATGTATAGTTGCAGATAAATAGATGCTGTTATTCAGTTATTTTTTAGACTTCTTGTTCAGAGAAGCAAAGCTTTGATGCCGCTGGGTTGCTTTAGTATTAGTCACTCATTTGTTGCACCGTTTTTTTTCTCTTTTCTTCACAGGGAAGAGGAACTCTGTTCTACAGCATAAAGTCCAGCATCACCAAAGTTCTGGCACACTAAATATTCACGAAACAGAGATGATCCAAAGAATTGTGCAGCATGACCGTGACATGGCCCAATGCACACAGCTGATCCAAACCAGCATTGCACCGAGTTTAAACCCTCCTCTTTGTCCTCCATCACCCACCCCTGTCATTTGGACCCCGCTGGTTCAGGCACCTCTTCAGGCTGCTGCTGCCACCACACCACTGGCTTTGGCCTTAGCCCACCACCCCCAGCTGCCTCCCATTCTCTTCCACAATCCTTTAGCTCCAGGTTCTGGTTCTTTGAAGGACCACACCACCCATTCAAAGAGGGTGCACATTGGAGTGAACAACTCCAGTAGCTGTGGTTCGGGGACCGGTTCTCCTGCCAGCCCTGCAAAATTTAGGTCTATGATTGAGACTCCAACCTTGGGGTTTCATGGACCACATGTCTCCACTGGACCTGTGTCTCCCAATCTGACATCACGGCCCATTTTCACCAGTAGCCTGCAGCCTGTCACCCCTCTGCTCACACACCAGCCTTTTGCCTATCCATCTCACTCTGGCATGGCCCCGGTTTTTCCTGTCAGCCAGACCACTGTCCCCTACACCTGCTCCACTCAGCTCCACTTCCAGCCCTTCCATGGTGCAATGACTACTCCACCTCAACCATTAAGTTCACTCCAACAGGGGGCGCCAGGGAGGCTGGCAGGGAGATTCCCAGCTCCCACCATTAGCCCTCTGATCTGCAGCTCAGTTAACCCCATACTGAGCCAGCTGCAGCAGACCTCTCATGGCTCCATTCAGCCGATGGAGTCTATTCACAACAGAGCCAGCAGGACATCTAGTGATGTGAGCCTCCCACATTTTCCCATCCTCACCAACACCCAGTATTCCACTGGATTCAATCAGCCAGCATCTGTAGGTGTAGGTGGAGCTGCAGCCTCTTTAGCCCAGCACACTCTAGCTGGACTCCATTCTGTTTTCCTCCCCCAGGTTCTCCCCGAGCACTCGGCCCTTGCCTCCTTGGCTCAGTATGGCTCAGCCGAGGTCTCGCCGTGCTACACCCCTCCTGTACACAGTCCTTGTACACAGAGCCCTCTGAGAGAAAGGACAGTTTACTACAGCGAGCTCCCCAGCACCCTGAGCGCTCACAGCTCTCTAACCCTTCAAACCTCTTGCCCTGCCAGGGTGGCATCTCCCCTGAAAGAAACGGCTGTGTCCTGTGCAGATATCTTTACCCAGGAAATAAAGACTATCTCAGGCTGTTACAGTTATATGCACCAGGAAAGGCCTTTGGTTATGAGTGGCTCCTCCGAGGAAGCAGCAGGGGCTTTCTCCTCTCCCATGGCTGTCAGTAAACTCTACACTGCAATCCCAGGTCAAGCCACTCCTGTCAGTCGGACACATTCAGGGCCTAAATCTCTGAATCCGTCCGCTGATGTTCAATTTCCTCTTGTTGAAACTTCTGCTAAAATGTTAGAGAACGAACACAAACAAAACAAACTTCCCTCGAATTTGTGAGCTTTACACACCGTCCTATTTTTATTTTTATTTTTATTTATTTATTTATTTATTTTTTTTTTGGGGGGGGGGGTATTTGTAATAAGAACAAATGAATCATGATTGGTTGGCAGATATTTTTTTCTACAGATTATTGAGTCTTTGAATATAATGATCCAAATTTATTGATGGGTATACAGTATTACTAACACCTCATAAAGATACCACTTGTTATATATTATATTCTAACCTCACTCTGATTTGTTGTTTTTGTTTCAATCCTCGTTGTCCATGCTACTCTGAATAACATTTTAGCCACATCTGTTTAGTTGGAAAATTGTCCCTAACTGTACTGATTTATTATTGATACCAAAAATTGCTGTCTTTCGTTTATATTTTTTGTGGGGAGTGCTGGAAGTGCGGTCTGAATGCAAGGCAAGCCCCTCAGAGATGTGAGGCAAGACAAACTTTGCTTATTTCAGAGATCAGCCCAGTGCTACGGTTTGATGATGGCATGTCTTCCAAGATAGCTTTTCAGCAATATTGCACACCCAAACGGGTCACACAAATCAGATTGCATTAAGAACTATTTAATGAATGTAATGTAACATTTGTCTGTCTGAGTGGGAGTAGCGGGATTCATTTGAATGTGTCAAACACAAAGGTGATTATGGTTATCTCTAGGAAACCCAGGCGAGTCGCACAATGCATGCCAACTCATTTCAGTTTGGCAATAACTTTGGTACAGAAAAGCCACCTAAACCGAAGGGTGTGTGCCATTAGCATAGTATGCAATAATCTTTTTTTTCCCCCTTTTTTTTAAAAATAAGTTTATAATGGTACTGTGAACTAAAGCACTTGTGTAAAAAAATGAGATTCTAAATTTACTTAGAACTCAATAAAATAAGGGAATTAAATTAAGAACAAGCAATTGTGGATAATCAAAAATCCTGAAACCAGCGATGCACTAAGATTGATGTGAATTTTTCTTGCACCAGTCAAAGGGCTAAAAGCAGTTACTTGGACACATATTTAACATGAAACCCTGGGTCATATTGCTGCATATTTACCTCTTTTATTATACAATGTTTGATTGTAAAATTTGATATCTGTTGTTGAACAATTGCTGCTTTGTCATGCTATGCTAATTCAAAAGACTGCTTTTTAAAACCACTCTCACACCCTTCTACATGTAAATGTGTTTAGATGATAAGTTTCTCTTTCTGAACCGGCAGCTGGTGACAAACTGTGAGCAAACAGGCCAAACAGCGTGTCAAACCTTCTGAGTGGTTTTAGCTGCCTGGTTATTGGACATTGGTTTGTTGTGACTCTGCACCCCATCTCACGAGGAAAGACACTCTCAGTCACCAGCCAGCCACTGCCAGTGGGCTCAATCAGTCCTTCATTATTATTCTCCTTCAACAAGCGGCATCAGCTGAGCTTAAGTTTAGGTTTATGTTGAGTAAATTCATTTTAAAGTTGTGTTAAGAAGACAAGATGTAAAATTTTCAACCATTTATTAGTGGATTTCTCAATTTTGTTGCCTTTTAACCACCATATGTGATATTTTAATCTCCTGTATGTAAGGCACATTTTATTTTAGCTACTGAATTCAATGCAATAAAACATATGGTCAATATTGCTCGTCTAAGCTGTTGATTTCTTACTGAAGAGCGGAGTGCAGGATGAAAAAAAATCTGATAAAAATGATGGAAAGTCTCAGACTTTAGGCTTGGTTATAAATTGAGAATGCCACTCTGTTCAATACCAAGATTTAGAATAGCTAGAATTATAATCTGCCAGATATTGAATACAAAGAAAATTATCTGCCATGTTCATAGTGATAACTGGCAGATTAGCAAAATAACACGTACTAGATCTGAATGAATGAACTTTTCTTATTAAACACGTTGTTCTTTATATAGTTGAATGTGCTGACAACAAAATCACACAAAAATTATCAATGGAAATCAAATTTATTAACCCATCGAGGTCTTGCTTTGGAGTCATGTTATGTCCTCAAAACAAGTCAAACTGAGGCTCAGTGGTGTGTGTGGCCTCCCTACAACGCCTGGGCATGCTCTTGATGAGTTGGCGGATGGTCTCCTGAGGGATCTCCTCCCAGACCTGGACTAAAGCATCTGCTAACTCCTGGACAGTCTGTGGTGCAACGTGGCGTTGGTGGATGGAGCGAGACATGATGTCCCAGATGTGCTCAATTGG